>JANAVB010010798.1:494281-610749 GCA_029216955.1 Iris pallida | reverse complement strand
CTAAAACTCCAAAATAACACAAAAAGTTACAAGTCGTAATAATCAATAAATAAACAAATGATCATTGTGTTTTAATAATTTTAAGATAGAAAAAAAAGCTTAATTTTACATAAAACAAAGTACCAAAATGATCATTGCCAATTGTAGAAATTTATTATAATTTTTTGGAATTTATTAACCAGTACAAGTATTTTATAAAAAAATCAGTTGTTCTAAGTATACAGAAAATGAGTTTGGTTTCATATGCCAACTAGTGGTTAACTGTAAATTAAATACTATAAAAATTATACTAAATTAGCTAAAAACATAGTATCTAAATACTATTTTTCCAGAATTTAACAGTACTTTAAGTATTTTTAGAAATCCAAAAAAACATTGCACACAATTAAAATAATTAATTATCTGCGTATTTTGTCCATGTATATAATTTGAACCAAAAGTTTCAAATACAGGACCCAAGGCCATGAATCAAGTCCAATATGACTTGTACAGGTCTGAATGTGTGAAAAAAATATTTGGGCCCAAAAAACTCATGCTAGGCTTGGACACCAAATGGTTGCAGTAATTTAAATAAACTAAAATACAAATTTGGTGAAAGTACAAATTAAATATTAATATTTAATAAGGAAAAATTATACAAAATGATTGTTACATACATATATGTAAAAATTACATATATATATATATAGATATATTATATTATATATATAGATATATATATATATAATATATATATATATAATATATATATAATATATATAAGAAAATACTTAATTATAAAGTTATATACAATACAAAATATTGTATACATATATATAATTGTATATATATAATAATATATATACACATGAAAATATATACATATATACATATATGTATATAAATAAAATATATATATAAATTTACTAACTATAAAAATAAAAATAATATAAAATACTACCAATATACAGATATACATATATATATATATATATACTAAATATATATATATATATATATATATAATATATATATATATATAATATATTAAATAACAAAAAAAACAGAAAAAGAAAAAGGAAAAGAAAAAGAAAAAACACAGCAGTAAAAGGGGGGCTCGAACCCGAGCCAGAGCGCTGGGGGGGGGGGTAGGCTAGGTCGGGGTGGCCAGGGGGTCAGCCCACTGGTTGTGTTAGGGTTAGGATTTAGTAGTTTTAATTAGGTTTGAATTAATAAACACATAAAAAATAATAAACTCGATCCTGTGTCCGGACAGTTAAGGACACAGGATTTTACGTGTCCGGGTCGATTTCGACACGCACGACACGAGTTTTAGTGTCAGTTTCACACTCGAGCTCGTTAGGACACGGCGAACAACCCGCGCCCAACACGAGACGTACGACACGAAGAGACATGTCACTAGTGTCCGGCTAGTCGGGGGGTTTTTAGACGTGCTGGCGGCGGAGTAGGCATCGAGGCGGTGGCGGAGTGGTGGCGCTCGCGTATCCAGCGTGGCGAACCTTCGGTGGGGTGGTAGGGGGGTGGCATTCGTCGTAGGAGCGGCACTAGGGGTTAGCCGGAGTTAGGGTTCCGGTGATGGGTTTTGGGGAAGAACAGGGCGGTTGTGGGTGGCTGGGGAGGATTTAGGGTTAGGGTTTGGTCTGGGGGGGAGAGGGGGGTTTAAATAGGGGGTCGAGGCGGTCGGGGGTGTCGCGCTGGCCAGAAATGGCGGGGGAGCCCGGTCATCGGTCGTCGGTCGTCGGGCAGGGAGTGGTAGGAATTTTGCACTAGGGTCCTAGGGTTTAGGTTATTACATAGTGGTCCTAGCAGTGTCTAAGTGCAAAATTAAATTTGCATAACCCATCCCGCACTGTTTATGTGCAAAAGAAATTTGCACATAACAATTGGGAAATTGCAAATCAATGTATAAACAATTCTAATAATTACAAAACTATATTAAAACAATTCTAATTATTACAAAATGATATTAAAACATTTTAGAAAATTGTAAATTGATATTTTAGTATTAAAAACTCATTTAAAAATCATTTAAAATTCTAGAAAAATTCCTAAAAATCATAATAAATATTTTAAGGCTAAAAATGACATTAGAAATTAATTAACACTTAATTAACTAAAATTTGAAAAACATGGGCTTACAAGTCTTCCCTCCTTGAAAAATTTCGTCCTCGAAATTCACAAGGATTGAAGACCCTACAATATTCTAACATAGCAAGCAATGCAATAAATGACTAAGGCTATGATCGAAACTAACCTCTATGGTATCAAGCGGGAACGGGTGGTTCCCTCGCAGCGGTTGGATCGAACAAGTAAGGGTATCTCTCCCTCATGTCCGACTCCCTCTCCCAAGTAGATTCACCTGGAGAGTGACGGCTCCAAGCTACTCGTACTAAGGGTATAACCTTGTTCCTCAGCCTCTTCTCTCTCCTGTCTAATATCTCCACTGGCTGCTCAGAAACTGTAAGGCTCGGTCCGACCTCCAACTCTGAATGATCTAGCACATGACTGGGGTCTGGAACATATCTCCTCAGCTGAGATACGTGAAAGACATCGTGAACTCCTGCTAGGTTGGGTGGGAGTGCAATCCTGTAAGCTACCTCTCCGATCCTGCCAAGTACCTCGAACGGCCCGATGTATCTGGGGCTCAGCTTCCCTCTTCGTCCGAACCGGATCGTCCCTCTAGTAGGTGATATCTTCACTAGCACCATATCACCGTCTGCGAACTCCATCGGTCTGCGACTAGCATCAGCCCAGTGTTTTTACCTATCCTGAGCTACTCTGAGCCTGTCTCTGATCATCCCGACTTTCTCTGCTGCATCCGTGATCATCTCTGGCCCAAGCATAACTCTGTCTCCAACATCATCCCAAAAGAGCGGTGTGCGGCATCGTCGTCCATATAGCGCCTCGAAAGGAGACATACCGATACTGGCTTGGTATCTGTTGTTGTATAAAAACTCTACCAAGTGTAGATGGCTCTCCCATGATCCTCCGAAGTCCAGCACGCAGGTCCTCAGCATATCCTCTAGTGTTTGTATCGTCCTCTCGGACTGTCCATCTATCTGCGGATGGTACGCCGTACTGTACTTGAGCCTACTGCCCAACTCCTCCTGCAAGCTCCTCCAGTAGTGGGATGTGAATCTGCTGTCTCTGTCCGACACGATGCTCACCGGTACTCCGTGTAGGCAAACTATCTGCTGCATGTATAGCTCCGCCAACTTCTCGGTGGAAAGCCCCACCTTGAAGGGTATAAAGTGCGCACACTTCGTCAGCCTGTCCACGATGATCCAAATGGCATCCTTTCCTCCTTGGGAACGAGGAAGCCCTGAAAAAGTCCATCGTAATATGTTCCCACTTTCACTCGGGAATGGATAACGGCTATAACAAACCAGCTGGCCTCTGGCACTCTGCCTTGACCTGCTGGCAAACTAGGCATCTCAAGATAAAATGTGATACATCCCTCTTCATCCCGTGCCACCAAAGATGTTCCCGCAAGTCACGGTACATCTTGTTAGCACCAGGATGAATAGAATATCTCGATCAGTGCGCCTCCTGTAAGACTGCCTCTACCAGCTCTTTCTTCGGTACGCACAATCGACTGCCATGCCTCAAGGATCCATCCTCTGCTATAGTGAAGTCATCCAGCAATCCTGCTAACGCCTGGGCTCGAAGTCTGCGAAGGCTCTCATCTGTAGACTGTGCCTCCCGGATCTGCTCCATCAAATCTGACTGAATGTCAAGCACCATCATCTGTATCACTGATCCTGGCCGAACTATCTCGATATCGAGCTTCTTTAGATCCTTCCGTAAATGTCGATCAATCATCAGGTACCATGCCATCGGATGCCTGCTCAGCGCATCCGCCACCATATTTGTCTTCCCGGGGTGATACTGTAAATCGATGTCGAAGTATTTCATCAACTCCAACCATCGTCTTTGCCTCATGTTCAGCTCTTTCTGCGTGAACACATACTTTAAGCTTTTGTGGTCAGTAAGGTCTCCACACGCTCTCCGTATAAGTAATGTTTCCATAACTTGAGTACAAAGATCATCGCAGCTAACTCTAGGTCATGGGTAGGATAATTCCGCTCATGAGTCCGCAATTGCCTAGATGCATAAGCAATCACTTTCCCATGCTGCTGTAGGACACATCCTAGCCCCTTCCCAGAAGCATCGCTGTAAATGGTGAAACCTCCAGAACCTGAAGGTAAAGTCAGAACTGGAGCGGTCGTCGGCCTCCTCTTCAGCTCCTCAAACGCTGCCTGGCAATCCTCTGACCAGATGTACTCTGCGTCCTTCCGTGTCAGCTTCGTCATGGGTTCAGCTATCCTAGCAAAGTCCTGGACGAACTTTTCTATAATAGCCTGCTAAACCCAGAAAGCTCATGATCTCAGAAACTGACGTCGGAGCCTTCCATGTCTCAACTGCAGCAATCTTTCTGGGATCCATCGAGATTCCATCTCCTGTAACTACATGGCCGAGAAACTTCACTCGGTCTAAAAAGAACTCGCACTTCGGCAATTTGGCAAACAATCTCTCCCGCCTCAGAATCCCCAAAACTATCTGCAAGTGCTCTGCATGCTCCTCTGGCGTCTTCGAGTATATCAGAATGTCGTCGATAAACACTACGACGAACTTATCCAGATACTGGTGAAATGTCTTATTCATCAAGTTCATAAAGACAGCTGGCGCATTTGTGAGACCAAATGGCATCACCAGAAACTCGTACTGCCTGTACTTCGTGTTGAACGCCGTCTTCTGGATGTCTGCTGCCCTAACCTTCACCTGGTGGTACCCGGATCTCAAGTCTATCCTGGAAAATACCTTTGTCCCGCTCAACTGGTCGAACAAATCATCTATCCTGGGCAGAGGATATTTGTTCTTGATGGTGATGGCATTCAAGGCCCGGTAGTCAATACACAACCTGTCACCCTCGTTCCCGTATTTCGTATTTATGCTCGTATTTGGATTTTTGGCACATATTTTATTTTCTCGACTTACGGATTTAGGTTTCTCGTAAATGAGTTTTGGACCATGGCTTGGTTTATTTTTGTGGAGTTGGTCTGATTTGGTTTGGTTTGGTTTGGTTATTTTGCATTGGAACACCTTAACCTACTCTACACCCTCAAGAACACCACAACCACCCCCATTAAATCCCACCTAACTTTTCTCTCTCCTCTTCATTCTCCATTAATTCTTCATCTACTTCTTCCTCAACACAACTCCTCCACCCTAGGCAAGTGCACCTTGCTATGATCAAGAACCCATGTTTTTATTTGTCCATTAGATGGATTAGCTCTCTAGGAACAACATTAGAACATGGAAATTTGTGATTTGGAGCTTCCGTTCTCCTAGATCTAGGTTTTGACCATTTTCGGAAATTTATGGTTTTGATCTATTTTGAGTTGAATTTGGAGGGTTTTGGT
This sequence comes from Iris pallida, assembly GCA_029216955.1. Taxonomy (NCBI): domain Eukaryota; kingdom Viridiplantae; phylum Streptophyta; class Magnoliopsida; order Asparagales; family Iridaceae; genus Iris; species Iris pallida. Next base: position 605,326 of record JANAVB010010798.1, on the reverse strand, counting down.
GTCTCTATGTAGAAGAGAATCAAATTGCACCCATGTTAGAGCTTTGAAGATCTGGATTTGGAGTTTTATTGGCAAAGTTGTGAGATTTTGAACCTTAGAACCCATTGTTGGTGTTCTTCTCAGCCAACTTGGAGAAGAAGGTCACCACTCCCTGCGCGCTCTGCTGCGCCGCGCTCTTGCGCGCGCGCACTCTGCTGCGCTGCGCCCTGGCGCACTCCCCACGCGCTCTGCTGCGCCGCGCTCTTGCGCGCGCGCACTCTGCTGCGCTGCGCCCTGGCGCACTCCCCGCGCGCTCTGCTGCGCCGCGCTCTTGCGCGCGCGCACTCTGCTGCGCTGCACCCTGGCGCACTCCCCGCGCGCTCTGCTGCGCCACGCCCTTGCGCGTGCGCACTCTGCTGCGCTGCGCCCCCGGCGCACTCCCCCTGGCGCATCCCGCTGCGCCGCGCCCTTGCGCGCGCGCGCTTCGCTGCGCCGCGCTCTTGCGCGCGCGCACCCCGCTGTGCTGCGCCCTTGGCGTGTAGCGGTTGTTCCCCGAGCGCGTCTCTCGACGCCGCTCGTGCGCCCTAGCCCGAGCCTTACCCGGCGCCCCCTTGGGTCGCCTTTAGCCCAGCACACCCTGTGCTCTGGTGGACCTTGGTCCTTGGTTTCTTGCTAACTGTGTTTTTTCTGAAATTTTTTTGCCCACCACACGACTTGACTTGGTCTGACACGTCTTGACACTATTTTCTATGATTTGGCATGGTTTGGCCTGCAGCTAGTTTTCTCCTATCTTGTTAAATATCTTGTTAATAACTGGGACCTGTAACTTGATAACTCGGTTCACTTGATAGTGGCCCGCGGTGGCGCACTCCCGACTTGGCATGACTTGATAACTTAACTTGACTTGACTTAGTATGACTTGGCTTCACTTGATAGTGGCCCGTGGCGGCGCACTCTTGACTCGACTTGACTTGTCTTGACACCGTGGGTGTACTACCTGTTGCTCTGTGCAAATCACTTGTCTTGTCTTGCATCATGTCTAGGGGGTGACTCCCTGGGTACCACGGCCAGGGACTCACACTAAAAAAACTGGACTAGGTAATGAGTAGACCGAATTAGAACATGGAGAATTCCCGGTCACAGGCAGTCTCGTTATCTGGAAGCCTTAATGGACTTGTAGCTTGCCGTCGAGTAGAGCACATTTCCAGCACACTGTCATGTGTTGCACCTCTAAGTCACCTAAGGGTACATTTGTCTCCCGGGCGATGTACCCACCTATAACTCTCAACCCGCGAAAGGATAACTGGATGGTCTGCAGGGCTTGGGATTTGGAATTCTCATTGCATCTTGTTAGTAATTAGGCTTGTGATAACCCTAGTTAGTTAAAGTAGTAAGCCGTAGTACTTGCTTGGCCGATTGTGAATGAATGGTGTCCAGCCCTGTCTAAGTCTTGTCTAGTCCCTGTACCTGGAACTTCGAGCATGATTGCTTTACTTTTTACGATAAATGGGTAGAGACAGTGAGCTATTCAGGCGAAGGGATACAATCCCGGTCCTTGTTTGGTTTAAGGATTGTAACCTGGCTCCCGGAATGGTTCCACGTCCCTAGTCGTTTATCGCTCTGTGTACTTTTATTACTTGTACTTTCTTTTATTCTTTATGTTCTGATATGCTGGCTTTGGTTCTTATTTGTGGCCTCCTTTGTGGCACTTGCTCTTTCTGGGGTTTGACCCAGCTGGTTTTGTGTGGCCAGATTTTGGAGCAGCTCCCGAGGATCTACCAAGCTTCCAGCCCAATGGTGAACACTAGACGGAACCCGAGCTACGAGTGGGTTTTCCCTTTTGTTTCACCCACTTATATGTAAATTTATTCTTTTGAGGCGTTTAGCCGACGAGCACCTGTTAGCTCGATGCACATTTACTTACTGTCTGCCTACGGGCTGTAAACATGATTAACAAATCCTAGGGTTGATCATGTACGACTGAACTCTTGCTAGTCCTATCATTTTGTACGACTAGCTTCATGATCATCCAATATATAATATTTGGGACGCCTTATATATATATATTTGATGCTCTAACATCTTGTAACTTTGTTAATTGCTTGAGATTGAGATAATAGGCTTGACCTTAAGAGACTGCTGGCTTGTAGTAAACCCTCATATCTAGACAGCCGTGACCGTATTATTGAGATGCATTCTATCTCAATATACGTAGCTGGCTGTGTCTGCCCCCGCTCTCCAGTATTCTGGTTCTGGGGCGTGACACAACCGGACTGTACCATCCTTCTTAGGCACAAAGAGCAATGGCGCTCCCCATGGAGAAGCACTGGATCGAATGAAACCCTTTTTCAACAGGTCATCAATCTGCTCTTTCATCTCTACTGCCTCCTTGGGATTCACTCTATAGCAAGCCCGGGATACTGGTGATGAACCCGGCACTAAATCTATAGTGAACTCCACATCTCTGTCAGGCGGAAGCCCTGGAAGATCCTCTGGGAATACATCCATAAACTCCCTAATGATAGGGTGTGGCGGTGCTGCGTCCCCAACTGTCGCACAACAGTTCGGCTCTAGGCTGATCTCCGGCCCTGTCCTCCTGACACTGAATGGTGCTGTGCCTGGAGAACTGAACAAAATACTACCCTCATGACAATCTATAGATGCATGGGCATAGCTAAGCCAGTCCATCCCCAATATGATATCATAACCGGAGAGTGGCATCACAAAGAATCGTCCCCTGAACTCTCTCCCGGCTATAAAAATAGAACATCTATAGATAGATCTAATAGGCACTGGTCCTCCTCCCGTCATCACTCTACTAATCTCCGCAGTAGGTGTAGCTACTAGATCGTGTTTATGCATAAATTCTAATGATAGGAAGCTATGAGATGCACCAGAATCAAACAAACATACAGCTAGAAAAGTATGCAAATAAACATGACCTGTGATGACGTCAGCTAAGTAATCTGGCTCCGAAACCTGCTCCGGCTCCGGCTCAAGGACTAGACTATAGACCTTCCCCTGAGGTCCCTTCTGCTGCTGCAGATGCTGCCCAAATCTTTGCTGCTGAGTCGGAAGCGGTCCTCTAGTCTTCGCTACCGGGCACTCTCGAAGCTGATGGGTGGCAGACCCACAAGCCAAACACTGACCCAACCTCTTCCTGCAGACGAAAGAGTCGTGGCCTGGCCTCTTGCAGTATACACACAAAGCTCCCTTTGGCTGCTGCTGCTGCTGTCGGGGTCCCGGGGCTCTAACTGGCGGGGTCGGGTGATATGATGTAGGGGGACGGTAAGTCTGCTGGTGCGGCGTCGGTGCTCTCTGCTGGAAATCCTGACGCTTGGACGGTCCCTCGAGGTATACAAAAGCCGGCCTCTTTCATGACAGAAGATGCTCCTCGATGCTCCGAGCCAACTCTAGGCTCTGGTAGTAGTCAGTCGTACCGTTCGCCACTATAAGAATGTCGATGTCTGGAACTAGACCATGGCAAAACCTACGGGTCATCTCCTTGTAGACCTTTAAAAATGACAGTCACGCTGAGTTGATCAAGACAGAGTCAAAAGTCACGCTCAGTTGATCCAGACAATATTTTATAAATCACGCTGGAAGACAGCTCATCATTTGTCAGAGAGTCATTATGACTAACAGTACGACAGTCGAAGAATGTCTCTTCGTATGCCACGTATGCACAGAACTCGAGAGATCACCGTCGTCTATTACGTGACTTTCGAAATCTTCTTCAGCAAGACTCAGCCTTCATCGAGTTGGCGTACCAAAAAGGGTTTCTTGTCATTTAATGCGACTGACAAAGCAATCACTGTCAGAGATTTTGTGTCAGTCAAGACACGCCAAATCAAGACAGCTGGCAGTCATATCTCAAGTCTGCGTGTATCTTTGAGTTCTTCACCTCAAGTTTGCGTGGATTCGGAAGTTTTTTTCTCAAGTCTGCGTGGATTTTGAAGCTTTTTGCCTCGAGTCTGCGTGGATCCTGAAGCTTCTTGCCCCAAGTTTGCGTGGATTTTGAAGCTTTCTACACCGAGTTTGCGTGGATTTCGTCTTCAACAAGTCTGCGTAGATTTCATCAAATTGGAGTACGTGGCAGCCATGCCACTGATCTCTCACCTGCGTGTCCTGTAACTTGCACACGACTCATGCATGATCGCCATGTGTCCAACAGTTATAGGCCACGTCCAGTAACTGCTCACAACCTTGCGTATGTTAAATCCTGCGTGATTTTCAACTAAGCACAGGCTGTGAAGACAGTTATCTTTTCAGTTTTATTTTCGACTCTATAAATAGAGTTCTTTTTCTCATTCATTGTAGAGATACACTGATATCTACTGTCAAAATTTTGAGAGCTTTTCTTCTTCGCATAGTCCAAGGGATAAAGCGATCGTCTTCTAGATCGGATTCCCACAGTTGTAATTTTCCCAGAAACACAACAAATAAAGAGAATTTCTTTATGGAAAACAAATTGACGACTCTGCTGGGGAAAACCATCTCCTCTTCTGAGATGGCAACAACTCAATGCGATACTTCGTCAATCGGCTCGACGAAGAAGGTGATGACGATCAAACTCGATCAACTCGCCTATGAAGAAATGCAGCGGGCTAAGGGTGGCAAGCCCACTCCAGCCTCCATTACCACTGCCAAATCGAAGGGACACTCTGTCTATGTCCCTAAGGATCAGTTGGTAGTCAATGGTGAAGTCTCTGCCACAGTGTCTACTCCTAACACTGGCAAGAACTCTACTGCAAGCACGCACACTCTTGTGCGCTCGAAAATGACAGCATTCAAAAGTCATGCTGACAGCACTGGTTCTTTAACCAAGTCTGTTCCAGTGTGCAATCTCACACCCAAAAGTCACGCTGACAGCACTGGCTCCTTAGCCAAATCTGTTCCAGCGTGTCTTTCTAAAACCAAAAATCACGTTGACAGTACTGGCTCCTTAGTCAAATCTGTTCCAGCGTGTAATTCTAAAATCAAAAGTCACGCTGACAGTACTGGCTCTTTAGCCAAATCTGTTCCAGTGTGCAAATTCAATCCCAAAAATCACGCTGACAGTACTGGCTCCTTAGCCAAATTTGTTCCAGCGTGCAAATTCAACTCTAAAAATCACGCTGATAGTACTGGCTCCTTAGCCAAATCTATTCCAGTGTGTAATCCCACATTCAACAGTCACGCTGACAGTACTGGCTCCTTAGCCAAATCTGTTTCAGCGTGTAATTTTAAATTCAAAAGTCACGCTAACAGCTCTGGTTCTTTGACCAAGTCTGTTTCAGCGTGTATTTCATCCAAGAAGAATGGCTCTTTAGCTATCTCTTCTTCTTTACCAAGTTCTCCTAGAACTGGGGGTGGTCTTCCACACAAAGTCCCTTCGAAAAGGAAGAATTCTTTAGTTGTTTCTTCTGCTCCTGTAGTTTTTACTTCAGGAACAGCTTTGACTGACACTTTTGTTAGTCAAAGGAAAGGAGATGGTCTTTTGACTACTCTTCCTTCTGGACATTTTATGTCTCAAAACTTGAATGAGTCTAAGAAGAAACATTTCTTAATGTCTTCTTCTATGACTTCTTCAAATTGGGCACAGAATTTGTCCATAAAAGAGGGTCTGTTACCAACTCCTAATCAAAGAGATGGTTCAACTCTTCCTTCTCTGCAAATATTTAGATCAATGGAAAGAAAACTCCATGTGTTACCTACAACTGATCTAAGAATAAAACTGAACACTTCTGGCGTTAAGAAACTATACCAGTTGGAAACAAGGATAAGAGATCCAGATGCAGAGTATGCAAGAAACTATGTGGCTCATATTAATCACTCTCTGTATAATCAAGAGCCATCAAGACCCAAGAACAGGAAATATACTCCTCAATCTTCACAAACAGATTTATGAGAACATCTTCAACAGAAGAGAAGGAGTAATTCTATGACAAAAGATCATGTTGAATGTGACTTCTATCCAAGAGTCATAATTCAGTGCAGATGTCAATCAATGGTTCAAAACCATGGTGATCATGAATGTGACTTCCAGTCGAGAATCACAATGCAATGCAGATGTCAAACTAAACGACAATCTGTCTTTAATCGGATTCAGTGTGAACCTATGCCTGATGAAGATGAGCCTTTGTTTGCTTCTATCAACATGACCTCTCGGGATACTGGGGGTAGAAATGATAGTCCAGATGGAGTATATAGAGGTACCAGATCAAGAGTCCTGGCTTCTAGTCAAAGAAACTTGATCTCTGTAGATGATTCTGAATTTCTGGGAGAATCTAATTTCCCACCTCTTCCACTGGGGGTAGTTCTCCTCTAACTGACTTTGATGCACGAAGCAGTGATTCAGAGCATACAATATCCACAAGTTCATCAATAATCCCTCGTACAGTCACAACATATATGGTTGATGGGAATACTGACGAACCTTCTTCTTCCATGACTCCTCAAGAACAAAGAATTGCTTCTTTGGAACAGCAAATGAGGTATATGGCTGATAATATGAAGTCAATGTACGAACTCATGGCAGCCCAACTGCAAAATCAACAGACTGTACCAGAAGCTACACCAATTGACACTGGTGTAAGTCCAGTACATGTTCCTCCAGCAGTCCAGTCCAATACTCCTGGGCAAGTTCAACCAGTTCCTAGTCTCTCTGGAGCTGGGGGTAGTGCTTACAATGCTGTTCCCCCTCCCAACTATTCTCTACAAGCTACAACTCCACAATCCTCCGGAGTTGTTAATGAAGAATTGAGGAATCTCAAAACTCAATTCGAGGCATTCAAACAGAAAGATGGTTTACAAAGGTTAGGCATCAGGCAATCTTATCCGATAGAATGGAAGCAAGTATCGTATCCTCCTAAATACAAGCCTCCTACTATCTCATTCTATGATGGAACCACTTCTCCAAGTCAATTTATTAATCACTTTGAAGTGATGACTGACCAGTTGCAACCAAGTGATGCCCTCCTTACTCGGGTATTTATTGGATGTCTCAAGGGAACTGCTTATGAATGGTATAGAAGTCTCCCAGATGGGTGCATTACTTCATTTGCCGGTTTCAAATAGATGTTTCTTGAACGGTTCTATGAAGGGCTCAATGACATGACTATGTCTGCTCTTATTAGAATCAAGCAGAAAAATAATGAAACTACAGAGGATTACATTGAACGATTTTGAAGAGAAGCTCTGAAGATGCCTCTTGGAACTCCTGATGCTGTCACCATTGACACATGCAAATCAAACTTGTTGCCAATCATCAGCATGTGGACAGGATCCACCCAATTTCAAGACTGGCCTTCTTTCATAGTTAGTGCCAAAGCTGCAGAAATTAGTGCTGAAACCTTCAAAGGCTTAGGAGTGCAGATGACTCCTAAAGAAATAGGTCAAGGTGCTAACAATAAAAATAATGCTCGCAAGGGAAAAAAAACTCTTGAAGTTAATCTTCAGAGCAAAGATGCATCAACTGTTCAAACTCCTGCCTCTACAACTCAACAATCAAGAACACCTCGCCCCAAAGAAGAATATTCTTTTGACGACGACGATGTCCTTGGTATCTTTGAATGTCTGCTGAAAGGTAATAAAATACAATTACTTGAAATCAAGAAACCTGATGAAGCTGGTAAGATAGATCATCCCAAATACTGTCCATACCACAGAATATTGGGTCATACAATTCGTACATGTTATGTACTGAAAGGAAAGATCCAAGAAATGATTAAGTCTGGAGCTATCTCTCTTACTCCAAAGAGAAGACCGTCACCTCCAACGTCGTTTCTATACAATTTGGAGATTTCCCTCCTCAATTTCTTGAAAGTGGGATCGTTCCTATTCCTAAGGCAACTCTTAAAATAGTGAATGTTCCTCCTCCACAGTTTGAAGGATTGGTGCCAATCACTTTGAAGACTGGAGAAATCATGTGGATTCATCCTGATCTAGTGGCAGACTTTGAATCTCCTTCTCTTCAAAAGTCCAAGAAGTCTGGAAAGATTAAAACATGTCATATGACTTCTCTCGGATCTACCTCTGACACAGAGCCAAAAGATAAAGAAGAAGCATTTGTTAGTGCTACTCGAACGGGGAAACCTTATCTAAAGGATTATTCCAAGAATCCTGAAGATACTCCTGATATCCCTTCAGCTGATAAAGATGCTCCTAATGTTCCTCCTGAAGAAGAATCATCTACTGCACCTGTTCCTTCAACTACACCGGTTGAACCTGTTCCTCCCAAGCCTACAGTTCTGGAGAAAGGCAAACAACAGGCTCGGTTTGATAAACCAATCAAGAAGTCTCCTCCTCTTGGACTTCAGAAGCCTTATAATTTCGACATTTTAGCTCAGCTTGCTAATACTCCAGCTAGAATGTCCCTCTTTGAACTTCTATGTCTTTCCAAAGAGACTCGGGAGACGTTAAGTGAAGTACTTCTTCAAGCTGACTCTTGTCTTGCTCAATTAAAGAAGCCAGATACAGAACCTGCCACTTGCTTACATTACAACAGTGTACTGGAGATTATCCCAAATATCACCTTTACATAAGACGACATGCTACTGGAAGACAATCGACATGATCGGCCTCTCTATTACACCGGTTATATCGATACAATGAAGATAGATCGTATCCTCATCGACCCAGGGTCTGCTATAAGCATAATGCCAAAGAGTCTATTGGATGAACTAAAAATCCCTCTTCACAAGCTCTCCAAGACGGTTACTACTATCCTGGGATTCAATCAAAGCCGAAGCGAGCCTTTGGGAAAGATTCATCTGAAGCTTCAGATAGGTGATTTCAGATCTAAAGTCACTTTCTATGTGATTGAGATCGTGGGATCCTATAATCTTCTTCTGGGGAGGCCCTTTCTTCATGAAAATAATGTGGTGCCTTCTACTCTTCATCAGTGTTTTAAGTACATTGACAGCAATGGAAGAGTACAAAAAGAAGTTGCTGATATAAATCCCTTCCATGGGGTTGAAGCTTATTTCAATGATTCCCGGATGTACAAAGAAGAGTATACAAGGATCATACAAGCCATGGAGAAAGAGGATTCACAAAGTGAGACCTTAATAATCCCTGTTAAAGGTCGAACTACTCAACAACAATCTCCCAAACTCTCTGGAGAAGGTTCTTTAACCATTCCAGTGAGTGGACGGATCTCTCCACTATCTCAGTCATCTACTCAAGATACTCTGATCATTCCTGTTGGAGGACGGACTACTCTTCCATCTCAAGTTTCAAGGGAGCTCACCTCTTCTGAGCTATTTGTTATCGATCTTAATCGAAACAAAGCTTCTTCTTCTTCTTCTCTCCCTTTAGTCATTGACTTGGCTAAAATCTCTAAGGCCCAGCCTTCTCCCAATGTAAATACTGCTGCTTTTACATTTAATGAAAAGTCTCCACCTTTGCAGTACGCTGATGTATGCAATTATGTTCATAGTTATTTACATCTGTTAGATGACTTGAGCACAATAACCATTGGAGTTGTACAGACTGTTCATACAGATGTATCCCTAGAACCTGTACAATCTTCATACTTTCTAGTTCCCAGCAGAAAGCCAGGAGATATTCCAATATTCTTCTACAAAGGGCCCCAAAATCCTTCTGATTTAGAAGATGATGACAGAAATGATGATACTGGAAGATTACAACTACGCTGTTATAGTCAGCAATCTAAACACATCATCAAAAATATGGGCTATGACTTCAGGACTGGCCTCAATGATGGAAAAGGAAGAAAAATGCCTATTCGTATTCCTCCTCTGAAATATGGGAGGACGAAATGCAGATTAGGCTATATTACTCCTACTCCTTTCATCAATATTATCCATGAAGATCCTGAGTCCGACGATGATAAAAGATCTGATTCTTCTAGTACCACTTTTTGGGATTCCGATACGAGTATCGGGGACTTCTACTGCAACATTCTGTCTTCCAATATGGTTTCTATTGACTGTTTTGAAAAATGATTCATACTTGACGGTTCATCCGTTCATCTGACGGTTCATCCGTTCATCTGACGGTTCATTCGTTCATTAATGCCTGACGGTTCATCCGTTCATCCATCCGACGGTTCGCCAGTTCATTATAATCTGACGGTTAACCCGTTCATTCATCTAGTCTTTTGATTTCCGAGTCTAAAGATCATGAAAAATTGAGTTCAAAGATATTTTTATGTCTGAATTCTATTTTTTCCAATCAGTATTAAACTAAGATCATTTCTGGTTTAATATCATCTGATAGAATTACAAAGTTTGTTTGTATATTCTATTCTACTGAAATATGTCATGTATTATTTACCTCTGAACATATTTTCTATGAATCTATCATTATCAAAACAGCAAAATCAAAAGTCAGATCAAGAACTTTTATTTGTTGTCATTTCATAATCAAAACATGGAATACAAGTGAAAGTGAAAATAAAAAAAGGGGGAATTCACTTGCTTGGAGTTATCAGCTCCCTAATACGATCTAGAACAACATTCAGTTTCTCTTCATGAGTTTTTCTAACTCTTTCTGCTGCTACAATTGTAACATTCTGTTCATCAAAAGTAATGATGGCAGACTGGCGACGATTGGCATCTTCAATCTGATCCGCCTGCATCTGTTCCCGTTCCTTCTGAAGAATCTCACAACGTTCGGCTTCAAAGATATAAGCCGTAGCAACCTCAGCTTGTTTTGTTTCCATGACAGCAATGCGCTCTTGAAGACGAGCTAATTCCTCTTTCAACTTCTTCAATTCTTCAGTCTTGGATGTGTTGTCTTTTTCTAAAAGCTCTACTCTTTGACGAGCAGCTAATATTTCTTTGCCCTTTTCTACTAATTTTTCAGTAGAAGAGGCAAGAAATGCTTCAAGAGCTGCCTGTTGAGACCGTACTTCATTCTCTAGTTGCTCAATCTCAGCTACAGTCAAAGATTGAATGTCCTCCTTCTTGGTCTCCCAGTATTTTCGGATAGTTACCTCTAACTCATCCAGGAGATGTTCGAAGAAGATGCACTGAGATGCACAACCAGCATGTCGCAGCGCCATCAGTGGGAATTTAACCATAGTTTTGAGATCAGAAAAGGGCATAGCTTCATCCTTCAAGAATCGTCTGGAATATGTATCTAAATATGAATAAATGATCTCCGGATACATTCCCAGGGTTCTTGCTAGCCCAGTCTCAAATCCAGGAGTTGCTGTCATCATGGAAGAAGAAGCTTGAATATTCTCTATCCTCGGAACAGAAGTATGTACGACAGGAGAAGTTGGCAAGTGTGAACTCCCTTCATCAGCATCAGCTTGGATAAGCGGAGCATGAGTCGAGCTTATTGCTGCAGCTGTTCCTACAATTAAAGAAAAATATGATCAGTATTTAAAGGCAGAGAAACAGCGGAAACAGAATCTAAAATAAAGTTCTACCTGGCTGAGGTTCATATTCAGTATGTGGAGGGAGTTTTGCTTCTTCTCGCAGTCGGTCCATGACTGTATCCAATACTTGCTTTATATGGCTGCTTCCAGCTCCAGAATTACTGGGTGCTACAGCATTGTTCGGTGATTGAACAGGTTCAGGGCTAAAATCCATTCTGTTCCCCTTCACTTTATCCGCATCATAAGGAGTTGAAGTGTCAGCATGCCAGTCTTCTCCTCCTTCAGCTTCTTCTTCTTCTTCGTCTTCAGGATGAGCTTCTGATTCAGAATCAATGATATTTACATCTTCATGAGTCTCTGGAACAATGACGATAGCAAGCTCCGTATTGGCTGCCGGTTCAGTTGTCTCTGGAATATCGGGTCGAAGAATGATATCTTGAAAAACATTCTTTAACAGATCATCAGCAGCTGATAGCTTAGACGCCAGCACGTCTTCATCGCCTCTGGCCAAAGAAATATTTTCTTCAGCTTGAAATTCAGGAACTTCTGGCTGTTTGATAGCTTCTTCCGGAACTGTTGCTTCTTCAGAGGAATCAATCTGGTCATCCAGTGCTTGAATGACGCCTTCTGTCCCATGTTCAAATGGGATTATCCTCGTCTCCGAGGGTTCAATAGCTACTCCACTTGTGGTGGGAGCAGTTGTTTCCTGAGCTTGAACAGACTCTACTTCAGTCTGTTCAGTTGAAGCTGTTGCAAGGTGAATATCATCAGATTCGGTCTTCTCAGTAGAAGCTGCTTCATTGATTTCCGGCAAAGCTCCTCCACTCATGATCGTCTCTAGGAGTTTATTGCCCTTAATTTTGCTGACAGACTTCTTAACATATTTGCCTCTTGACCTCCTTATTAAAGGAGCGTCGTCTTCATCGGTCTCTTCGTCCCTATCAGCGGCATCGTCTTCATCAACTGAGATACCGCCCAAAGATGAAGTAGCAGTCACCGAAACCCCTTTCTTCTTGTTCTTGGATGTTTGAGACCTAGTACTCCTCTTGGAGACAGTCTCAGATTCGTCACTTCTCTTCCTCTTGGAAAGAGATATAAATATAGGAGGAAGAACCTCATCAGGGAAATTTCCTTCCTGGAATAATTTATAGGGAGGATCAACTTCTGTTGTCTCATCCTCGGGTTCTGAAGGAAAGTGCTGAATAACAATTTTCTTCTTTGACCTCTTCGATGGAGCTGGATCATCCTCTGCAACAAAGGTCTTCAGATTGAAACTCGGTCTAAAGGTGCTCGACGACACATAGAAGCGTGCATACGTATAAAGCATCTTTGGCCCCGAGCTAGACAAAGGATTAGGCATAGAGAATACGACCTTTGTATCTCTAGCCGCAAAATATCTCCAAGCTCGAGCTCCGTCGATGAGTCCTCCACGAGCAGATAAACAAGTAGTGGCGTTCCCAACGTGGAGTTGGTCATACCCGAATTGTCTGGCAAATCGGCTTGGTAAATATGGTTCCAGATATGCCATTTCTTCGTGACGGTATACTAGATGAGAAGGCCGGATCCTCTGTAACCATTGGAAGGCTACATCATCTAGCCGGTTTCCCATATCTCCGTCCATCATATTTAAAGGTATATTTTCATAGCCCGATGGTGGAGGGACACATTAGATCGACCAATGATGCCCGATTCAAGACATTTCTGCATTCTGGGAGGGTGTGAACTTTCCAGAACGTCTCTCCAGAATACCTCTCCAGAAAAAGACTTCTACTCCCTCCTGCCCCTGGAGGTATCAGACCATCATGATGAAGGAGAAGCCAACCATATAAAAATATGAAAGGCATCTCTATCCTTGGGAATTCTTCAGTCATCAGCCTCTGAGCAGACAGCATGGTAGTCACAAAATTTCGAAGACCTGCATTCAGTCTATAGGTCATCGCCGATAATAAATCCAACTTATAACCATACACAAGGCGCACCGCCGCAAAGATAATGCCTCTGTGTATCCTGTCCAAGGAGCTGGAGCCAGGAACGATGAATCTTCTTAACCACAGGGATAGGAATCCGGCCAGATGACCGTTCCTCGACAGACTCTTGCTACTCTGCCTCACATAAGAGCTGAAAGTGGTTCCAGCTTTGAACTCGTACCAGTCTTTAGTGATAGTGAAATCTTTGCAATCATATTTCTCCAGCAGATAAGTGATTTCACTTTCAGAAAGAGGCTTGAAGTTGCTAATCTGGTACCACCTCTTCTCATTTATTTTCTTCTCATCCTTTTCACGATTCATGAAAAGGTATGACATCCACTTCTGTATGTGGTTACCGGCTTCATCTTTGGAACCCTTATAATATAGAGTACATGTGCCAAAATGGCACATCATCTCTTCAAACAGATGTACCATCTCTGGGTTCTGTTCTGACAGAAAGTTCAGCTCTTCTGTCGTGGGAACATACTCCTCATACGGCATTGAGCCTGAAGGCAGGTGTGAGATGTATTCCATCTCGTGAAAGGCGAAGCCCATCTCCCTTTTTGGGGTCATAAAGGTCCCCGTCCTATGGTTGTACCTCTCAACCAAAGCCAGGAACAGAAAAGGGTTAGGCTTGAAGCCGTAGGATGAATTGACGACAGCATCATAGAGATTTATCTTCTTCAGCTCAGTTTCAAAATTCTCTAAAGCCCAGTGGACTAAAGTCCTCCATCTCATATTCTCCTGATTCATTAGACCATTCATCCTTGGCATCGAATCGGTCGGATAGAATGCATTCTTGTTGGACATGAATTCGTTTATGAAAATGGGCATCCTAAACGGCATCAATATGGCTGAGTCTTCAGGTGGTATGCATCCAGGCTTCAGACCCCGAAACACTGATACATGATCCTCCGGGGCACTGAAAAATCCCTCTTTCCTGTAAATAATACGGCTTGCTTTCGCCTGCTGATATTCTGTCAAATACCAAGACATCTTTCTCGGATAGCTGGCATGCATAAGTCTCATGATTGACAAGCCCTGGGAAACCTTTGGCCAATACATGGGTTGTTTCACATCCCCCTCAAAGCAGAAGCACACCTTCTTCCTAATGCCCTTTGGCTGAGATTTTTGTGCTATAGCATCTCCGAACAAGAATGCTGGTTTCTTGTGGGATACCAGATCCAGACTCTGGAAAGGTTGTCCATTCATCAAACAGAGTAAGGTTGTGTGGTCTTGATTGGTTAACAGTGAAAGTCTTGCTTCAGGAAGATCAAATTGAGGGAATGTTATGTGAGATAGATCATGCTTAAATGAGATACTCAAGCACCCTTCAAAATCTGCTTCTTCGCTTCGGATGTTCACTACAGGAAATGACAGAAGACAAAATCAGATATATCTATGTCTATGTGTGTCTTACAGTATTTTGAAGGAAAATTCAAAAGTCACGCAGACTTCACATGGATATACTACAGTGACATGCTCAGTGATTTATTCACGCAGACGATTAATTCACGCAAAGCTCAGACAGATTAGGATGAAAGTCATGCATCATTTGCCAGAATCACATTTAAGTGAAAATGACAAGAACACATTGACAGGTCAAGACTAATCTATCCAGAGGATGACTCTCAGAAGTCTGCGTGAATAATTCAACAATGACATCTCTGCCAATATATAAAAAATCACGCAGAGTCGTCATAGAAGCTGCGTGACTTTTTCAACATTGATATTTTCTGCCAAATTGAAAAGTCACGCAGAGTCATGAGAGCCATGTTCCTTTTTGCGTGAAACACAGAGCTTCGTAAACACGAAGATGTGAAGTATGGCTAACCCTAAAGAGGGGGCATACTTTGTTAATATCCTTTGCCCTAAAAAGGGAGGGATATATTTCTGAAACTTCATTATTTGTTTTAAAGATCCTAAAAAATTCTATGTGGAGGTCATCTTCATCGTCTTCAACAGTTCATGTTCTCCCATCACTTACGATGTATAGGAGCTTGTGGGACTTCATGTCGAGGAAGTTTGTCAGTAGTGGCACGCGAAGAAGTTGCGGGGGCTTTCCCCTTGGCCTGAGCATCAGCTTTCTTGGGAGCCATTTCGGCTGAGAAAGGAGAAAAAGAAGTCGGGGAAGAAGGAGTTCGTCGGGGAAGATAAAGTTCTCTTCTGTGGGTTCTCTCTTTCAAACGCAAGTAAAAAAAGAAAGAAGTAATCTATGGCTTATTTATAGGCTCATAAAGAATTCTAAATGACGACAAAGTTATTATTGCCTCGATATTTGAAGATTTGCACGGGATCCTAACAGCACAGAATCCCAACAGTCCAATCATCTCGGAGTAAATCTCTCATTGAAGTCATCTCAGCGTGACTGATTCCATTTTATCATCTCTATTTCAAAGTATTTCGAAATAATTTATCATTTTTCGAAAACTTTGAAGGGGGTTTTGTAGACCTTTAAAAATGACAGTCACGCTGAGTTGATCAAGACAGAGTCAAAAGTCACGCTCAGTTGATCCAGACAATATTTTATAAATCACGCTGGGAGACAGCTCATCATTTGTCAGAGAGTCATTATGACTAACAGCACGACGGTCGAAGAATGTCTCTTCGTATGCCACGTATGCACAGAACTCGAGAGATCACCGCCGTCTATTGCGTGACTTTCGAAATCTTCTTCAGCAAGACTCAGCCTTCATCGAGTTGGCGTACCAAAAAGGGTTTCTTGTCATTTAATGCGACTGACAAAGCAATCACTGTCAGAGATTTTGTGTCAGTCAAGACACGCCAAATCAAGACAGCTGGCAGTCCTATCTCAAGTCTGCGTGTATCTTTGAGTTCTTCACCTCAAGTTTGCGTGGATTTGGAAGTTTTCTTCCTCAAGTCTGCGTGGATTTTGAAGCTTTTTGCCTCGAGTCTGCGTGGATCCTGAAGCTTCTTGCCCCAAGTTTGCGTGGATTTTGAAGCTTTCTACACCGAGTTTGCGTGGATTTCGTCTTCAACAAGTCTGCGTAGATTTTATCAAATTGGAGTACGTGGCAGCCATGCCACTGATCTCTCACCTGCGTGTCCTGTAACTTGTACACGACTCATGCATGATCGCCATGTGTCCAACAGTTACAGGCCACGTCCAGTAACTGCTCACAACCTTGCGTATGTTAAATCCTGCGTGATTTTCAACTAAGCACAGGCTGTGAAGACAGTTATCTTTTCAGTTTTATTTTCGACTCTATAAATAGAGTTCTTTTTCTCATTCATTGTAGAGATACACTGATATCTACTGTCAAAATTTTGAGAGCTTTTTTTCTTCGCATAGTCCAAGGGATAAAGCGATCGTCTTCTAGATCGGATTCCCACAGTTGTAATTTTCCCAGAAACACAACAAATAAAGAGAATTTCTTTATGGAAAACACTCCTCTGGATCTGCAACCAGACTAGGAGCGAAATGGCTCAGGCGACTAAACTCTGCTGCATACTCATCAACAAAATGGTTTCCCTGCTGGATGTTCTGGAATCGTAGCCCCATGGCTACTCTAGCAGTGGTCGAAAAGAATTTCTTCTTGAACTGGGTCTTGAACTGATCCCAAGTGGCTCTCCCTCTCGCAAATAACGGATCATTTCAGAACCAGACTCCTGCCAAGTCTATCAGCAGAAATCCCGCTGCCTCGACCTGGAGGTCACCCGGCATCCTGACTCCTAGGAGCTTCCTCTCTACCGAATCTAGCCAGTCATCTGCTACTACAATGCCCTCAGTCCCTGAGAACTCCTTGGGATTCAGACCCATGAAGTCATTAATTGTCCCCGCTCTCTGTCGTGGCTCTACAGGTGGTGGGACCACGGGACGTTCCTCAGAACGCTCCATGCTCTGGCGGAGTAGGGCAGTCTGCTCCTGATGGGTTGTTAGGAACCCCTGGATCATAGTGAGCAGCTGGTTTCCGTCGAGTATGACGGAAGCCTGGATAGGTATGATGATAGGGGGTGGTGGAAGTATCGGGGCCTGCTGGGACTGGGATGTGGAAGATGGTGGAGGTATCTGGGTCTGTGGATCTGTGGAGTGGGGGAGTGTGGTAGGTGGAGGTGGGGGAGTATCAGTCAACTGGTCAGCTGACTGGATAGGGAGTGCACCATTCTCAGGTGTAACATACTGGGACGAACGAGTAAGCACTATCTAATAAAAAGTAAAAAGGACTTATAAGGACTTGTTAAAATAAACAATCATAGACAAGAAAATCTAATTATAATAGCAAGCATGTGATGTTTTCCTATGTTGCGATCCTAGCATTCCTCTAGGTGTTCTAAGCGTCATTCCTAATGTTGTCTAATTACCTTAAGTTCCTAATTGCAGGCATGCTTGGTACAATAACTGTCACGACCCGCTCCCGAATAATCGGACACGAGTCGGACACGCCCAGCCTTCATTGCTAGACACAATGAAGTAAGCTGTATCAACTAGGGAAAGCTAACCAGATAAACATGAAAGATAGAGAATCACAGCATCTATAAAAGGTGTCCCAACCAGAAAGAGACAATATCTGAAATTATTACAATTCCACTATAAAAGTCTACTAGTCTCAATACATGAAAGATAAATGGAACTAAATGAAATCCTAGGCCTCTGCAGCCTCTATGTCACAAGCAGCTCCAGCTGGCTCAAGGAAAGCAGTATCCTGCCCATAATATGTGTCACACAAAGCCTCCATCTCACCTATCATAACATATCCAGTCAGGAGCGGAGCAAGTACAATTCTAGGTAATGAACAAGACATCATGAAATGAAAGTATAAGTGAACATGGAAAGTACAGGAAAATACAAGTGAATAAGTACATGAAGAACAGGGTAAAGTACATGAAAGAACATGAATGTAAGAACATGAAAGAACATGATATGTAAGTACCTGAAAGAACATGATATCGCAGGAAATAAGTACAAGGTAATCTCCTGAATATGTGTGTAAATGCATTTGAAATATAACTAAATATGTGACCGGCTAGGGTAAGAACCTGAAAGCACCTGAAAGCACATGAATGGTGACTTAGGACCCGCGTGCACGATGCGGGGTCTAAGCTAAAACACACCTGAGTTGATACTTGGGATTGGTCACATAGATAGTATATTTCCCCACCCCAGATACAAGTAATAAGCACAAGAGAACAAGAGTACCAGAAAGAACATGACGTGTTGCAATTGTGTCACTCAAGGAAGTACAGGGAAAATAATGTAAAGCACAAAACCGTAGAGTGTACTTGCCTGGCTCCAGCAATATGGTAGGCAATCTAGCTGGATGTTCTTCTGTTAACAATAGTGATGTACAGTTGGTTAATAAACTATGCTAGTTGCTTCTAGGTTAATAACTAAATCTTTATCTTGATTCTGCCCAAATAAGATAGTCTTATTTGGAGGTTCACAAGTTACATTACACTAGTTTTAATTACTAACTACTTGTTCTCTTGGAAAAATCAAATGCTAAACACAACCCTTGGTTTTACGTGTTTAACACTAAGAGTTTCTATAAGTTTATAATTCAAAAACTCATTATATACATAGAGTTGGTATTTGCAACTTTATATATAAAAGTGGTTTGTTTTATAAACTTGGTTTTAAAAGTTATTTAAGTAAAGAGTTAACTAAACAGCAGTAATTTAAGAAAAAGTTAACTAATTGTTTTTAGTTATAAAAATTGGTTTTAAGAGGATGTTTCCATCAACTCACAGCAATTGGGAAAATAACATTTTTATTTATTGAAAAAGGTTTTACAAAATTAACTACAGACAGTCCTGCCCAAAGGCAAAGTTCACAGGCCGGCCCACAACCCAACAATCTGACACCCGGTCCAACCCAAACCAAGGATCAGTTCAGACCCAACTATCTAACCAGCCCAACTATAACTACAACAGCATATAAGCCCGGCCCAACACAGCCCAGCCAAACCAGCCCACCCACAATTAATTACAGTCATCCAGCTATAATTAATAAATATTACAACACATACAGTATGGCCCAGCCCATACTACAGCCCACAAAAGAATATACAAAGATAAGCCCACTGAATAAACACCAACCCGGCCCAACAAATAATTAGCCACAAACTGCCAAAGTCCACCGCCGGTCAGGCCCAAAGTCCAAGGCCAGTCACGTCAGGTCAGAAGGTCACATCATCTCCTTGGTGTCCAACACGCACGTCGGACACGGGAAAGAGGACACGGCCACAGCAAGTCCAGCAATGTTCTAGCCACAACTTCGCGCCACTTCGTATCCGACACGAACATCGGATACGAACAGGTAGGTACAGTCCACAGTTCAGTCGGGACAGAAGTCCAACACCAGAAAATCCCTCAACAACAAATAACAGAAAAGAGAAGAAGTCATCAATTAAAATCCATAAAATATGCATGCAGTGTCGGACACGAGAGTATCCGACTATGAGATCTCAGTTCAAAAATGGAACCAACATCATATCCAAAATTATGGCATGCATGCAGTGTCAGACACAAGAGTGTTTAGACACAAGATCTCAGTCCCAAAAAGAAAGGATTCAGAACACCAGATCTTCCCCAAAAATCCACACAGAAATGGATAAGGAAACATTTTTCAAAAACAAACCCATTCTAGATCTAACGAACCGAGCAACCTTAGAGTCACCACTGGATTCGTTAGGTCTAGGCCAACCGACAGTAGGTAAGCAAAAGGAATAGATCCACTGGATCCCCCACAGGAAAACACCATCGAAAACCCATTCTCAACAGATCTGGAACCACTACCAGATCTGGAGTAAAAACTCCTCAGAAAACAACATCACAACCACAGAAAAGTCACAGATCAACTTGATCTCAAGAAATCAACTAAAGAAACATCATAGATCTAACATGCAAACCAAAATAACCACATGCAAGGGTCGATCTACAAGATCGGACCACAGAAACCCTAGATCCATCGGATCTGAACAGTTAGAACTGTTCGAAAGGAAGAGAACATCATCGATCTCACACAAACCAGCCAAACCCTAGATCTCGTCACCGATCAAAGGATCTCAGAGTCTAGGCCATAGATCTGCCATAGATCTGACCAACAGTAGAGATTAGGGTTAGGTTAGGGTTTACCCTCTGGAAGTCGAAGCCCAAAGCTCGTCGAGGAAGAAGGAAGAAGACTTGGTCAGAGCAGCGCCTAGGCGTCAAGGAAAGCTCGCCTAGACCCAGCCATCGTCTTCATCGCCAAAGCCATCATCATCGGGGTCGTCGGCTTCAACAGGGACGAAGTCGCCATCAGAATGGAAGTCGCCGGAGAAGAACGCTCGAGAACGGCGGAGTTCTCGAAGGGTCGGCGGAGAACTCGAAGAGTCGGTGGAAGTCTCGAGAAGAGTGGAGAGCTCGAGAAGAGTGGAGAAGAAAATAAATGGCCACTCTCTCTCTCCAACCGAACGGTCAGTTATAACGAAAATAAAATAGAAATTTGCATAAAAGCCCCCCCGCTACTGGCCATTATGCAAAAACCCCCCCTGCCTTTTCATATTTACCCGCAATCTAAATTATATAGGAAAATTTACAAATTAATCCTCTGCCTTTTCATTATTGCATAATTCATTTAAAAACAGTTTTCAAAATAAGAAAAACAATATAAAAGTTGTTACAACAACTTCAAATTGTAAAATTGTCTAATATTTAAATCATTAAAAATGCTTCCAAATTAATAATAAGTATAGAAAATGAATTTTTATTTTTATTTAAGAAAACTGGAAAGTGGAGTTACAAATTATCCCCCCCTCAAAAAAATTTCGTCCTCGAAATTCGAAGGACAACAAAACAATCAAGGCAAAAACACAAGGAAGATTCAAGCTCAAGCCATTTATTGTATTTAAAGGTTTCAATTATCAAAATACAATTAGGCAAACAAAGTGGGATCTCTCTCCCGCATCTCGCCCTCGCCCTCCCATGTGGATTCTCCGGAGAGTGGTGTCTCCACATGACGCGGTCAAGAGGAATGGTCTGGTTCCGCAGTCGCTTCTCCCTCTGGTCGAGGATTTCTACTGGCTGCTCCTCGCAAGTCAATCTCGGGCCCACCTCCAGCTCTGAATAGTCCACCACATGGCTCGGGTCTGGAATGTATCGTCGAAGCTGAGATACGTGGAAAACATCGTGCACTCCCTCTAACCTAGCTGGAAGCGCTAGTCGGTACGCCACCTCGCCAATCCGTGCTGTCACGTCGAATGGTCCAATGAATCTCGGACTGAGCTTCCCGCCTCTGCCGAACCGAATGACGCCTCTGGTCGGTGAGATCTTCAAGAACACTCTGTCTCCAACCTCGAACTCAAGCGGCCGTCTGGTGCTGTCCGCCTAGTGCTTCTGTCGATCCATGACGCTCTGAGCCTTGAGTCCAAGTAC
Organism: Iris pallida; assembly: GCA_029216955.1. NCBI lineage: Eukaryota > Viridiplantae > Streptophyta > Magnoliopsida > Asparagales > Iridaceae > Iris > Iris pallida. Next base: position 583,675 of record JANAVB010010798.1, on the reverse strand, counting down.
ACATAAGAAGTTTGGGATATCACGCTTTGACAAAGGTCAAGGATCAAATAGTCACGAAGTGGAAGGAATTTCAATTACAATTCAGAGAAGAAAAATCATGAAGACACAACTATTAAGTACGATCAAAAATTGATAGTTTTAACACAAGTGGGCTAGCACAAGATAGGAAAATCATGGTCAGACAGACATGATTTAAGATCAAAATTTAGACAAGACACAAGCGAAGTATGGCATCAAAATCTGGCAATGTATAATTTGAGGAAATCAATGATCTAATGGTACAATACTAAAAGGTAATTAGCAAGAGTTGATTTGAGGAACGTACGAAATACTCAGGAGATACAGTATCAAATCAGGGTGAACATGCAAGGATGGGTGATTCTCGAAAACCAATAATTATATGAAAATGGAATATAGTTTCTATGGTATCCGGAAACATATAGATATTTGAAATCACTTTACTTAGAATCCCTGCCCCGCCAGTGCATGTATGGCTGCAGTGAATTTTCGGTTCCATGACTTAAATAACAATATGTTACCAAATAACATATCAACTTTATTCATTTTCAAATAATTATCGACGAAGCAACTCAAGAGATCTAAATATGAAGAGTTTAGGACAAAGTCTCAATAATACCCGAAACCTATGAATGTCTGAAATCACTTCAACTTAAAGTTCCTGCCTCGCCAGTGCGCTACTGGCTGCAGTGAACCCTCAGTCTCCATAATCCAGCTAATGGCTGCAGCGCGCAACTGTCATGCCACAGTAGGTCATCGAATAGCCTCTCGACTTTATCCCTAGGAATTTCAAAAGAGTTTCAAGGAATTCAAAATGAATTTCAATAGTCCAAGTCATGGAAATGGTGAAATTCCTGACTGTTAGAATACATGAGTTTATTAGGTACTAAAAATGACAAGGGATCCAATCAGTGAGTACAAAAGGGCAGCCAGGGAGATTTAAAATTCAGACAGGACAAAGTTTCAAATTATGACGGAATATCAACTGATATCGGAAATGGTAACAAGATTCCACATATGGGACGTTATCTCGAAAGGATAACAGAGTCTCGAAGGACGAACTGAAGCAAGGTATCAGATAGGAAACAAGTTTCAAAAATAAGAAATAAAATCCCGTACTGGAAACGAGTTTCAATAAAATCTCGAATAACAATGAAAACTTGAATAGAAAACGAAATCTCCAATAAAGTACACAATGGAAAATAGAAAATCAAGTATCAACAAAGTCGTGAATAAGGAACAAATTCTCGAATAGAAAATCTCAATGAGGAGACAAGATTTGGAATAGGGAACACAGTCTCAACGAGTCGCGAGTAGGAACTGAAATTCAAAGTCCGGTAAATCTTGAATGGGAGACAAAATTACGAACAAAACAAAGTCTCGAAATAGGAAACATGATCTTAAATTTTCGAATGGAATCAAGTTATGAATAGGAAAAAGAATCAATGGGTGAGTAAAACAATATCCATGAAACAAACGATACTTCAAATAGGGAACAAGATCGAAGCAAGGTTGTGAACAGAATAATTTCCAAGTAGAAACAAGCCACGTAGGAAACGAATCTCACATAGGGAACAGGTCGAAACCGAAGTTTTCAAACGATGTCTTGAATGGTGAATAGAAACAAGTACTGAATAAAATCAAATTCCAACTATCCCCAAATAGAAAACTGAACTTCGGAAAGAAACAAAATTTACAAATTGTAACTAGTCCTGAATAGGAAACAAAATTCCTGAGTAGAATCTCGAAAAGAGCAAGGTTACGAAGAATGGATTGGAGGAGTACCAATCAACGAATAGGAAACAATATCTCGAGTTAAGTTTCGAATACCAACCAAGATTCCAAAATAGAAAACAAGAAGTTCCCAGAAATGGTCTAGATGCTAAAAGAAATTTAAGAAAAACTAGGCTGCTAATCAAGATACATGGTTTTCCCAACCATGCAAAAGAAATCTTCTGTCTTCAATCTGTCTTCAGTATTTCCACCGGGACTGAAATCCATTCAACCTTCTTCAACTGTTCTGTCGTAAACTGGTCCATGCGGTAGTGCTCCACGTGATTGCTGAATCTGGAGGAACGAGTCCTTCTGTGATCCTGGTGCTCCTCGTGCTTGTCCTTGGGCAGTGTGATCAACGTTCTTCAGCAATCCATGATTTGGTGGGCAGTCGATCCGTAGAACAAGCATAGACTCTATCTTTTGCGGCACTCTTCATAGTGGCATCCCGAGAGGTGGCAGTAATTGTAAATGATCGTCGGCTGGATCTGAATCTGGATCTCCCACTGAGGTTGAAGTGCAGGGCTCTGGTAGGAATATATGACTGCTGGCGTGCTGGCTGCTGAGATCTGTTCCTGATGATGCGACTGGTGGTGCGATCGAAGAAACGCCGACTGAGTGTTACGATGTTTTGCGGATCCAAGCTAGTTATTGCCTTCGTCATAAGTCTTCATGTCCCTCATGTGCTTCAGCTTTCCGTCTCATTCCATTGTCTGCGCTACATTCTGAATCTCCAGGCTGGTGGCTCTAATCTTCATAGAAGTCGGATCCTCACATGCTGAGATGATCTTCAGTGGCGGCTTCAGGTTCTCGATCGGCTCTCTGGTGCAAGATATGCGCTCGGTGTCGGAAAAGTCCAAGTGTCTGAGCGTCTGGAAATCAGAAGTCCTTCCTGGCTCGGAGAGTGTATCCACAAGTCTGACTTGGAAAGGGTGGCCTGCTTCCTCTGGTTGTCAAGGGACTCTTCAGACATCTCCGTCAATTACGTACTACCCATGGGGATAGTAGAGCGATAGAAGGTAGTGGAAGTTCGGAACCGTCAAGTGCAGGTGAATTGACAGTTCTGGTGTTGCATGCTTTTGAACTATCTGCAAAACAGAAAACTGTTAAAATAACCTAGACCTACATATAACAAGTGTTTATAGAATATTAAAATACCTGATACACCTGATATACCTGATATACCCTTATTTCCCGATTTTCCTATGCTGTGATCAAGTTTCCCTAGTGTAATCAAGTCCCCCAATAGTACGCTAAGTCCTAGGTACCATTAGGATGGACCTGCATGGGCCACCACTAAAAACATGTCACGACCCGCTCCCGAATAATCGGACACGAGTCGGACACGCCCAGCCTTCATTGCTAGACACAATGAAGTAAGCTGTATCAACTAGGGAAAGCTAACCAGATAAACATGAAAGATAGAGAATCACAGCATCTATAAAAGGTGTCCCAACCAGAAAGAGATACAATATCTGAAATTATTACAATTCCACTATAAAAGTCTACTAGTCTCAATACATGAAAGATAAATGGAACTAAATGAAATCCTAGGCCTCTGCAGCCTCTATGTCACAAGCAGCTCCAGCTGGCTCAAGGAAAGCAGTATCCTGCCCATAATATGTGTCACACAAAGCCTCCATCTCACCTATCATAACATATCCAGTCAGGAGCGGAGCAAGTACAATTCTAGGTAATGAACAAGACATCATGAAATGAAAGTATAAGTGAACATGGAAAGTACAGGAAAATACAAGTGAATAAGTACATGAAGAACAGGGTAAAGTACATGAAAGAACATGAATGTAAGAACATGAAAGAACATGATATGTAAGTACCTGAAAGAACATGATATCGCAGGAAATAAGTACAAGGTAATCTCCTGAATATGTGTGTAAATGCATTTGAAATATAACTAAATATGTGACCGGCTAGGGTAAGAACCTGAAAGCACCTGAAAGCACATGAATGGTGACTTAGGACCCGCGTGCACGATGCGGGGTCTAAGCTAAAACACACCTGAGTTGATACTTGGGATTGGTCACATAGATAGTATATTTCCCCACCCCAGATACAAGTAATAAGCACAAGAGAACAAGAGTACCAGAAAGAACATGACGTGTTACAATTGTGTCACTCAAGGAAGTACAGGGAAAATAATGTAAAGCACAAAACCGTAGAGTGTACTTGCCTGGCTCCAGCAATATGGTAGGCAATCTAGCTGGATGTTCTCCTGTTAACAATAGTGATGTACAGTTGGTTAATAAACTATGCTAGTTGCTTCTAGGTTAATAACTAAATCTTTATCTTGATTCTGCCCAAATAAGATAGTCTTATTTGGAGGTTCACAAGTTACATTACACTAGTTTTAATTACTAACTACTTGTTCTCTTGGAAAAATCAAATGCTAAACACAACCCTTGGTTTTACGTGTTTAACACTAAGAGTTTCTATAAGTTTATAATTCAAAAACTCATTATATACATAGAGTTGGTATTTGCAACTTTATATATAAAAGTGGTTTGTTTTATAAACTTGGTTTTAAAAGTTATTTAAGTAAAGAGTTAACTAAACAGCAGTAATTTAAGAAAAAGTTAACTAATTGTTTTTAGTTATAAAAATTGGTTTTAAGAGGATGTTTCCATCAACTCACAGCAATTGGGAAAATAACATTTTTATTTATTGAAAAAGGTTTTACAAAATTAACTACAGACAGTCCTGCCCAAAGGCAAAGTTCACAGGCCGGCCCACAACCCAACAATCTGACACCCGGTCCAACCCAAACCAAGGATCAGTTCAGACCCAACTATCTAACCAGCCCAACTATAACTACAACAGCATATAAGCCCGGCCCAACACAGCCCAGCCAAACTAGCCCACCCACAATTAATTACAGTCATCCAGCTATAATTAATAAATATTACAACACATACAGTATGGCCCAGCCCATACTACAGCCCACAAAAGAATATACAAAGATAAGCCCACTGAATAAACACCAACCCGGCCCAACAAATAATTAGCCACAAACTGCCAAAGTCCACCGCCGGTCAGGCCCAAAGTCCAAGGCCAGTCACGTCAGGTCAGAAGGTCACATCATCTCCTTGGTGTCCAACACGCACGTCGGACACGGGAAAGAGGACACGGCCACAGCAAGTCCAGCAATGTTCTAGCCACAACTTCGCGCCACTTCGTATCCGACACGAACATCGGATACGAACAGGTAGGTACAGTCCACAGTTCAGTCGGGACAGAAGTCCAACACCAGAAAATCCCTCAACAACAAATAACAGAAAAGAGAAAAAGAAGTCATCAATTAAAATCCATAAAATATGCATGCAGTGTCGGACACGAGAGTATCCGACTATGAGATCTCAGTTCAAAAATGGAACCAACATCATATCCAAAATTATGGCATGCATGCAGTGTCAGACACAAGAGTGTTTAGACACAAGATCTCAGTCCCAAAAAGAAAGGATTCAGAACACCAGATCTTCCCCAAAAATCCACACAGAAATGGATAAGGAAACATTTTTCAAAAACAAACCCATTCTAGATCTAACGAACCGAGCAACCTTAGAGTCACCACTGGATTCGTTAGGTCTAGGCCAACCGACAGTAGGTAAGCAAAAGGAATAGATCCACTGGATCCCCCACAGGAAAACACCATCGAAAACCCATTCTCAACAGATCTGGAACCACTACCAGATCTGGAGTAAAAACTCCTCAGAAAACAACATCACAACCACAGAAAAGTCACAGATCAACTTGATCTCAAGAAATCAACTAAAGAAACATCATAGATCTAACATGCAAACCAAAATAACCACATGCAAGGGTCGATCTACAAGATCGGACCACAGAAACCCTAGATCCATCGGATCTGAACAGTTAGAACTGTTCGAAAGGAAGAGAACATCATCGATCTCACACAAACCAGCCAAACCCTAGATCTCGTCACCGATCAAAGGATCTCAGAGTCTAGGCCATAGATCTGCCATAGATCTGACCAACAGTAGAGATTAGGGTTAGGTTAGGGTTTACCCTCTGGAAGTCGAAGCCCAAAGCTCGTCGAGGAAGAAGGAAGAAGACTCGGTCAGAGCAGCGCCTAGGCGTCAAGGAAAGCTCGCCTAGACCCAGCCATCGTCTTCATCGCCAAAGCCATCATCATCGGGGTCGTCGGCTTCAACAGGGACGAAGTCGCCATCAGAATGGAAGTCGCCGGAGAAGAACGCTCGAGAACGGCGGAGTTCTCGAAGGGTCGGCGGAGAACTCGAAGAGTCGGTGGAAGTCTCGAGAAGAGTGGAGAGCTCGAGAAGAGTGGAGAAGAAAATAAATGGCCACTCTCTCTCTCCAACCGAACGGTCAGTTATAACGAAAATAAAATGGAAATTTGCATAAAAGCCCCCCCGCTACTGGCCATTATGCAAAAACCCCCCCTGCCTTTTCATATTTACCCGCAATCTAAATTATATAGGAAAATTTACAAATTAATCCTCTGCCTTTTCATTATTGCATAATTCATTTAAAAACAGTTTTCAAAATAAGAAAAACAATATAAAAGTTGTTACAACAACTTCAAATTGTAAAATTGTCTAATATTTAAATCATTAAAAATGCTTCCAAATTAATAATAAGTATAGAAAATGAATTTTTATTTTTATTTAAGAAAACTGGAAAGTGGAGTTACAATAACGTAACCAAACAATTTATTCAGGACCTGCATGGGCCACCACTAAAAACATGTCACGACCCGTTACCCAAATTGTTGGGCCGGGCCGAGTCATGTCCAGCCTGTGCTTGAGATAAAACACAGTAAGCTGTTCTAGAAATAATAAGATAAGACTAAATGTGCTAACAGTTCTATAAGTGAATAAAAGTCAGAGATGCTCCAAACACAAAAGTCGTCATATATAGTAAAATGTCCAAAGTACAAGTGATCTGAAATGTAAAACTGGATACATGTCCAGTTACAAAATATGTAGTCTAATACATAACTACTCTCAAAAGTCTAAAGTAAAATAATAACTAGGCGAGGTTCCCTGCAGGAACATCCTCGTAAAGCAAGGCTGGGTCCTCGGCAGTATCTCCATAATATGTATCGCAGAGTAACTCCTCCTCAGTAAGGATACCTACAACGTTATCCTGTCAGGACGGGAGCAAGTACTGATTCTAGCAAACTAAATATACGAAGCATGAACAAGAATGTAATAAACTGGAATCATGGCATATCATGGGTTAATTAGTTCTTTTTAGAATTAACAACATGTAGTTTAAAAGTTTAAAACCGTAGCATGTACGTGAATCGGTCAATAGGTGTATAGGATGTACAGCGGCACATATCAAGTTTTTCTGGTGTACACATACATGCACGAACGGCATCGGTGTATATCCATACACAAACGCGGGATCAGAACATACGGCAAGGTCACATATAGAATGTCACCGAGCGCGGTAAATACATACGGAGAAGGGGGTCATGTTCACGTACAATACTAACAGTTTTTCCTTAACCCGTTATTTAAACATGTGAGAGATATGAGATACGGTATAAACATGGTAGAGACTGAAAGTAATACAACATGTAAAGTTCTAACTTGCTACCCCAAGGATCAGCATTTAACATGGTTGGTAAATCACAGTTTATTGTTATAGCAGTATGTAAAGTTCGTAGAAAGTACTTGCCTCTAGCAAAGCAAAGCAAAACAAGCTGCGATAAAAGTGCTATAGATGTCCGGTAACTCGTCACTGTAGAAATAAATACAATAACTTAGTTTTTACACTAAGCTAAAATGCTAAGACACTAATTGGTGCAACACGACTTGTGACTGGGCACCTAGCCAAAATGATGACTTTAACATAGGAGACCAATGTGGGGTGACACACTACTTTAACTAACTTTTCAGGGTCTTTACACTAGTGAGGGGTGAGGTCCAATACGGCTAAAACTCAAAATAATGCAAAAAGTTACAAGTCGTAATTAATCAATAAATAAATCAAATGATCTTTGTGTTTTAACAATTTTTAAGATAGACAAAAAGCTTAATTTTACATAAAACAAAGTACCAAAATGATCCTTGCTAATTGTAGAAATTTATTATAATTTTTCTGGAATTTATTAACCAGTACAAGTATTTTCTAAAAAAATCAGTTTTCCTAAGTATACAGAAAATGAGTTTTGGTTTCATATGCCAAACTAGTGGCAAAACTGTAAATTAAATACTATAAAAATTATACTAAATTAGCTAAATTAACATAGTATCTAAATACTATTTTTCCAGAATTTTAACAGTACTTTAAGTATTTTTAGAAATCCAAAAACAATATTGCACACAATTAAAATAATTAATTATCTGCGTATTTTGTCCATGTATATAATTTGAACCAAAGTTCAAATACAGGACCCAAGGCCATGAATCAAGTCCAATATGACTTGTACAGGTCTTGAATGTGTGAAAACACATTTGGGCCCAAAAACCCATGCTAGGCTTGGACACCAAATGGTTGCAGTAATTTAAATAAACTAAAATAAAAATTTGGTGAAAGTGCAAATTAAATATTAATACTTTAATAAGGAAAAATTATACAAAATAATTGTATACATACATATGTTAAAAATACACACACACACATATATATATATATATATATATATATATATATATATATATATATATATATATATATATATATATATATATAAGAAAATACTTAATTATAAAGTATATATACATATACAAATATTGTATACATATATATAATTGTATATATATAATAATATATATACACATGAAAATATATACATATATACATATATGTATATAAATACAAATATATATATATAATTTACTAACTATAAAAATATAAATACATATATAAAAATACTACCAATATACAGTATATACATATATATATACTAATATATGTATATATACATATATATATAAAAATATATATATATATACATATATATATATATATATATATATATATATATATATATATATATATATATATATATATATATATATATATATATATATATATAAATAACAAAAAAAATAGAAAAAGAAAAAGGAAAAGAAAAAGAAATAAACACAGCAGTAAAAAGGGGGCTCGAACCCGAGCCAGGGCGCTGGGGGGGGGGGGGGGGGGGGGGGGGGGGTTAGGCTAGGTCGGGCTGGCCAGGGGGTCAGCCCACTAGTTGTGTTAGGGTTAGGATTTTAGTTAGTTTTAATTAGGTTTGAATTAATAAACACATAAAAAAAAATAAACTCGATCCTGTGTCCGGACAGTTAAGGACACAGGATTTTACGTGTCCGGGTCGATTTCGACACGTACGACACGAGTTTTACGTGTCCAGTTCCACACTCGAGCTCGTTAGGACACGGCGAACAACCCGCACCCAACACGAGATACGTACGACACGAAGAGACACTGTCACTTACGTGTCCGGCTAGTCGGGGGTTTTTAGACGTGCTGGCCGGCAGAGTAGGCGTCGGGGCGGTGGCGGAGTGGTGGCGCTCGTCGCCTCTCAGCGTGGCGAACCCTTCGGTGGTGGTGGTAGGGGGTGGCGTTCGTCATGGGAGCGGCGCTAGGGGTTAGCCGGAGTTAGGGTTCCGGTGATGGGTTTTGGGAAAGAACAGGGCGGTTGTGGGTGGCTGGGGAGGATTTAGGGTTAGGGTTTGGTCTGGGGGGAAGAGGGGGGTTTAAATAGGGGTCGAGGCGGTCGGTGTAATGCCTGTTGTTCGTATTACGTATTTAAGAATACGTGTACGTATTTTATCTCGTATTGGCCATGGTTCATCTTGGTTTGGGTTGGCTTGGGTCGGTTCGGCTAGGCTTGATTAGCCTTGGTTCATCATGAACCAAGGGTGAACCCCCTACCTACCACAACCAACCCCATTTATTAACCTCTTCCTATTCTCTCTCCTCATTATTTCTTTTCTTTTTCATTACTCTCCACCACCAACCAAGAAAACCCTAGCCTAGGTAAGTACAATCTTGCTTCATGAAGAAACCCACCATTTTTTTTATTGTTCTAACCTCTTCTTTGCAACTTTCTAATCCACATTAGAACTTGTCATTTTCTATTTTGAAGCTTGGATTTTTGTAGATCTAGAATTTAGTCATTTTCGGATTTTCATGGTTTTGATCTATTAAATTCCCTTATTTTCAAGTTTTGATGGTTCCATGTGGTAGAGAATTTCCTTCTACCCAATTTTGACCTTTGGAAAGTTGGATTTGGACTTGTTTTGACCAAGTTATGGACTTTGGAAGCTTAGGGTTCAACCATGGAGTTCCTGCTGTTTGGAGAAGACAGTGAGCAGTGCGCGAGCTTTTTAGCTTGCGTCACTGAGCTGTGCGCGCTCTTTAGCACAGCGCAGTTGCCCCCATACGCTGCCTTTTGGAAGCGTATGACTCGCATACGCTCGCTTGCTTGACAAGGAGTCGTATGGAGTCCATACGCTGCCTTTTTGGAGCATATGACTTGCATACGCTCACTTGGATAGCCATGAGTCATATAGAGTCCATACGCTGCCTTTTTGGAGCGTATGACTTGCATACGCTCACTTGGATAGCCATGAGTCGTATAGAGTCCATATGATGCCTTTTTGGAGCGTATGACTTGCATACGCTCACTTGGATAGCCATGAGTCGTATGGAGTCCATACGCTGCCTTTTGGAGGCGTATGACTCACATACGCTCGCTTGTGTGACAAGGAGTCGTATGAAGTCCATACGTTGTCTTTTTGGAGCGTATGTCTTGCATACGCTCATTTGTGTGACAAGGGGTCGTATGGATCTCATACGCTGCCCTTTGTGAGCGTAGGCTTACCTGAGCGTAGGCTTACCTGAGCGTAGGCTTACCTGAGCGTAGCTTGACTTGAGCGTAGCCTGACCTGAGCGTATGACTTTTACACTGAGCGTATGGCCTTGGCTGACTTGGTCTTATGTCAGCATGTCACTTTGGTTTTATTTTCCTTAAGCTTGGCTCTTCTATAGTCCTGTATATTGATATTTTATTAGATATTTTACGTCCATTTTATATCCTTACGCCTTTTGTCATGAACTTGATAATCATGAATTTATTTAATAGGTTTGTGAATAATAATTGAACACGGCATGGCAGGACAAGCATACCTGACATGATTATCTCGAATTGCTGTTGCGACGGCTAACGTGACATGACCTGACAAGAATGACTAACCTGGACACCGTAGATGATTGCGTTTGCACAATAAACCAGTATTATCTTGCATCATATCTAGGATGGGATCCCTGAGTACCACGGTCAGGGATACCTACTGTAATTAACTAAGAGTAATAAACTAGAATAATTCAGTAGACATGAAGAGATTCCCAGCTACAGGCAATCCCGTTATCTGGGCGCATTAAGTGGACTTGTAGCCTACCGACGAGTAGGGCACACTTCTAGCACACAGTCATGTGGTGAATCCTTCATAAATGGACATTCGACCTGGATAACTTGGATGGTCTGCAGGGCTTGTGGCTGTTAAAATAATCTTATTGCATCTTGCTAGTAACTAGGCCTGTGATAACCCTAGCTAGTTAAAGTATCAAGCCGTACTTTTGATTGGCCGTGATTGATTGGATGAAGTTATTCCAGCTTAGTCTTATCCTGATCCTGTGCAAGATCGTGACAAGACACGATTATTGATGCTTGCCTTAACAATAACGATCGGGAGGACCAGTTCTGTTCAGGCGAAGGGTTACAACCCCGGTCCTTGTTTGGTTTAAGGGTTGTAACCTGGCTCCCGGAGCAGTTCTGTGTCTTCCCTTCGGTTATTGTCTTATTTGTACCCCATGCCATGCTTGTCATGTTCTATCTTACTTCAGCAACATGATTATCTATAATGGCCTTAACAATAAAGATCAGGAGTCCAGTTCTGTTCAGGCGAAGGGTTACAACCCCAGTCCTTGTTTGGTTTAAGGGTTGTAACCTGGCTTCCGGAGCAGTTCTGTGTCTTCTCTTCGTTTATTGTCTTATTACCTTATCCATAGTATTTGAGACGGATTTCCATTCAGGTGAAGGATTGCAACCCCGGTCCTTGTTTGGTTTAAGGGTTGTAGTCTGGCTACTTGAATGGTTTCCTCGTACTATATTATTGTTGTTATTTCTGATAATTTAACTTTAATGTTCCTTACTATATGCTGGTTTTAGTTTCTAAGTGAAGCCTCCTTTGTGGCACTTGCTCTTTCTGGGGTCTGACCCAGCTGGTTTTGTGTGGCCAGATATTGGAGCAGCTCCAGAGGATCCACCGATCTTCCAGCCAGATGGTGACCACTAGACGGAACCCTGGCAACGAGTGGGTTTCTTTTTGTCCTCCCACCTATTTGTAAAAATTATTCTTTTGAGGCGTTTAGCCGGCGAGCACGTGTTAGCTCGATTGCATCTTTATTTACTGTCTGCCTACGGGCTGTAACATGATTGACAGATCCTAGGGTTGATCATGTATGACTGAACTCTTGCTAGTCATGGCATTTTTTACGACTAGCTTCATGATCATCCAATATGTAATGTATGGGACGTCTTGTTATTATATATTTGGTGCTCTGATATCTTGTAATTACTATTGCTTGCTTATGATTGAGACAATAGGCTTGTTTATGACCTTAGGAGACTTCTGGCTTGTAGTTAAACCCTCATGTATCTTGACAGCCGTGACCGTATAGTGAGATGGATTCTATTTCATATACGTAGCTGGCTATGTCTGCCCCCGCTCTCCAGTATTCTGGTTCTGGGGCGTGACATGGTTTAAGTGGTGGCCCATGCAGGTCTTGTAAATCAAGATATGTGAGGGTTTACCGAATAGATGTCTCAATCAGTATTCGTCCTTGATCTCTGCTCGTATCTTCTGAATCCCTGGATTCTTGTCCTGATCATATGCTTGTATCGTTGATCTGTCCTGGTCCTTCCTTATTGTTCCCTATGTCGTCTTCTTCAGCGGCATTGTTCGTGGTCCTACTGACCAGAAAGGCGGAGCACCTCCCGCGGACCAGCAGCAACCTGGAGATCAAGCCCAGCATTCCGGAGTAGCCTCTAGAGTCGTGCCTTCTGGCGGAGAGCCACCAGTCCAGCCAGTTCAACCAGTAGAACATGATGACGACACTTTGGTAGGACTCGTCAGGACCTTGATAGCTTCCCAAGACCGGCGTGGAGATGCCTTGCACCAGGCAGTGACGGATGCTTTGACCCGGGGTGGTCATCAGGGTAACAGCGCGGCCAACAGCTTCAAGCGCCTGAACCCTTCATTCTTCGACGGCAGCGAAGATGCGATCGCCGTGGATGCTTGGCTTCAGGATACCGAAGTGATTCTAGAAGCAGCCAGGACTCCAGAAAACGAGAAGGTGGCCGTAGTGCGCCTGCAGTTATTAGATCTTGCCCGCAGTTGGTGGGCGGCACAGGCCGAGGGATTAGTGGCACCCATTGCTTGGGCAGTGTTCAGAGAGATTCCAGACGAAGTATTTTGATGCTGTGGCTCGGTATGACTTGCAGACGAGGTTTACCAACCTGAAGCAAGGAGGCAGAACAGTCGATGGTTATGCATCTGAGTTTTCTAGACTCAGTAGGTTTGCCCCCACCTTGGTGGCAACCGAGTTTGATAGGGCCCAGCGGTTCCAGCAGGGGCTGTATTTGGAGATTTTACTAGCAGTTTAGCAGTTTGAACACCAGACGTTCGATACAGTATTGAGGGCGGCTAGGAGGCATGAGTACACCTCCCAGCGGATCGTGGATAGGACCGGAGGTAGGAAGCGGTCCCACAGTCAGATGCACCAATCATCAGCTCCAGCCCCGGCAGCTAGAGGTTTAACTATTGGAACTCCGAGGCGGGCGGCCTCGGTGACGTCGGTTCAGCATTCTACCCCGACGCACCCTCAGCAACAGAAGCAGAAGCAGTCTTCCGCAGTGGGATGTTCACACTGCAGGAAGCCAGGGCATGTGGTGTCAGAGTGTCGCAGAGCACAGGGATTGTGCTTGGTTTGTGGTGCCCCGGACCACAGGGTTGGGAACTGCCCGAACAGGGGGAGTTCATCAGCTTTCTCTGGTCCTTCAGTTAGAGGACCAGCGCCAGTCCAGCAGCAGCAGCAGTTGCAGTACCCGCTCCCGAGGCTATTGCTGACGCAGGCCCAGGCATTCCAGCAGCAGAGACCGCAGCAGTATGCTCAGGCCCAAGCCCTGATCCAGAGCAGGCAGAGGAATTTTCAGCAGAGGGGACCTACCCCTAGAGGACATGGTCAAGTGCTGGCCTTGACCATGGGAGAAGAAGGAGTAACACCAGGTGAGGTAGTGGCAGGTACTATTCTCGTCAACACCTTTCCAGCTTCAGCTTTATTTGATTCTGGTGCATCGCATTCATTTATGTCTGCACGATTCGCGACACGGATAGGATTGGAGCCCGAGTCGTTATCAGTAAGGCTCAATATACTCACTGGTAACGGACTTGTGGGAGTCGATAGAGTATTTTCTTCGTGTCGAATCGTAGTTAGCAGTAGAGAGTTTTCCGCTAGATTGATAGAATTCCCGATGGCCGATTATGATGTAGTCTTAGGGATGGATTGGTTGAGGGACCAGTATGCTAGGATAGACTGCCGTATTGGCAGGGTTGTTTTTAGCATTCCAGGAGAGCCGGAGTTTTCTTTCTCTCGAGGCGAGGTTGAGCCTTCTCCTCCAGTATTGCGGATGGCAGTAGCAGCAGTTCAATTGCCCAGGATAGTGGATGAGTTCCCAGATGTTTTTCCAGAAGATCTTCCAGGTATGCCGCCAGAGCGGGAGATTGAGTTCACCATAGACTTGATTCCCGGGACAGCCCCGGTGTCAGAGAGAGTCTACAGGATGGCGCCATCAGAGTTGGAGATCTTGTACAAGATGATTGAAGAGCTTAGAACCAAGGGATTCATTCATGCTAGTGGATCTCCTTGGGGAGCCCCGATGCTTCTTGTGAAAAAGAAGGATGGTACGTCCAGATTATGTGTAGATTATCGTACGTTGAACTCAGTGACAATCAAGAACAGATACCCTCTCCCGAGGATAGATGACTTGTTTGATCAACTTAAAGGGGCAGCTGTATTCTCGAAGATTGACTTGCGCTCAGGATATCATCAGATCAGAGTCAGAGAGCAGGACATCCCGAAGACAGCTTTCAGATCGAGATACGGGCATTGGAAGTTCCTTGTTATGCCATTTGGAGCAACCAATGCACCGGCAGTATTCATGGACCTCATGAATCGCATTTTCATACCTTACTTGGATCAGTTTGTGATCGTATTCCTAGACGACATTCTGGTCTACAGCAAGAATGAGGCGGAGCATGAGCAGCATCTCAGGGTTGTTCTTCAGATACTCAGGGAGCACCAGTTATATGCCAAGTTTAGTAAATGCGAGTTCTGGCTCGATCGCATTTCGTACTTGGGTCATATCATCACCAGAGGAGGAGTAGAAGTGGATCCCCAGAAGATCGTGGCCATTGAGTCATGGCCGGTGCCCAGCACAGTTGCAGAGGTTCGTAGTTTTCTTGGATTGTCCGGCTACTACCGGCGATTTGTTTCGGACTTCGCTCGGATCTCGGCGCCGCTGACCCAGTTGACCCGCAAGGATGCACAGTTTTCTTGGACAGCAGAGTGCCAAGAATCTTTTGAGAAGTTGAAGCGAGGCTTAATGACGGCTCCTATTCTCACGCTTCCTGATGGGACCGGAGGATTTTCGGTATACTGTGACGCTTCAGGCAGAGGTTTAGGATGTGTTCTGATGCAGCATGGGAAGGTAATAGCTTATGCATCACGGCAACTTCGTGATCATGAGAGGAATTACCCAACCCATGACTTGGAGCTGGCAGCAGTGGTGTTTGCACTCAAGTTGTGGAGACACTATTTGTATGGAGATAGGGTGGAGATCTTCACCGACCACAAGAGCCTGAAATATGTTTTCACCCAGAAAGATCTTAACATGCGTCAGAGGAGATGGTTGGAGCTACTTGTGGATTATGATGTCAACCTGCAGTATCATCCTGGAAAGACCAATGTTGTTGCGGATGCATTGAGAAGGAGAGTGAGAGCTTATTTTCTAACAGCGCAACCAGAGCTGTTAGCAGATCTTCAGAAAATGGATATTGAAGTTGTTCTCCCTTCCAGTGTGGCCTTGATGGCCAGTATGCAAGTTCAGTCCATTATAGTCGAGAGGATCCGGATGGCGCAGTCGGCAGATTCCAAGCTTCAGCGACTCAGAGCAGAGTGTGAGGCGGGACGAAGACCAGAGTTATACGTTCATGAGGATGGTACACTTCGACATGGTAAGCGTCTTTGTGTACCCAGCGGAGATATCCGGCAGGAGGTCATGGCAGAAGCTCATAGTTCGCAGTATTCCATCCATCCGGGCAGTACGAAGATGTACTGTGATATCCGACAGCATTTCTGGTGGAATGGCATGAAGCGGGAGATAGCTCGGTTTGTCTCTCGGTGTTTGGTTTGCCAACAAGTTAAAGCTGAACATCAGAGACCGACAGGACTGCTTCAGCCCTTGCCGATTCCAGAGTGGAAGTGGGAGCATGTGACCATAGATTTCGTGACTGGATTACCTAGATCCCCAGCTGGTAGAGATGCTATTTGGGTTATAGTTGACCGGCTCACGAAAGTGGCTCACTTTCTTCCATTCAGAGTTGGTCAGTCGACGGCTCAGCTAGCGGCGATGTATCTTAGACAGATTGTCAGATTGTACTGTGTGCCAGTTAGCATCACCTCGGACCGAGATTCCAGATTTACATCGCACTTTTGGCGTAGCCTGCAGGCGAGTTTAGGGACTCATCTCCAGTTCAGTTCAGCATATCATCCGCAGACAGATGGTCAGTCAGAGCGCACGATCCAGACTCTTGAAGACATGTTGCGGTCTTGCACACTTGACTTCGGTGGTTCATGGGAAGATCACTTGCACCTGGTGGAATTCTCGTACAACAATAGTTTCCAGGCCAGTATCCAGATGGCCCCGTTCGAGGCGCTGTATGGCAGGAAGTGCAGATCTCCGCTATCCTGGGATGATGTTGGAGAAAGACAGATGCTTGGTCCAGAATTGATTGCTCAGACCATTGAAGTGGTCAGAAGGGTCAGAGATCATCTTCGAGTTGCCCAAGATCGCCAGCGTCATTGGACCGATTCTCATCGGTGCCCTCTCGAGTTTTCGATCGACGATCATGTATTCCTGAGGATTTCGCCCAACCGTGGCGTCATTCGTTTCGGCGTACGGGAAAAGCTTAGTCCTAGGTATATAGGGCCGTTCGATATCCTAGAGCGAGTAGGAGATGTATCCTATCGTCTCGCTCTTCCGCCGTCGCTAAGCGAGGTGCATGACGTGTTCCATGTATCCCAATTACGACGGTATATCCCGGACCCGAGCTACATCCTGGATCATTCGGAATTGGTTGTTGGTACCAACCTTTCGTATGAGGAGAGGCCCGTGTCTATATTGGACCGGAGAGAGAAGATCCTCAAGAACAAGACTATCAAGTTAGTCCGAGTTGCTTGGGGTCATCACTCTTTGGGGGAGTCAACGTGGGAGCGTGAGGAAGATATCCGATCGCGGTATCCCGACTTGTTTGACTCATGAGGTATAATGTCTTCCTTATGCCTTATGTCTTCGATTCCTTGCTTGAATGAGTGATTGCTTGCCTAGTTATAGTTTGCATGTAATTAGTATAGCTTGTTCTAGTCTCTCTAACATCTTAATTAAATTCCGAGGACGGAATTCTTTTAAGGTGGGTAGAGTTGTAATGCCTGTTGTTCGTATTACGTATTTAAGAATACGTGTACGTATTTTATCTCGTATTAGCCATGGTTCATCTTGGTTTGGGTTGGCTTGGGTTGGTTCGCCTAGGCTTGATTAGCCTTGGTTCATCATGAACCAAGGGTGAACCCCCTACCTACCACAACCAACCCCATTTATTAACCTCTTCCCATTCTCTCTCCTCATTATTTCCTTTCTTTTTCATTACTCTCCACCACCAACCAAGAAAACCCTAGCCTAGGCAAGTGTAATCTTGCTTCATAAAGAAACCCACCATTTTTTTATTGTTCTAACCTCTTCTTTGCAACTTTCTAATCCACATTAGAACTTGTCATTTTCTATTTTGAAGCTTGGATTTTTGTAGATCTAGAATTTAGTCATTTTCGGATTTTCATGGTTTTGATCTATTAAATTCCCTTGTTTTCAAGTTTTGATGGTTCCATGTGGTAGAGAATTTTCTTCTACCCAATTTTGACCTTTGGAAAGTTGGATTTGGACTTGTTTTGACCAAGTTATGGACTTTGGAAGCTTAGGGTTCAACCATGGAGTTCCTGCTATTTGGAGAAGACAGTGAGCAGTGCGCGAGCTTTTTAGCTTGCGTCACTGAGCTGTGCGCGCTCTTTAGCGCAGCGCAGTAGCCCCCATACGCTGCCTTTTGGAAGCGTATGACTCGCATACGCTCGCTTGCTTGACAAGGAGTCGTATGGAGTCCATACGCTGCCTTTTTGGAGCGTATGACTTGCATACGCTCACTTGGATAGCCATGAGTCGTATAGAGTCCATATGCTGCCTTTTTGGAGCGTATGACTTGCATACGCTCACTTGGATAGCCATGAGTCGTATAGAGTCCATACGCTGCCTTTTTGGAGCGTATGACTTGCATACGCTCACTTGGATAGCCATGAGTCGTATGGAGTCCATACGCTGCCTTTTGGAGGCGTATGACTCGCATACGCTCGCTTGTGTGACAAGGAGTCGTATGAAGTCCATACGCTGCCTTTTTGGAGCTTATGTCTTGCATACGCTCACTTGTGTGACAAGGGGTCGTATGGACCTCATGCGCTGCCCTTTGTGAGCGTAGGCTTACCTGAGCATACGCTTACCTGAGCGTAGGCTTACCTGAGCGTAGCTTGACTTAAGCGTAGCCTGACCTGAGCGTATAACTTTTGCACTGAGCGTATGGCCTTGGCTGACTTGGTCTTATGTCAGCATGTCACTTTGGTTTTATTTTCCTTAAGCTTGGCTCTTCTATAGCCCTGTATATTGATATTTTATTAGATATTTTACGCCCATTTTATATCCTTACGCCTTTTGTCATGAACTTGATAATCATGAATTTATTTAATAGGTTTGTGAATAATAATTGAACACGGCATGGCAGGACAAGCATACCTGACATGATTATCTCGAATTGCTGTTGCGACGGCTAACGTGACATGACCTGACAAGAATGACTAACCTGGACACCGTGGATGATTGCGTTTGCACAATAAACCAGTATTGTCTTGCATCATATCTAGGATGGGATCCCTGAGTACCACGGTCAGGGATACCTACTGTAATTAACTAAGAGTAATAAACTAGAATAATTCAGTAGACATGAAGAGATTCCCAGCTACAGGCAATCCCGTTATCTGGACGCATTAAGTGGACTTGTAGCCTACCGACGAGTAGGGCACACTTCCAGCACACAGTCATGTGGTGCATCCTTCATAAATGGACATTCGACCTGGATAACTTGGATGGTCTGCAGGGCTTGTGGCTGTTGAAATATTCTCATTGCATCTTGCTAGTAACTAGGCCTGTGATAACCCTAGCTAGTTAAAGTATCAAGCCGTACTTTTGATTGGCCGTGATTGATTGGATGAAGTTATTCCAGCTTAGTCTTATCCTGATCCTGTGCAAGATCGTGACAAGACACGATTATTGATGCTTGCCTTAACAATAACGATCGGGGGGACCAGTTCTGTTCAGGCGAAGGGTTACAACCCCGGTCCTTGTTTGGTTTAAGGGTTGTAACCTGGCTCCCGGAGCAGTTCTGTGTCTTCCCTTCGGTTATTGTCTTATTTGTACCCCGTGCCATGCTTGTCATGTTCTATCTTACTTCAGCAACATGATTATCTATAATGGCCTTAACAATAAAGATCAGGAGTCCAGTTCTGTTCAGGCGAAGGGTTACAACCCCGGTCCTTGTTTGGTTTAAGGGTTGTAACCTGGCTCCCGGAGCAGTTTTGTGTCTTCTCTTCGTTTATTGTCTTATTACCTTATCCATAGTATTTGAGACGGATTTCCATTCAGGTGAAGGATTGCAACCCCGGTCCTTGTTTGGTTTAAGGGTTGTAGTCTGGCTACTTGAATGGTTTCCTCGTACTCTATTATTGTTGTTATTTCTGATAATTTAACTTTAATGTTCCTTACTATATGCTGGTTTTAGTTTCTAAGTGAAGCCTCCTTTGTGGCACTTGCTCTTTCTGGGGTCTGACCCAGCTGGTTTTGTGTGGCCAGATATCGGAGCAGCTCCAGAGGATCCACCGATCTTCCAGCCAGATGGTGACCACTAGACGGAACCCTGGCAATGAGTGGGTTTCTTTTTGTCCTCCCACTTATTTGTAAAAATTATTCTTTTGAGACGTTTAGCCGGCGAGCACGTGTTAGCTCGATTGCATCTTTATTTACTGTCTGCCTACGGGCTGTAACATGATTGACAGATCCTAGGGTTGATCATGTATGACTGAACTCTTGCTAGTCATGGCATTTTGTACGACTAGCTTCATGATCATCCAATATGTAATGTATGGGACGCCTTGCTATTATATATTTGGTGCTCTGACATCTTGTAATTACTATTGCTTGCTTGTGATTGAGACAATAGGCTTGTTCATGACCTTAGGAGACTTCTGGCTTGTAGTTAAACCCTCATGTATCTAGACATCCGTGACCGTATAGTGAGATGGATTCTATTTCATATACGTAGCTGGCTATGTCTGCCCCCGCTCTCCAATATTCTGGTTCTGGGGCGTGACAGTCGGGGGCTGTCGCGCTGGCCGGAAATGGCGGGGGCAGCCCGGTCGTCGGTCGTCGGGCAGGGAGTGGGTAGGAATTTTGCACTAGGGTCCCTAGGGTTTAGGTTATTACATAATGGTCCTAGCAGTGTCTAAGTGCAAAATTAAATTTGCATAACCCATCCCGCACTGTTTATGTGCAAAAGAAATTTGCACATAACAATTGAAAAATTGTAAATCAATGTATTAACAATTCTAATAATTACAAAACTATATTAAAACAATTCTAATTATTACAAAATGATATTAAAATATTTTAGAAAATTGCAAATTGATATTTTAGTATTAAAAACTCATTTAAAACTCATTTAAAAATTTTAGAAAAATTCCTAAAAATCATAATAAATATTTTAAGGCTAAAAATGACATTAGAAATTAATTAACACTTAATTAACTAAAATTTGAAAAACAGGGGCTTACATAATGTAATTGAGTTTGTAATGTAATGGAATTACAATTACATTACTATGTTTGGTTGAAATATGTAATCAAACCATGCAATGTAATATCAATTGCATTCATATGTTTGGTTTACCATGTAATGTAATCCAGTTTCTACTTTTTTTAAATACAACATAAAAAGGTAGATTAATAAAAAAATTCAAAAAATTAAAAATAAAAAAATAAAAAGAAAATAATAAAAATAAATAAAGGAAAAAATGGTTTTGTCCTTCTGCTAAAAAAGACTAAAAATAACAAAAACAAAAAAAAAACAAAAAATGACAGACGAAAAAAATGAAAAAAAAAATAAAAACAAAAAAAGCGTAAAAAATTTAAAAATGACCAAAAACGACAAAAAAAATCAAAATGACAAAAAAAAAAGAAAAACCATCAAAAGTGACCAAAAATGACCAGAAACAAAAACTGACCAAAAATGAAAAAATACGAAAAAAAACGAAGAAACGACTAAAAAAAGGGAAAAAAAACCAAAAAACGACCAAAACAGAAAAAGTACCAACATGGATCAAAAACGATAAAAAATGAACAAAACGTCAAAAATAAAAAAATGACCAAAATCGTTAAAAAGAGAGAAAAACCGACACAAAACGATAAAAAAGAGCAAAAATGTCAAAAAAAACGAAG
The DNA here is from genome assembly GCA_029216955.1 of Iris pallida. NCBI lineage: Eukaryota > Viridiplantae > Streptophyta > Magnoliopsida > Asparagales > Iridaceae > Iris > Iris pallida. The sequence goes on along the minus strand of JANAVB010010798.1, from coordinate 561,943 downwards.
AAAAATAAAAAATACAAAAAACAAGAGAGGATTATAACGGGCAAAAAGGGACAAAAAAGATTATAAAAAACTTGCAAGAAACGACCAAAAAACGATATAAAAAAAACAAAAATGACCCAAAAAAAAGAACAAAAAAAAAAGGTAGTCATATACTTTTGAATAAGTTGGTGAGTATTTGATTGCACGTACTACTCAACTTTAAATAAAGGTGGGATACAAATTTTAAGACTATCAACTTGAGGTCAAAAGTTTTTTTTTTTTTTTTTTTTTTTTACTTTTCTAAATTTGTATATACTTTTTTTAGAAGGGATATTTTTTTAATTTTATCCTGGTCATCCAAAAACTAAAGTGGCCATGCTCTCAACTAAAATAATTACTAATCATTCTTATTAATTATATACTTACAACTACAATAACTATTCATTGTTAAAATTTAATTTATTTTAAAATAATTTATACTATTCTAAAATAATTTATCTTAAATGTACATTAAAAATGAAAATAAAAAAATCACAACGTTGACTTCTACTATGCATAAAACCCAACACTAAAAGAAATAATAACAAAGAGTCTGTCTCTAACAAATTCACATTCCCATTCTATTTCTCTCTCCTCTTTCTCCTTATGCAGAAACCTCTCTTTCTATCTCCTCTCGTCCATGGCGGAGCTCAGTTTTGTCGTCGTCTTCTTCTGCTCATGTCTCCTCCTACTCTATCCGGCTTGCTCTTTCTATCTCCCTAGAGGCACTCCTAAGTATGGATGTTGTACTTTAGGCCAAATCAGAACGAAACTGTAGACTTTTATATTTCACCTTGGATTTGTGGAAGCTAGGGTTTTCGGAGCTCCGATCGGCGACGGGCAGCGGAGGAGGAGGAGGGAGGGGTCGGGCTGGCTCCTCATCACTCGGGAGGAAGGATAGGAGAGGGGGATCGGGATTTTTTTTTTTTGGGATTTGCTGTCGGGATTGGGGATTTGATATTTTGTAAATAAGGACAAAAATGTCATTTAAAAGTTGGAGGGTGTAATGTAATCGGGATTACATGGATTCAATGATGTAATTGATTTGAATAGAAAGTGATGTAATGTAATCAAATTTGTAATCGCAATTACATTACATCTTCATAAAAGTTGTGCAACCAAACATCCGAATCCGATTTACGACGTAATGCAAATTACATTACGTCATCCAATCCTGCAAACCAAACATGTCCTAAGTTTAATTGTACATGATAAAAAGATGGCCAATCATATGAAACAAAAATTTTTTTTTTTTGAGTTGAACAAAATTAATTTTATCGGACTAGAGTTATTATTGAATTAAATTGCCTTGAGACAATGTTGAGAAAATTCAATAAACTAATTATTCTAAAAAATATATATCTAAATTTGAAAATAGATGCAAAATGTTGTATAATAATCTATAAACGTGTGATAGTGTGATGGTTGTTAGAGATGCAAATAAAGTAGGATATTGTCTTGCTTGACTTTTCTGTGGCAGTGTAGTCCGTTGGATACATTAGAGGGCCCATTTGGATGGACAGTTTGAATCCCTCCTTTTGGCACTACTCGTCGGCCCCGAAAAAATGACCTAAAAAAATGAAGTTTTATTATGGCATAAAATTTAAGTCATGTTGATTCTAGAAGATCTCGCCGTCTTTTGATACATTTTAGTTATCTTCCTAGAATATCTTGTTATATTTTGATCCATTTTAAAAGACTTCCATGTTGTTTGTAAAGTTAGCCACATGGATACTAAGTTAGAATTTGGTTTAACAAACCTTTTGTTTTTTTCGATTAATTAAAGGCCACCAACTACCAACCCATGATATTAGCCATGGTATACATTCATCATATCTGAATGGAACACATTGCCAGAAACTACTACTTATAAAAGTCATGTTTAGTTAATCAACCCCTCTTATGGAATATTTTAGCTATTAAGACATGATTTTGTATCAATCAAACTCATATACATAATATATAATACTAGGAAAAATCATTATAACAATAGAATCGTTATAACATAACTTTGACTTTTTGATTGAATGGTATCTTTCAAATTCTGATAGAATTAGAGAAGGTAAAAATCAAAGAGAACTACTCCATTATTCCATCTTCAAAATGTCGTTGTCCATATCAATCTTCTAATTTGAATCATCTACGAGTAGATCCGGACTTGATATGAAGTACATGAGATGACTATCTCAACGAAAAACATTAGCTTAAAAACCTTCATGTTACTAATTTAAAATATTATTTTCTACTATGTTACTAAATTTAGCGTTTAGTTTATACTAGTTTAGAGTTTAAGTCTTTACTAACATAGTGTAAAACCCCTCAAAATATTTATTTTTATTTTTATTAATATTTATTGTTACTAAATAATGTTAATTGTTAAATAAATGCTTTTACACTAAATATTAAATTATTGATAAAGTTTAGAAGTATATGAGATATATATATATAGTGTTACTATTTATTGGTTTACTATTAGATTATATATATAAGCTTGTATAGTTTTGGTGTTAAAATTTTTAGCAACTAAACCCAATCCTTAATTTAACCTTAACCTAGGCCCAACCCATTAGGGACCTATTCATTTGGATCTCATTCCCATATATATATTCTTATAGGAGAACCTAATCACTCTCAACCCTAACCCTAAACTTGCCTCCACACAAACTCCACCTCTCCCCATCAAACCACCAGCCCCTCCCCCTCTTCCGCGCCTATCTACTTCCCCCTCACCCGGAGCCCCGCCGTCGACGACGAGACGCGGCGCTTCCCGCGCCCGCGTGTAGCAGCCGGCGTCCCCCGCGCGCACTGCAGCCTGGCCGGCCCCGATCCGGCGGCCCCCTCGCGGCGTTCCACCCCCCTGCGGCGTGGCGAGGTAACCCCGACCACCCCGTGGCGCTGTCACATGGATTAAATCCTCTTAGCATGCTTTAAACCAAGTTTTAGTATTTAAATTCTGATTATTCAGTTTTGTATTGATTGTTATGATGAATAAATGGAGGAATAATTAGATCTAAATGTAGGAAATCATTGATAATTATATAGGGGTTCTACCCTAATTTTTGTATGAATTAATATTAATTATTAGTATTTGTTTATATTTAATTATGAAGTTTCAATGCTAGTAATTAATTAAATGTGTTTACTGTCTTAATTTTTATGTAATACTTTGATCACGAATTAGATAAAACTTTGTACATGAAAAAGTTTGTATAATTAATATTGTATTTTAAAATAATTTTTCCAGAATTTTTAGAATTAAAATTATAATTATTTTATGTGAAAAACAGTGAATTAAAACTGTTTAATTAATTCCGTTTGATGCATATTATTTAATTGGTAAATAACTAAATAATATAATTTATATGGAAAATATAGATTTAATTATAAAGTAAATTATGGAAATTTTTACAGTATTTTATTGGTTTTTAAAATATTTTGTTTAGATTTTTCTTTGAAGTTTTGTATTAATCAAACTAATTATTAAATACCATTTTCAATTTATATTATTTAATTGGTTAGTAATTAAATAATATTGTTTGAATAGAAAATGTTTGTAATAGTATATTATTCTGTATAAAAATAATTCCAATATTTATTTATTATTATTTATAATTATTTAGATTTAGTTGGGTAATTTCTTGATTTATTACATAAGTTGAATATATTATATAATTAATTGTTATTAATTATATAAATGTTGTAATTTTGTGAAGTGATAAGATTCTGTTAGAAATGTGTAAATAGGGTATTTAGGAATTTATTTTATGTATTTTAAATATATTTACGAATTTTTAAGACTTAAAAGTAATTTGGAAAATCATGTTTAGGTTTATGTAAAAAAATTGTGTAATAATTATTTATTGATTTAAATAATTATTAATTTTGTGTTACTACTGTGAATTTAGTTTTAATGATTAAATTTAAGGTTGTGGTGATTTATTTGGATTTATTTAGAATTATTAAGTACTCATTGTTATTATTTAACTAGTTATTTAATAAGTAGTTTAATGGTAATAATCCATTTTCTGTAAAATATATATATAATATATATTTATTATTCTGATATTATTTAGTTTATTATTAAAATAGACTAAAAATGATTTTTAAGGATTTTTACTATTTAAGTTAGTATTATTAGGAATTGTGTATTCATGTGTGTATTAAAATGGTTGGTTAATTGATTATCATTAATTAATTAATTAATTATTAAATATTTGGTTGTATATAAATTTCAGAATATAATTGGTATGATAATAAGTATAGTTTACATACTTATTAATGTATGATTATTATTCGTAATATTTTGATACTAGCTAGCTAGTAGTAATAGATTAATTTAAATTATAGAGTACTTAGCAATTTAATGAATTGTTTAATTTGTTTAATTAGTAATTAATTAGAGATAAATTTTGTTTAGGATTATTTGCTTCTCGGGACTCGGACTCTACTTTGGACCCGGATACTCAGTTGCTGGACACAGGCAAGTACACCTTGCTTGACATTTACTATACAGTATTTACATTTGCCAGTTATTACTATCGTGTGCACTCGTCTCCATTGATGACTACCTTTTATAGAGTTAGTATAAACTTGACACTGTCTCAGACACGTATCACATATGAGTGAGTTGAGTGCATAGGTTCTGTGTTGACTGGCCATTAACATATGATCTTGAGTCTGTAGCAGTTTGGTTTAGTTATACTATATTTACTATGACGTCTTGCATATTGTTTGTACCGCGTATACGGTATGAGTACATTGGGTGGGGAGAGTCTACTAGTGGTGTATGAGAATTCTGTTTCCAATGTACTCTGGATGCTCGTAGCCCCTCGTTTCTCAAACCGTAGAACGCTTGGTGGCAGTTTCTTCTTCTTCTCCCCCTCTCATGTGCTAGTAGAGATGTCTCGAGTGCATTTACACATAGATGGTTAGAACACCTTATTGCTTCCTTGTATTTCCTGTCCTTGTTTGGTTATGAAAATACTGGGTGGCATTCTTATTAGTTACTTTTACATTACTGCTCAGTATATTCTTGCATGTCATTTTTCTGTGTATTTGTTATGTCCCTCTGAGGACCTGGTATCTTTTCCAGAGCTTGACGAGCACTTATTCCCGGCTGATTACGGAGTAGACGGGCTTGTTGACGACGACTTTGAGGTGGAGCCGCAGCCTTGATCCTCTGGAGGCTAGCTACATCTTCAGACATAGGTTTCATTTCCAGTATTCTGTTTATTTCTTCTTGCTACTTCATTTCATTCCAGATGTACTCATTTACTTTTAGTGGATTGTTCTCCTCTAGCCATAGTTGACATTTGGATTCTGTGGCACTGATGATTTTCCATTCAGTTATCTATTACATTATTTCATGGATGAGACTAGTTTACCTGCCTGTGATGTTACTTTATTAGTTTTACTTCAGCGTACTACGATCATATCATAGTCCATTAAATTGGGTAGATATGCTTGATTGTACAGCTGGCATGCCACGTGTTCCCAATCCGATTATTTGGAACTGGGGCGTGACACATAGCTAATAGAAAATTTTGAATTTTGAATTTTAAATTTTATTTTTATTTCTCTATTATACCCTGAACATGAGTACAAGGCAACAACCAACACATGTTGAAAAATATGATATAATGAATAAATCAGGGTCTAAACTTTACAATTGGACGTGTCAGAACTTAAAATCTAAGTTGATATAAAAGCCAGGGTCTAAACACTAATTACCCCTTTGTTTTAGCAATAGAGCTTTGATCAACTATGGAGAGCTAGAAATGAACTATCTTGAAGTAGTTCTACCATGTAAACAAAGTATAAATATTGTCGAGAGTCGCATGCACTTGCATTGCAAGTAGAAGAAATTTTTTCTGATATTATTGAAAAAATAGTTTAAATTATAATTTGATTATATTTTAATCAAGATGTGTTTATATTTTAACTCTGATTTGTTATAGATATTTCCACTATTATTTCCTTATATTTATTTTCGTATTTCTTGATTCATAATGATCATACTTGTACATGAGAGATAGACTTGTTAGTGTTGCCATACATGTTCATTCAAATGTTTCTTGTTCAATGTTAACATGTGTCACTTCTGTTTTTCGTTATACGTGTTTTCGTATACGAATACGAGATTTCTGGCATTTACCAGGTGGACCGTAGTTAGACTTATTTTGCTTAGTCTAGTCTTTGTTTAATCTTGACTTGGTTTATTCGATTGGTTTGGTTCAATTTGGTTTGGCTTGGCTTGGCTTGGTTTGAGATGGAGAGGGTTGATATATAACCCAACTCCTTCTTTCTCTCTCCTCATTCACTTCTTCATTTACTTCTTCATCTTCTTCATTTACTTCTCCCACCTACCAATTCCTAGGCAAGTGCAATTTACTTCATGAAGAACTCCATTTTTGTCGTTCCATTGTCTTCCTTACGAGATTCTAAGATACTTTAGTACTTGGCATTTTTAATTTCAATGGTTTATTTTGTGTAGATCTAAGTTGGTAACATTTTCAGTTTTTTGGGTTTTGATCTACCAAACTTTATTATTTTTTAAGTTTTGATTGTTCTATGTTGTAGAGAATTCAATTTTACCCAAAATGGACCTTTGAAAAGTTAGATTTTGACTTATTTTGAGGAAGTTATGGCCAAAATAAGATTTAAGCATTTTCTAGTTCATCTGTGCTGAATTTGGCAGGGACGATGAATAGTGTCGCAGCAGCAGGAATGAATAGTGTCGCAGCCGCATGAATGAATAGTGCCGCAGTCGCAAGAATAAAATAGTGCCGCAGCCGCATGGAATGAATAGTGCCGCAGCCGCATGAATAAATAGTGTCACATGAATAGTACCGCAGCCGCAGGAATAAATAGTGTCGCATGAATAGTGTCGCAGCCGCATAAATGAATAGTGCCACAGCCGCATGAATGAATAGTGCCGCAGTCGTATGGAATGAATAGCACCGCAGCCGCATGAATGAATAGTGTCGTATGAATAGTGCCACAGTCGTATGGAATAAATAGTGCCGCATGACTTGCATAGTGCCATACAGTACCTCAGAAAGCTGCATAGTGCTACAGAATGCCGCATAGGGCCTATTTTGGTTGTTTTAAGTCCTATTTGGCTGAATTGTGGCTAGTATTTCTTCCAACTCCCAACATGAAAGTTGTAGATCTTTTTCTTAGATTCAAGAATATGTTACTAGCTATTTTATGCAAGTTTCTTTCATTCATGATAATGTAAGGATAGAACACGATAGTGGCCTGTTAAGGCACACTCTTAACCAGTAACAAGTAACATGACATGATAGTGGCCCGTCGTGGCGCACTCTTGACAAGCACCCTTGACATGATAATACATGATAGTGGCCCGTCGTGGCGTACTCTTGATAAGTAAACCCAACATGATAATATCGATATGCTGTTGTGACGGCCATCTTGACTTGCTAAGTAACTTTTGTCTTGACACCGTGGGTGTTTATGCTTGTATAAGCTACATATCTCATCTTGCATCTTGTCTAGGACATGAATTCCTGGTTACCACGGTCAGGGATTCATACTGAATCTGACTAGAATAAAGACTAGTTTGATCATGTAGTTCATGAAGAGATTTCCTAGCTACAGGCAGTCCCGTTATCTGGGCGCTCTAATTGGACTTGTAGCCTGCCATCAAGTAGGTCATATTTCCAGCACACTGTCATGTGTTGCACCCCCAAGTCACCTAATCCAACTCTCTCAACTTGTGACCGGATAACCTGGATTAAGACTGCAGGGCTTGTGGCTGTTGGAACATCTCGATGCATCTTGTTAGTAATTAGGCTTGTGATAACCCTAGTTAGTTAAAGTGTCAAGCCGTACTCATTGCTTGTCCGTGATTGATGAATGGTGTCCCGTCTAAAGCATAACAGTAATGTGCATAAATAACCATGTAGAGAGGTCTTGCCTAGGCAAGACCTCTGCATGGTTATTTCTACACATTACTGTTATGCTTTACTCTTGTCGATAATTGGTTAGAGACTAAGCTCTATTTAGATGAAGGGTTACAACCCCGGTCCTTTACGGGTTGTAACTTGGCTACCGGAATAGTCCCTTAGTTGTCTTATCGTTTATCACCTTGTCTTCTCTAACTTATGTCTTTTATTATCCTTTATGTCTCATGTGCTAATATGCTGATTTTAGTTCTTAAGTGAAGCCTCCCTTGTGGCACTTGCTCTTCTGGGGTCTGATCCAGCTGGTTTTGGATTGCCAAATTTTGGAGTAGCACCCGAGGATCTTCCAGCCTTCCAGTCAGATGGTGAACACTAGGCACAACCCTGGCAATGAGTGGGTTTTATTTTCCTCTCCTACTCTATTGTAAATTATTCTTTTGAGGCGTTTAGCCGTCGAGCAAGTGTTAGCTCGTGTTGTATTTGCATTCATGTCTGCCTAAGGGCTATAACATGATTGACAAATCCTAGGGTTGATCATGTATGACTTAAACTCTTGCTAGTCTTCGCATTTTGTATGACTAGTATCATGATCATCTGAATATGTAATGTTTGGGACGCCTTACTTTGTATGTTTGATGATCTACCATCTTATTACAATTACTTGCTTACTTAAGATTGAGACACTAGGCTTGTTCTTGACCCTAAGAGACTATTGGCTTGTAGTAAACCCTCATGCATCTAGACAGCCGTGACCGTATTGCGAGGTGGGATTCACTTCAATGTACGTAGCTGGCTGTGTATGTCCCCCATTCTCCAGTATTCTGGTTCTGGGGCGTGACAACATGCTATAGTGATCATGTTTATTTTGGTGAGAGTTAGGTGGGCAAATACAATTAGGATGCATGTTGTACGTAATAAATACAGGCACCATCAATGCTTATCCAGTCACGTACGCATAACTGTCTCATCAGTGTTGATTCAGTCAATGCACCTAATATAAGAAACCTAACCACATTGTATTCTAAGACATACCGTACACATATTCATGATTCTTGTTATACTTTTTTTTGTTAATTTTCTTGTATCTATATATATTGTATATTTTATATTGTTTCTACCATCATAATTATGTTATCTTGACTTGCCAAGACATGCACTTAAATAGTTTATTTTTCCTTTTTCGAATATGCATGCATGTATGTATATTTAGAATTATTGTTGTTATTTGTTCCAATCCTAATTGAATAACCATTTTTCAGCTTTAGGGCTTGTTTGGTAAATGAGATTTGGATTTGGATTTGGAAATCCAAATCCAAATATTGAATTTCCAAATCCCATTTACCAAATCCATTGTTTGGTTTATCCGTTGGATTTGGTTGAAATCCAAATTCATTTTTTGGATAAAATAAAATAAAATTTGCCATTGGATTATAATAAAATATTAATTAATTAAGATTATAATTATAATTAACATATTAATTAATTAAGATTGTAATAAAATGTTACTAAATAAATTAATAATTATGATTGTAATTATGGTTAATAACTTAATAATTATGATTATTATAAAAAATTAATTAATTAAATAACAAATTAATTACCAATAAAATATTAATTAGAATTAGAATTAGAATTATTAATAATATAATTATTATAATTTTGATAATACTTATGATTAATAAATTATTAATGAAGATTATAATGATGATTACAATGATGATTAATAAATTATTAATTAAAATTATTATAATATATTTATTATTAAATTATAAATTATTACCTATCATTATAATTTGATTTAAATATTATTAATTAAGATTATAATAAAATAGTAATTAACAAAATTTTAAGATTATAATAAGATTAATAAGTTATTAATTATGATTTTTTAACATTAATTAATAAAATATTAATTAAGATTATAGTAAGACTAATAAGTTGATATAATCCGGATCTAAAAGCTAATTAACCCTTTATTTTAGCATTAGAGCTTTGATCAACTATGGAGAGAGAGAGAGAAATTAACTATCTTGAAGTTGTTCTACCAAATAAACAAGGTATAAATATTGTCATCATAGTCGCACTTGCATTGCAAGTAGGTAGAAGATTTTTTTTCCTGATATTATTGGAAAAACTAGTTTAAATTAGATATTTTTATAGATATAATTTGAATATATTTTAATTAAGATGTGTTAGAAATGTATTTATATTTTAACTATGATTTGTTATAGTATTTCTACTGTTATTTCCTTATATTTATTTTCATAGTTCTTGATTAATACTTGTACATGAGAGAGAGAGAGAGAGAGAGAGAGAGAGAGAGAGAGAGAGTTATTAGCGTTGTCATGCATGTCCATTCAAATGTTTATCTCGTTTCAATGTTAAATGCTATAGTGATCATGTTTATTATTTGTGAGTCGGGTGGGAAAAATACAATTAGAATGCATGTGGTACGCAATGAATACAGACACCCTCAATGCTTATCCAATCACATACGCATAGCTGTCTGATTAGTGTTGATTCAGTCAATGCACCTAATGTATTGACTATCTGAGAAACCTAACCACAGGTTAAACCCTTATATTTTAAAACATATTGTACATATATTCATGATTCTTGTTATAATTATTTTTGTTAATTGTCTTGTACCATATATATTGTAGATTTTATATTGTTTGTACCATCATAATTATGTTATCTTGACTTGCCATGACATGGACTTAAATAGTTTCTTTTTATCTTCATATGCATGCATGTAATAATGTGTACATTTAAAATTATCGTTGTTATTTGTTCTAATCCTAAATGGATAACCATCTTGCAGCTTTAGACAATGACTACCCTACGCACCCTAATTTCCACGATGGAGATGTGAGATGTGACTGTCTTTGGAGACCTACCTTAGATACATACTCTAATTTGTTTCTTTTAGAAGCTTTATTATTTGTTTAGGAGGTTTGTCTCTGATATTGATTTATTATGTATTGGTGGATCTTTTAAAGTTATAGTTAAGTTTGTTCCTTCACTTCTATTTCTATAGTTGTATTGCTATTATGAATGAGCTAGAGATAGTATGATGCGTTTAAATATTTAGTATATGGAAGGAAGATTATAATTGAGGCATATATAAAGTACTACCGTCGATGTTGCGACATATGCTGAATTTAGTCACGTACTCGTATCCCAAAAACAGTTTGACTTACACATATTATATCATTTAAACAGTCACAACTCAAGTTTACTTATATATACTAGTAATGTGCACATGCGTAAAAAAATAGTTGGAATTTTTTTTAATTAGAATTTGTTATAAATAATGCTTCCAGAAATTGAACCCACACAAAAAAAATGCCTCATACCTTAACCATATGAGTTAAAAGTATTCAACCATAATTAGATACTACTAAATAGGTAAATAATTATTAAAAAAAATTTATTCTTTATTTTTAAGTAGGTAAGTATATAGATACAGTTTAGGCGGCTAATCTATTTTTAAGCCTCCTTATACAACGTAAAGATATATCTTCAAACCGGCTCAATCCACTGAATAGCTCTAGTCCATTTTTCGATGGCCCAAAATCTATTACTTCGTTCATGATTCGTATCCTAATCGTACCATTAGAAAATACGGACCCAAATTAGGAACCTCCAAATCATATTTGTCAGTGAAAGATAGGTATAAAACTTTGGGTGCCAAAATAATCTGTGCATAAATAAAACTTTACTATATATATATATATATATATATATATAGTAAAGTTTTATTTATGCACAAATTATATATATATATATATATATATATATATATATATATATATATATATATATATATATATATATATATATATATATATATATATATAGAAAGTACAGTATCAACCAAAGTTTATTCAAAAGAAATAGGCTAAATTGTAACTTGATACCCTCAACTTTGACATGTACTAACTTAATACCCTCCCCCAGTTCTTCTCCTACCGGTGTTAATCAAAGAAAAGACCAAAAATACCCTACCTCTATTCTCCCCCTCTCTTCGGCACCCCCGTCTCTGTCCAGTGCCAACATCCGAGGGGGAGACGGCACAGCAGCAACAACCAACAACGACGAGCAGTGGGTGGGCGCACGACCGGAGGCGGGGAGGTGCGTGACTGGAGGGAGAGGGGGGCGCGCTGTCGGGAGGAGGGGTGCGCATCATCGGTGGAAGAGGAGGGGGCACGGCCGGAGGGGGGACATGCGGTAGGAGGCGGGTGAGCCTCCCCCCCTCTCCCGTACCGACAGCCGGGGGGATGGTACAGCAGCAATGAGCAACGACAACATCAGCAAGAAGGGGCTAGGGGGCTCGTGTTGTACGGTAGGTGGGCATACGGCCAGAGGCGAGGGTAGGTGTGGGGGTGGGGGGGTGTGGGGCGTGCCACCAGAGGGAGGGGGCATGGGTCATGCGGTGGGGCGGCATGCGACCGGAGGTGGGGGTGCTCACGGTCTAAGGCAGGGGAGGGGCGCGGCCTGCGACCGGAGGTGAGGGTATAGGGGGCTCGTGTTGCACGGTAGGTGGGCATACGGCCGGAGGCGGGGGTAGGTGTGGGGGTGGGGGGTGGGGGGCGTGCCACCGGAGGGAGGGGGCATGGGTCATGCGGTGGGGCGGCATGCGACCGGAGGTGGGGGTGCTCACGGTCTAAGGCAGGGGAGGGGCGCGGCCTGGGGGGGGTGGTGCTGCGGTGGTGGGCTGGCGGAGGAAGTGGGCTGGAGAGAGGGGATGGGTATTCTACCTTTTTTTTAACGTTAAACTTAATAGTGACTGATAGAGGGTATCAAGATGAACATTTTAAATAGTTAATGATATTAAGTTCATACCAATCGAAGTTGAGGTATCAAGTTGAAAAAGTCAAATAGTTGAGGATATCAAGTTAAAATTTAGCCAAAGATATATATATATATATATATATATATATATATATATATATATATATATATATATATATATATATATATAATTTTGAAATGGTAATTTTTGCCGAACACTTCCACTGGGAATCGATCTTCGAACCACAAGCCTCACCACTACCACTAGGCTAGGGATCATTGGCAATATATATATATATATATATTATATATATATATATATATATATATATATATATATATATATATATAAATATATATATATATATATATATATAGAGGATATATATATATATATATATATATATATATATATATATATATATATATAGAGAGAGAGAGAGGAGAGAGAGAGAGAGAGAGAGAGAGAGAGAAACTGTTGTATCTCGTAATCTGGTAGTTAAATAAGTATAGTTACGTGTATAATACAGCCTAAATGGCTAGTCATTTTCAAGTTTCATTATATATAGAGTTATTTAGTAATAGGGTCTCATATAATAGTTGATATTAAGATTTGGGTCTTCAAGTTGTTCAACATTAGTGTTTGGGTCTCCAAATCATTATTCATGTAGGCATTCTCCTTGGCTGGGTGGTTTCAATTCCATTCCACGACGTATTTATATCAAATTATAATATTTTTTTTCAACAAATGTTTTTTTTATTACTTTTTTTACATGCGTGCAATGCACGTGAACATTACTAGTATATATAAGGTGACCTACATTACTAGTATATGTAAGGTGACTTGGAAATAACTCAAAATTAAGCCGACTAAGCAGTTCGTAAATACTCCATTAATTATTTTAAAAAACTAACCAATTTTTTAGTTACCTATATAATTTACTTATAACTAAATAACTCTAACTCAAGTGGTTAAGGTAGGAAGGAGTTTTCTTGGTTGACTGAGTTCATTCCTAAGGATATAAGTATTTATAATAAATTTATATTTAACTTTTTTCTTCTATTTTGTGATTGCAATTTACGTGCACATTACTGGTACTAATATAATAAGGCTTGAAAATTGCTAGCATTATAAGTCGTATGTATATACTCATGTAATTAAAAATTAAAAAATAAATTAATCCTAACTAATTATTTAACTACATTATATTATCTAATTATTGTCAAACACATCTAACTCATGTGATTAAGGTGGGAGTGATTTCAATTCCTGACAGCGTTATTTATGACAAATTATAATTTAATTTTTTTCAACAATTTTTTTACGCACGTGCACGTTACTAGCATATATCTCTATTAATATAAGTTGGCTTAGAAACAACTCAAAATTGAGCATTCTAAGCAGTTTGTAAATATTCTATTAATTAGTTTTTAAAATAACTAATTATTTAACTACCTAATATGATTTACGTATAACTAAATAACTTTAATTCAAGTGGTTAAGACGAGACACATTTTCTTTAGTCATGTACTTAACAATAAATTTGTCAATATCATACATGTAAATACATAAATAAAATAAACCATGATCCGATCAAGTAACCTAATAACTTTTTTTGTAGGGATTAAATCACATTATAATAAAACTTCCTGGCTATAATGATCAGTTGGTGTAAACATAGTGTGATAATGTGCATCTTAGCTGGATGGGTTCGATAAGAAGGAAAACGGATTATTCCTTCTAATTATGGTAGGAGTTAAAAATAAACAAATTAAGCACATTGTAATATTTTGACTAGTTATAGCGCAAGCAATTAATTGGTTTAGAAGGTTTTTCCTCTTCTCCTTTCAATGGAAAATCTGGCGCTTATTGGTTTATTATTATTATTATTTTCTCACCATTGTGCATTGTGGGGTTGGATTAAGAGTGCTGCTATCTTTTTTTTTCCCAACATGAATGGAGTCATAATCAGGGCCCCTTTGGCTACATTGTCGAGGGTGGGGCGTGCGGAAAGAGGTGGTAGGAGCGGGGGATGCGGGGTTGCAGCGATGAGCAGAAAAAAGGTTAGGGATTAGAGGTTGGATATATTTTTAATTTCTTTTGCATACATGAAATATAAGTAAATTTCTTTTTAGGGGTAAAGATGTCCAAAACAGTCATATGCTTGGCAATTATGTGACCGTTAAGTGAGGTGGCTGATTAACGAAGGGGGTAACTTGCGAAAACTAAAAAAATTGAGGCTTAGAAGTGTTAAAAAAGAGAGTAATGTGGTACCTTCAAATTGTTCCTCCAGTACATCCCTCCTTATGTGGCATTCCAGCCCAATGTCTTCCGGGCGCGCGAGCACCCCTCTTACTACCCACTCATCACAACCATGTAGAAGGTGTAAACATATATATACTCACTCACAAGTGTGGGTTTTAAGCGATGTGGGACTAAACAAAAGTCTCTTTCCTTTTGTCTATGGTGTATTTGAAATACTTACAAAGTGGAACTAAAACAAGAGTTCCAACATGTTTTCGCTGACTTACATGTGGGCATGCTCTGAACTATTGGTTTTTTTTTTTTTTTTTTGGCTCACATTAATAAGTTGCTCAAATTTGCAGTAACTATATGTTTTATTTGGATAATATTATATGTGGATTTAAGTGCAGGAGAGAACGTGTCTACTTCGCATTTTTAGGATTTCAAATATCCTGCTGCCATTTCTTGTTTTAACAACAAGGTTGTTGCTTACAGGCGAGGCTAGAAGCTTAATTCTGCTGGCTTTGTGAACAGCCACAGGTACTTATAAACCTTTAAAGATTACTGATACGTAAATTTGAGTGCCCAAACATAAAATGAATTATTATGTGTGTTTTGGCTTAGATGCATGTCGTAGTATATTATTTTTTGTTGCTTCTTACAAGTAAGGAATTTTCCATTCGAGATGCGTGGTTTTCAGGGTGTTTATAACCTTGAAACCGTGGTTCCGAGGGGACAAGCCAGAATACTTCTCAGGGACTTGGTCATAATATAAGGAAAACAACTTATAATTGTGTATAATTAATCATTTAGTCAGAATATAAAGATGATTAAAAATTAATCCTTAAAAGCAATAACAAATTAAAACTGTAGTCCCAATCCTGCCGACAGACAAAAAAGAGAAGTTTTTGCATTCCCTCAAAATCCTACAAGCTTTCTAGGTAGAATCTGACATCAAGCTGCTTATTTCCGTTATTCTTCCTCTTCTTCTTCTGCTTTTCTCCTCCTTTCTTCTTGGTGGATACTTTCTTCTTCTTAGCGGTGGATAGTTCATGTAAAGATTTTGTTTTAGGATCATAGTAATGCACCTTGCTATAGGTGTCTATAGTTTTCATTAGGATCCTTCCCTCTGCCTCAATAGCCAAAGGAACAAAAATTCGCTCGTCGTCGATCGATATCGGAAATGATGTATCAACGATGTACTCTTTCGCCCATGTTTGGTGCTCGTCATAGTCCTTTAGAAACCATAGGTCGACATGACTCCAACCGGCTTGGTAGTACGATAGGCAGAGGGACCCTCCTACATTACTCAGAGACACCATACATACCTCAACCCACTCAGGGCCGAGGAGGAGGCCGTCTATAGGTGGAAGCACAGACCACTCCTCCCGCTCGAGATCCAGCCGAGCTAGCCCATCGTACGGTTCGTCAGGCTGAGGGAGTTGAAGGAAATAAATAGATCCACATGCGAAAGCCGACATGCTGTCGATGGTTCCTAATTTGAATGGTGGCTTATCTATCTCTCTCCAGTAGTTGTCCATCATATCATTACCTAGGGTGAATACCTCATAGCAATCGTCCTCGTCGTCATATTCTTCTTCATCGTCGTCGCCATCTTCGTCGTCGTCGTCGTCATGAAATGTCCTGCGGAACACTTTATACTGATTGGTGGAAGGAACACGTCCAAAGGCCACTTGAAGTTGAATCTGCGGAGGAGATTTTTCAGGCAGGACAATAAGCTCTTTCGTTGAAGGATTGAACATGTTGATCTTATACTGATCATAGATAAGTATGGTGGGATCAAGACATGTAGCTTGCGTCAAATATGGTGCTCCAACCGTAGCAACATCGAGAGTGGACTCGTGACCGACCAGAGCCCCCTTGCTCTCCTTGCGCAGCGAGGAGAGATGAAGCTTCGCGCGACCAACAGGTTTGGTTACGAATTTGTGAGTCATGGCCACAAGGAGAGGGTTTCGTCGGTAGTTTTGAATGAACAGTGGGTCAGAGATCAGAGCGCACCATGATTTCGAGACACAGCGGAACTTGCAAAGCGACTTTACATCAAGCCTGAGAAGGACCTCATTGATGATATCAAAAGGGGGAAGAAGAATTGAACTCATGATCTCTGAGACCTTTCTTGGGTCTTCGTTTTACTCCTTCGTGACATCCTTAATTTATAGTTAAGTATCATCGGTATATTTTATATAGATCTAAAATTAAGAATAAAAGCTTGTAATCTTTTTATTGTTAGTGATATACATTCAAAACTATTTTTCTTATAATCGGATTAATTTAAAATTACTAGTTTAAAATTTATTTAAATCTGATTTGTAATTTTAAATCTAAACTTTAACTCTTTTTTTAATATAAAGATATACATTGATGTATCATCTCATATTGAAATAGATTTGGTGACTAATTAATTATTACTAGTAAATATTAGCACGTATGATAACGTATAATAAGAATATTATCCAAATATAGTTAAATATATTTTTTAGCACATGTGGTTAAGGTGGAAGGTTTTGTTCTTGTTTGGTTGAGTTCAATTTCCGTTTTGAATATATATATAACAAATTTAAACATTTTCAACAATTTTTATATAATTTTTTTTAAAAAATGGTTGATGATATACACGGCTTAGACGGTTATAATAGTAGAGATGAACATATTCTCTCTCAGTCAGACAAATTATTTGAATATTATTTAAAAGATTCATGAATGCCACCCTGTCAAGTACTCCATCACCATGGCTATAATACACGCTTACAAATAATTTTGATTAATGTTTGTTTTTGAAAGACTTTTCAAATGAAAATAAAATTGATCCCACCTTTCTGAAAGACCCAAATTAAAGCATACATAATCAGGGCCGGCCCTGGTCCAGGGCAGCCAGTGCGACCGCCCAGGGCCCAAGGAGTAGGAGGGCCCAAATAAATTAATTTAAACATATATATTAATAATCTTGTATCTAAAATAGCACTAGTATGTACCGTGGCCCTCTTTTGACATAAAACAATTGTGGTGTAGTGGTTATTATGTTGGACTTGCACACTAGAGGTCCTAGGTTCAATTCTTACTGGCAACATTTTTTAAAATTAACTTTTATTTCAGTTTTTTTTTTACATTATATATGGGTCCCCGTTTTGAAAGTTTGCCTAGAGCCCCCATGAACTCAGGGCCAGCCCTGTACATAATGGAAAAGAGATGGACTGACCTCAGCAAAAACTACTTATCATTAAATAACTTCCAAACCCAATCCACCAAGGATGTAGGACAGAATTTGAATTAACTTATCCTAAATATCATCTTTTGTATATATTTAAATTAAGTATAAAGATACAACGGCCTATAAGTATATTGTTGTTGAGATTTTCTGTTCTATAACTTACTAGTGATGTTCATGTGAGATGCTCAAAAAAATTATTGTTCATAATGTTATTGAATAATTAGAAAAAAATTTAAATTATATTGAAATTGTTTAAATATAATTTTAATTAAAACTTGCTATAGATATGTTTTAATTTTAGAATTTTAGATATATATTTAGATAATATTACGTAGTTAGTTGAAATATACTAAAATAATTTAAATTATATAATAATTTAAATTAGATAGAATTTTAGGAGGCGTTTGGTACGCGGAATACTATATAGCCGGAAATTCTATATTCCCGGGAATCAAATTCCAAGGAATTAAATTTCCTAAAAAATTACATTCCCATGTTTGGTGACAATATAAATATTTCCGGAAAAAAAAATAAAAAATAATAATAACGAAAAAAATGGACAAATATAAAAAATTGGTAAAAACGACAAAAAATCGGTAAAAAAGAAAAAAAGAAGAAGGTAAAAAACGACAAAAAATAGGTTAAAACGACAAAAATGACCAAAAAGAGACAAAAGAATGTATAAACGATAAAAATAACAAAAAAAAGTGTAAAAAACGACAAAAATAACCAAAACACGACAAAAACGACATAAAATCGGTAAAAACGACAAAAAATCAAAATACGACAAAAACGACAAAAAACAACAAAAAATCGGTTAAAACGACAAAAAAACAAAAAATCGGTAAAAACAACAAAAATCGGATAAAACGACAAAAAATAACCAAAAAGCGAAAAAAAACGAAAAATAAAAGATAAAAACGACAAAAAAATCGGTTAAAACGACAAAAAATCAGTTAAAACGACAAAAAATAACCAAAAAGCGACAAAAACGAAAAAAAAATCGGTAAAAGCGACAAAAATGACAAAAAATGACATAAAATCAGTAAAAATGACCAAAAATCGACAAAAACGACAAAAAATCGGAAAAAAAAACAAAAAAAACTACAAAAACGAAAAAAAATTGCTTAAAATGAAAAAAAATGACAAAAAAAGATAAAAAGGACAAAAATGGGTAAAAACGACAAAAAATAATCAAAAAGTGACAAAAAAGACAAAATGGGTAAAAACGACAAAAAATCGCTTAAAACGACAAAAAATTGGTAAAAACGACAAAAAAAAACGATAAAAACGACAAAAAAAAATTGTTCAAAACTAATCAAAATTGATCAAAAAAGAAGGAAAAAATTTAGACATTTTTTTTTGTCCGGACAAAAAAAAATACCCACCTATTCTCAAGGGATAGAATTTCCATGTTTTGTGAGTAAACTATTTACCCGGGTATTTATAATTCTCGGAAATAAATTTTTTATAAGCCAAACAAACGTGGTAATAAATTCTCATCTTAAATTTTTTCGGGAATAAAAAAAAAATATCG
The DNA here is from genome assembly GCA_029216955.1 of Iris pallida. NCBI lineage: Eukaryota > Viridiplantae > Streptophyta > Magnoliopsida > Asparagales > Iridaceae > Iris > Iris pallida. The sequence continues at coordinate 542,192 of JANAVB010010798.1, read as the reverse complement.
CGTACCAAACGCCCCTTAGGATTTTTGACATAAACGGGATATACACACGGTGGTGGTAGTTAGAAGATTTTGTTTCTTTTTAAATTACGTTGATAATAGACATACACCGTTTCCAAGTCACATTATAAGTGCATTGCACACAAAAAAAATTATTTTTCCTGATATTATTGAATAATTAGATATAAATTTAAATTATTTTAAAATAGTTTAATATAATTTTGATTAAAAATTGTTGTAGATATATTTTTAGAATTTATGATATATATTTAGCTAATATCACGTAAGTTAGTTTAAATATATTAATATGGTTTAAATTAAATAGGACCTAGTAAATTCACGCACGTAACATAACTATTTTATAATATTATCGTAAAATAATTTAAATGTTTGAATTAAGATTTGATTTATATATATTTATATTTTAATCAAGATTTGTTATAGATTAGATTATATTTTAATTATAAGTTTCTATGAGTATTTGTCAAATATTTATAAAGAGTATACTATTTTCTAACGCAATTGAAAAATTAAAAAATAAATAAAGTTTAACTAATTGTTTACGCAGTTAATATTATCTAACTCGTGTGGTTAAAGTGGAATATATTATCCTTGGTTGATTGGGTTCGATTTTCCAGTGTTATTTATAACAAATTTAATTTTTTCTCAACACTTTTTTTTATGTAATAATAATTTATTTTATTAATTAGTGGAAGATTTACAAACAATTTAGAAGGCTCACTCTTGAGCCTTTTTAAGCCTCGTTATAGAGACTTTAAGTAATATTAAATTATTTTTATTAATTAGTGGAGGATTTACAACAATTTAGAAGGCTCACTTTTGAGTCCTTTATAAGCCTCATTATAGGGACGAGTAATGTACAAGTGCCTTGCACGAAAAAAACTAAAAACTATGTAAATTTATTATAAAAATATTTTCTAGAATTAAAGCAATCAAAGAACCTCCTATCCTAACCACTTGAGTTAATATTATTTAATTATAAATATATCATATTAAGTAATTTTTTTTTTGGATAATTGTTGGAGTATTTTGGTAGTTAGTAGTTACTTATTATTACTTTCTTTAATTTATTTAGATGATGATAGACATACGTATTACACTTTTTTAAAATACTAGTAAATGCACGTGCTTTGCATGTTTGATAACGTATAATAATATTATTATTTATTATCCAATTATAGTTAGATATTGTTTCTAGCTAATGTGGTTAAGGTGGAAGATTTTCTTCTTATTTGGTTGAGTAGAATTCTCCCGTTTGCATATACAGCAAATTAAAAATTTTTTCAACAATTTTTTACATATTTTTTTTTTTTTAAAAATGGTTGATGATATACACGGCTTAGATGGCTCAATCTCGAGCCGTTTTGGAGCCCCTTTATAAATACTAGTAAATGCAATAAGAATATTATCCAATTATAGTCAAGGTGCGAAGTAGTTTTCTTGTTTGGTTGAGTTCGATTCCCTATGTTGACAAATTTAAATATTTTTAATAATTTTTTACATAATTTATTTTTTTCAAAAAATAAAATGGACCGTGATATAATGACGGCTTAGACGGCTCACTTTTGAGCAGTTTAAAGTCTCATTATATAGTAAAAGATAATAGTAGAGATATAGTTTAAGTATATAAATATATTCAAATTAAAATTTGTTAAACAATTTAAATATTTTCTTATTTTTTCCCCTTTAATTTTAGTTTTTAAACACTTTAAAATTTTGTTCTTAAATAAATGGTACATAAGACTTAGATTAGACAGTTTGGATTAACAGTTTCCAAACCGCACTATACTAGTAGATATAGAGATAAAGCCTAAACCAATTTAACCCAATAGCCCGACCCATTATAATTCAAAATAACAATCCCTTTTTTGACACTCACTGCCAACTCCCTAAGCCTAACCGTTTCCAATAATTAACCCATGAATGCATTCACTCACTAAGGACTCCAATGAGTCCAATCTAAACCCGTTAATATAATTGATATAACATTTTTAATTATATAACATTTTCGGATTAGGTGGAATAGAGTTGACGAGAGACCAGTGCATTCCTTCACACAATTTGACAGAGGAGAGGACCTTCCTTCCTTCACCCGGTAAGCATGAAAACACTCATGCATTAAGTATGAAAACATGCATGCCTATAACATGAATGAATATCGGTCTGTCACAATTTACATGCCTATAACATGAACGAATGAATTGAATTCATGATCAATGATCATATATACTTACTTCTTCTCCCCATTGAGCAGGGCTTCTTCTACTTTTACCTAATGAGTGAGCAACATTGAGGAGGGCTTCTTCTATTTGCGAAAATAAATGGTTTTCTTGCGAAACTAAATGGTTTTCTTACGGTCCCACCGTAGCCGAATCACTCTGGTAGGTTTTCTACTACGAAAATTAACACGACAACCACAGTGTCGAAGGACTGAGTTCCTCATTGGTATAGGAAGCGGGTTAAAAAATTCTCTAACTCCCTTATTCTTTAGTTGTAATAAGGTGATGTTATTTCAGATTACCAACCCACTTCTACCGAGTTAAAGGAAAGGTGGAGTTGGATTGGCCATCTAAAATATGTTACAACTAAAGAACAAGAGAGTTAGAGACTTTTTTTAATCTGCTTCCTCAATCAATGAAGAACTCAGCCATTCGACTCAGTGGTTTCCTATTAAGTTTCGTAGTAGAAATAGGTGCGACCGTAAGAAAACCATTTATTTTTGCAAATGGGAACGTTTTGCAGACAAATTACAAATTATGCAGCTTATGTATGCAACAACAATCGGCTTGAATTTGTTCTGCATCCTACTCCTTATTCTTCGGACAAGTAATATAGTCTTTCAACTCTTAATCTGTTTATGTAATGTTAGTAAGTAATATTTACTATTTTTTTTTTTTTTTCATACACTGACAGCGAGGAGGATGAAGAAAGCGAAAGCTAAAGCGAAAGGGATGAGGAGGACCAAGAAAGTGAGAAAGAAGATGAAGGGGAAAGCGAGGAAGAAGATGTATATTTACTATTATACATAAAAAATTTATGGCACACCATATGAGAATACCACGACCCAATAACTTATGTATACAATTTATGGATGTTTACATAAGTCTATGCTGCACTTGGGAACTTCTATATAGATAATATAATACCTGCAATATTTCTTTGGTAATAACAGAGTCCACTTGGGTCCAAACAGGATAGTTGCCACCATGCAGCTATGCATTAGGAGAACAGAGCAAACTAAAAGAACCAAAAATCAAGCAAGTCATGCCAACAGTCTTATAAATTATAATTAAAGATTCTAGACTAGCAGGAGAGGTTTATGGGAATCAATCATGTCATGCCAACAAATGATTAGCCATAATGTTCAGGAAGTAAAGTCATGTAGTATCAACCAACTAAGATAGAATGCAGAGAGGGACATGCACTAGTAACAGTGTTGCCATAATTAAGGATCCTTTCTTAATAGCACAACAATGTTGTTACATTAAACACACAACTCTAGAAGTAACATAGGCTGATTATAAACCAATTCTTTCATACATATCCCAAGTTACTAGAATATGTTATAAACCAATTCTTTCATACTTATCCCAACTTACTAGAATCATTTAATCTCAGGAGGGATCTTTCGGATGGGATCAGAGTTGCCAGCGTTATCCGACACATCCTCTGCCCTCTGATAGTCATCGAGATGTCATACAGAAAACTCATGCCAAAAACTCCAAGTCTTGGTACTGCAATCAACCCCACAGTAAAAGCATATTTCAGAACATAAGACAAAAGCTTTAAGCCTTGAGCTTATAGAACAATTGAGAATGACGTAACACATAATACTGGCAAAAATAGAACAACCACCATGATCAATCAACAAATTACAAATTATATGGAGCATTTTTTAACTTTTCATGAACGTGACAATGAATATTCTTGACCAACCTTAAAACCACTAAATTCTTGTTCTAAATGAAATTTCTATTAGACTGTAAAGAAGTTTTTAGGATATGTAATTAATTAAGATCCTTAGAACTGAAAGATCAGAAGAGCACAAACAAAGTATAGGTGGTTCCAGACCATGTCTACATGTTCTCGTTATATCTCCTTTTAAACACACACAACCAAACTTTAAAAAATCAATTCATATGAGATCATGAAACCAACATCATAAACAACCAAATGTTGATTCTCTAATTTACACCAACTGTGTCCGAGCTCTCTAGCCTAGTGGTATTAAAGCATACACCCGGAGGGGCCGGCAAGGTTCGACCTCCCAATTGTGTGTGTTGGATTTCAATTTTTTTTTTTTACACCAACTGTTCAATAGATTGACACCAATACCAAACATTGACAACAATTTAAAAGATAAATATTCCAAACTCCACACAATCAGCAAGTACACTAACAATCATTGTCAAATACTCTCCCCATCCATATCATTCCATATGTAAAATTTGTTATAGAAACCACTAGATGGTCATTATGCGGCAAAGGGATGACTAATGCACCGGCACCACTTCTTCACGCCTAGGCATGGGTAGCTGCATAGCGTCTAGCTGCCGCTTTTTAACGCATTTTAGAAAGATGCATATGCATAATCTAATTGCAAGTGAATCGGTTTGGATGATACCCATATCATTAATCTAACAATTAACATAAACCCTTCAAATACTAACAAAAAAGTAAAATTTGGGCATTCTATACCAAAGAAACCACACCCAGCTAAATATCAAGAAGTTTTCAACATACACATAACCTACTTGTCAACAAACCAACATATAATGGGTCCAATACTAAAAACTTTCAAACATACTCTCACTTGACAACCACATCTTATAAGAGAAAATTAACCCAATTCATATGATACCCAGATCACAACTATACTGTCGCATAACAACCCATTTGATATAAAAGAAAATTGACACAAACATATTTCAAAATTACTCAAAAATAGTGGACTCAAACACTTCTTATAAAAACAACATTTCAAAAATACTCAAAAACAGTGGACCTAAATTAAAAGAAAATGGTTCGGTTTCGGTTTTCAAAGTACACAAATTTCTTATTTGGTTTATGTTTCGGTTTTGGAATTCGGTTTCGATTCAAAATCAAAAACCGAATAAGAATTATATAATTATGTAAATACCCTCCATTTAAAAATAAGTATATTTCAAAAACAACAATTCTATGTATGTGTTTTAAATTTAACTTTAATAATTTAACAATTAGTCTAACTCTGTGCCTAACTTTAAAATTCAACAAATGTGTGTATATAAATTATACTTTTTAATATAATTTAATTAAGATCTCAACTTTGGGTCCGATCCATTAATTCCAACCGGACAAACCAAATAAACCGAAAATCGAACTTATTATTCGGTTTTGGTTTTAGCTAATTCGGATCGGTTTTGGTTTTGAATTTTTATAATTTTGGTTTATTCGGTTTTGACTAATTTGGTTCGTATGAAACCGAATAAACCGAACGCTCACCCTAGCATGTCCCCCAATTCCCACCATTATTATAAATGAAAGGAATAATAAAAATTTGGAAATACCATAAGAGTATTGTACTTTTTTTTTTTTTTTTACACTTAGGCTAGTTTGGTTCACGGAAAGGAAATGAATTCCTTAGTATTTCTTTTCTTTGAGAATTTATATTTTTTATCGATTTTTTTCGGTGTTTGAAAATATCAAAAGAAATTGGAAGTAAAAGTGAATACTTAAAGGTAGAAAAGTGTATCCTTGTTTGAACGGAGGAAACATTTTTTCTCCTATTTTCTTTTTATTGGGAATCACTTTCATTTTCTCCTCAATTCCTTTGGCATCGAAACATAGAAAACTAATGACTTTTCTTTCCAAATCTGGAAATTTCTTATGCCACATTTGATTCAATGAATCACTGCATTGGAAGGAAAAAAAAAAAATCTAGACATCTTCTGGGTTTAGATGACAAAAGAAAAGAGTATGAAAAAATAAAAATAAGAAACAAATACATTGACCCCCTATATTTCATGAGTATTACATGGACTAATCTCTATTCCGAAAATAATTATACTGACCACCCTTATCCTTTATAAATTTATAAAACATAGGGATGGTCAGTGTTATAAATTTTTATAGAAAATATAAACTATAGGGATGATCCATGTAATTAGTTTTAAAGTATGGTTAGTTTCTGTAATAAGTGTAAAAGATAGGGGTAATTAATGCAATTTGTCCATATAACTTGGAAAAGAAGAGAAAATTTGGATTAAAAATACATGATAGAAATGGTTCTTTCTGCCCAACCAATTCACTTTCTCAAAGATGCATTTTGACTATCTTCCTAATCTTTTCAAACCACAGAAACAAAAAAATAATAAAAATTATAATTTTTCAAAGGAAAAAAGAACAAATAATTGATTTCGTTTCCTTTGGCGAACCAAACAATGCCTTCGAATTTTTATCCAGTTTTAGATAGTTTTAGATAGGTACTGGAAGGTAGGATTCAAAAGTGTAGCTTTGGTCCTCAAATAATTAAAGGTTCGGATTTCGCTATGACTAGCTTATATTGGTAGGCATGAGTCCAAGACTTGGACTTGCAATAGATTATTAATACACTAGTGTCATGGCACACGCGATCGTGTCATTGTGTGCAACTCGTTTTATAAATATTGATAACATATTTTTATGTAGCAAAGTAATATACAACCAAATTTATTAAATAAATTATTATTTTTCTATTAGAATTTTTTTTATCTTAAAAATATTGGTACCATCTTACTTAACAAATGAAACATTCAATAAAACTTACTCAACAATGAACATATTATCTAATAGCGTGGTACATAATATAAAAAATGCTAAGTTTGAACCCAAGTATACAGAACCAAATATTATCTTTTAGATTATGTAGATAATATGAGAAATTTTAAACGTCATTTAGATTGACGTCAAATTAAAGTAGAAGTGGTTGTAATTTCTTTAAAAAAAATAGTTTTAAATTTAGGTATTAACGTTATTTAGATTATGAAAATTTTCTATTACATGAAGAGCCCTCCAAGTAGATTTAACGTCATTTAGAATGATGTCATAGTTTAAAAATTAAAAGAAAAAAAATTGAAGATACCTGCAAGTGATGGGAGAAGTAAGTTTTTGTTGTTGTCAAATTTTTAATTAGCAAATCTAAAATAAAAAAAGAGGAGAAATTCCATCATAGAATAGAGAAGTTGATTAAGGTATTTTAAAATTTAAATTTGTGAATAAAAATATCGTTATTATCCTTAAATAAATTTGATTTAACTATATAGTTATCTAAATAAATGTGATTTAACTATGCAACTATCCTTAAATATTTGATACCATATTATCTATTTGTTATAGTTATGCACGATATAATATATTTGAAATAAAAAATTGGGCTAGAAATATGATGATGGGGTTCATAGTATTAATTAAATATGGTTTATAATATTAATTAATTAATTATATGGTCCAAAATTTATGGTAGTTGTCTTATCGGACACATGCGTTGCATTTGCAACATGGCTATACATTCATTATAAGAATTAATTTATTTTGAAAATAAATCTAATTCAAATATAACATTCTAAATTTAATATTTGTGCCTTATCTTCAAATGAAGTGGACCTTATCTTTGTTGTTACTAAGAGAAAATATTTTAGATTGAACAAAATTTTAAACTAAGTAGTAATTTCACTAATCTATCTTCCAATAATACTAACTTAGTTTTTTCAGACAAAATATAATGCTAAATTAGTTATGATACTTGTCCTAGAAATCGAATATGATGTAATGTTCTTCTCTTCCATTTTAAAGAACTTTCCATTTAAATGTTGCTAATTTTTTTTAGTCCTTTTATTCTTTTAAAGTAGTTACATGGTCATGGCTAAATGCTTCAATTAGAGGAGTAATTGAGACGGTATGTCCTTGCTGCCTTTCATAACAATGGTGATAAATGGATGAAAAAGAAAACTATAACAAAAATTATCACTCACAAAATAAATAAAATCCAAGGACCTAAAAAAGAATGATTTCACATTAGAAAGATCTATAAGTATAATATGGAACTAAAATTTTATAAAAGGAACATATACAACGTTTGAAGAATGAGTAATGTATCCTCACCAATAGAACATCATAGAGGACGACCTGGTTGAGCTTAGCGAACAGGGCAACCCAAGACTTGATATCATCACTATCGACATCGTTTGACTCGACGTGCTTCCTACAGTATTGGATAACCATTGAAATAATCATGCACATTGACATTGGATGGTGATCATGTTCTTGGGACATTCGCTCTTGATAAGATTTGGATATTAGAATCTAGACTAAAATACGAAATTATAAACATATTTGAATATTAAATCTATTTTCTAACTCTTAAAATTTATGTATAAATCCTACTACGCCTATTTATGTTAAAACCCTACTACGACTTGACACTTTAATTAAATAAGGAGATATTAGAATAATAGTTCTCACCATACCTATTGAAACAAAAGATTTGATATTATCATATTTGAATTAGATATTAGTATAGATAATAACAAAAGTAAAATATTATTATTTCCTTCAGATTTTAGTAAAAAAATTAAAAATGAATGGTTGACACAAACCAAATGTTTATTGGTATTTATTTTATTCGCATCCCTCCTTCCACAAATACAATTACTATTTTAATTTCAGAATGAAAATCCGTATACATCTGTACTTTAAATGATAATAAACAATAATTTGTCATGGTGCATCGTAATTGAGACATTTTGATGTTTATCATTAAATTTATCAACAAATTGTTACATAATTCAAATATAAGCATCCAATATTAAAATAATTAATTATCCCATATATATTACGATAAGTTATATTTGAATTATATAGTTTTGAATAGAAAACATATTTTTAGGCCTTATTTCTATTATATCTCATTCTATTTAAGTTAATGCCAAGATAATTAATAATTCAAATAGTTTAAATTAGTGCCAAGATAATTATTTATTTTGACATTTATTATTAAAATACAATATCATTTATCTATATAAATGATATACATATTTGACAATTTTCATGGCAATTGCAAACGAATAATTAATAAAATAGTAAGCATCCTTTGGATTATTAGTATTGAATAGAAAACATATTCTAGGCCTTATTTCTATTATATCTCATTCTATTTAAATTAATGCCAAGATAATTAATTCAAATAGTTTAAATTATTGCGAAGATAATTATTTATTTTGACATTTATCATATAGAATATAAAATCATTTATCTATATAAATGATATACAAATTTGATAATTTTCATGGCAAACTTAGTGCAAAGAAATAAGTAATAAAATAGTAACCATCCTTTGAATTATTAGTATTGAATAGAAAATATATTCTAGGCCTTATTTCTATTATATCTCATTCTAGTTAGATTATTGCCAAGATAATTAATTCAAATATTTTAAATTACTGCCAAGATTATTATTTATTTGGACATTTATCATTAAAATATTATATCATTTATCTATATAAATGATATACAAATTTGGTAATTTTCGTGACAAACTTCGTGCAAACGAATAATAAATAAAATAATAAGCACCGATATTATTCTTATCTGAAACCATGAAGTAGAACAACCATGGTGCGGTTATCTTAAAAAGAAAGAACATAACGATACAAAATCCTATCCTATCAGTACCTTCTAGAGTATCAGTTCTATCAGCAATTCATGTGGCTCATTTTAGCCTTCATCTCAGTACCTTTCTAGGGTATCAGTTCTATCAGGAATTCACATGACTCATTTCAACCATCATCCCAGCAACGTCGACATCACCGAATTGCTCCATCTTATTGTTCGTCTTCTGTTTTTTTATTTGAACCTGAATTGGAGGGAGAAAGAATAAAAGAGAAAGAGAGAAACAGAAAGTGAGTGCACCAAACTGAATATAACAAATAACTAGAGAAAAAGAGAGAAATAGAAAATTAGCGCACGGAGGAGAGATTTTACGGTTTTAGAGGGTGGGTTAGTTTTAGATAATGGGTGTATAAATGACATAATTATCCCTATATAACTATCATTTTAGATAGGAAATTATATAAGCAAAATAATTATTCATACTCCTCATATTTGGATTATATAAGCAAAATAATTACGGGGGAGCTTATTTTTGATCATGTCAAAGGAGAAGAAATAAGTTTAAGTTGGAGAAATAAGTTTAAGTTAGCATACAATATTCTAGTATTATGTGTTTATTAGTGATACATGCATCTATTGTATATATATTAAACTTAAAGGATTTGCCATAATCAAAAAGGGGAAGATTGTTAGCCCAATGATTATATCATATTTTTGAATATGGCTAATCAATCAAGTTTAACATAATGACATCACTAATATTCATATAATTACTATCTTGTTGCTACTTAAACTTAGCATTGTCCTAATGTTATCATTGTCCTAAATATTCTATATCAATATTTCTATGCTTGTATCATATTGGTTTTGTTTGTCTAACATGTGATTTGTAGACATGCAATAAGCATGATCAAGCTTTGTCAAACCAGGACATATGCAATGGAGAATTAATGATGGGCCAAATACGACGAAGCCCCCGAAAGGTATTCAGATTTCCAGATCTGTTTATCTTTGGACGACCGCTGTCAAGTGAAAAAGGCGTCTTCAAGTCTGCTCAAATAATTGAAGAAATGCGTCATCAAAGGGCTTTTGGTTTTCCTATTTCGTTAATGTATTTTGCATATTTATTGAGTCTAGGAATACGATGTACACTGCATCGTACTGGCAAATAGGCTACCCAGAGAAACGTTTTCAAAATACCCTTTCGTTTTGAAAACAAGCCCACTTACAAAAGTCCAAACTACTTCCTAACTGCCTGACCTTTCAAAAAGCCCAAAAACCAATTTACAAAAATCCTGACAGAACTCCAACAGAACTCGGACAGAATTCGGCCAGAGTTCGGCCAGAGTTCGGTTAGTGAACGTTGCTTTTTGAACTTGGTCCTCCTGCAGTTACGGATCCCACCGAGATTTTCTCATAGAGTTCTGTCCGAATTCTGCCCGAATTCTGTCAGAATTCTGCCTTTGGAAAAACTATAAATAGAGAAGGATTTCGATCATTTCAACACACTCATTCACTTTCATATCTCTTCTCTATAAGCCTACTACTTCTTCCAAAGTATTCTGAGCTATTCATTTTCAAATCCCAAGCCAGTTACAATCCTCTAGTCGATTTGTCAGTACGGTACGGTCTAGAAGTTTCAGAGTGGTTGTAATCGGAGGCTTGATTGAAGGTACACACTTCACAATTGAAGTTGGTCGAGTACTTCGGATCAAAGCTCGCATTGTAGAAGTTGCAAGATCTTCGGATGAAAACTTGTGGTGATTTTCCATAGTGGATTCAACTGGAAGCTAGAGTTCTTCCGACTGGACTAGTCCTCAACAGAGGGAAACCAGTATACATCCTTGTGTTTGCGTTTGCTCTCTACTCTCTACTTTTTATTTACATATATGTGATATATTATCTGTGATCTTGTTACTAACATTTTTAAATAGTTAATTTCCGCTGCCTACTCTATTCACCCCCCTCTAGAGTATTGCGCTTTACAACTCGTTCCTATAATCGGTCCTACAATTGGTATCAGAGCGGGTGCTTGGTATATAGATATTGCTGCTCATACCAATTGCTCCTTCAATTGGTATTCTAGCAAGGACTCTATTATTTGGCTTAACATTCTTGGAGCAGATCCTCATTGTCAAAGCGGGTTATACAGATAAAGCGAGGTAATATTGTTATTATATAACTGCTGTTACATAGATCACTGTATCACATATAGCAAGTATGTACTTCACAATTGAAGAGCAATCCTCAAATAGACTCCCACTATTTGATGGAACAAACTATAGCTATTGGAAGACACGGATGAGCTTCTACTTGAAGTCTCTAGATTTTGACTTATGGTCAATTGTTGTCACCGGCTACAAAAAGCCTACTATCACTTCTATTCTTACATCCTCTATAATCAATAAGCCTTATTATAGTTACACGGATGAAAAGAAGCAGTTAGCTAGCCTTGATGCAAAAGCTATGCATATGTTTTATTGTGCTGTAGACACAAATATATTCAATCTTATTTCTACTTACACAACATCTCATAAAATTTGGAAAGTTCTTGAAGCTACTTATGAGTGCAGGTATGAAAGCAAAGCTAGCAACTCCAGAGAGAAGGATAGTCTTCATAATGATGCAAATATGTACATGACGAAATTGGAATTTAAGGTACAACATAATCCCTTATACGAAGAAGAGCTTGTATGTGACAATTACAAGAAGATAGACCACATCCAAGAAGATTGTACTACTACAAGAAAGGAGAGTCACTACGAACAATCAAATGAAGGAAGATCATCGGGCATATGGTGTGAAAGCGAAGCAAGAGAGTCTGAAGAAGAAGAAGAAGAAGAAGAAGAAGAAGAAGAAGAAGAAAAACCTCATCAAGCTGCAAATTTATGCACAATGGCATTATCTAACGAGGTACAAAATAATTCTTTTTCTGAAGAGAGTGAATTTTCTTATGATAATTTATCTGATGCTTTCAGTGATCTATTAGAAGAACACAAGAAAGTATTAGATAAATATAAGCAAGCTAGAAAGGATATTCTATCCTATAAGCGTGAGATTAAAAAGCTTACTTGCTTATTGAATGATGCTAGAGATACTTCTACTTCTGATAATTCTATTGAGATATCCACACTTGAGTTTAGATTGCATGAGGCGCTTGAATGCATTGAGAAAAGCACTCAAGAAAATGCTAAAATTAAGGAGGAACTAGAATCAGAAAAGAAGAAGTATTCTATTGCTTCATGTAGAATTGATGCTCTTTCTGCTAAGTATGATGAGATCTGTGCTAACTCTAAAAGTTAGAGATTAGACTGGGAAAACAGGTAGTACAACCTACGACTCAGTCTAACACAAGACACTTAGCACATCACAAAGTCACACACGTTAGATCTTTTACTAAGGAAGCAAGCAAAGCTAAAGCTTCACACAACCATGCTTTCTATTACAAGTATCCATGCACATCATATCACACTACTGCACATTCTCATACTACTACACATAGTACTAATATTAATTCTTTCTGTCATTATTGTGGTATGGATGGACATGTTTCTAATCATTGTCAGATTAGAAAACTTGTTGATATGAACTTGTGCAAATGGGTTCCCAAAGCTAACAAATGTGGATCCAAGTATTGGATACCAAAGTCTTCATCTAATATTGCAGGTGAAGCTTCTCATATCAAATAGAACCATGGAACATGTTGGTGATTGCAAAGCTACAAAGGTCATCTTCCATGCAATTGCACCAACAGAAGTGTGGTCACTAGAACCACTTCGGTAACATACTTCCTAAATAGTTTTTAATATTTAGCATGTTATTATTGATTTCTTGCTATTAGATCTCATTGATATCTTTTAAATTGTTTATTATTTGAATCGGTGTGAGATATAATCCTAGCTTGACTAGCTGTTTAGCTTAAATGTTCAGTTCACACTAAATTGTCTTTCACTCACTTTTCTATTAGTGTGACACATTTGTCTATGTATGCTATTTACTCTTAATATTTATTCTTGAAGCATGCATAGGAGCCTAATTTTGTTTTGGTGAATATGTTTTTGACTCTTCGTCTTTAATATTTTTTAATGGCTATTTCTTATCGATTTATCTTTAACATATCGTATTTACTTTGATCAATATTTTTTGTGAGTATGTATGTTTAGCACAAGTCTCCTGTTTACTTGAAAAGTATATACATATTTTTTATGTTAACCTTGTGCTTGCCTAATATATTCACTATTGATTCTCAATTTTATTTGATTAACTTCTTATGAATCAATTACATCTTTTTTCTGACAAAGCATATTTATGCATTTTTTTGATCTTGTGATATTTTTGTTTATGCTTGTTAATGATACATGAATAATTCATTTTCATTTATATATTGCTCATATTTCTTATATTTTTGTATAAATATCTTTATAGGGATATATGAGTTAAGTTCAAGTTCTATATTATATTATTTTGAAAAGTAGTTTTTAAACTTGTGCTTATCTCATACTTAAGCTATTGATTACTTTGAACAAATTTATGTTCTTATCTTCATTAGCTTCTTCCTCAAAGCCTCTTTTAATGATGTTTTTATTTTCTTAGCTTTTTGGTTGACATTTTGGGTACATGATATTTTTAAATATCTTGATCTTGATAAACCATTCCTTGGGTATTTACTTTTAGGGATTCTGGATTTCGACGATGTTCGATGATACTGCATATATTCCTTTGAATCTAAGTTCTTAAGAGTAGAAATCATTTTGGGAACAAGCCGAAAGGGTCCTTCTGTCATACAGGTGTAAATAGCCTGAAGCGACACGGTGCACTAGTCTTCGGACTACCGCTAGCTGGGAACCGGCCCCTACAGCTAACCCGAAGTGATCAATACTTTATAGACTTAAGATTTATTAAAGTGTACTTGCAACTATTATCTAGTTCTGGATCCAAGGTGCTATCAAATCTCCTAGGTTCCAGAATACATCAACGTATCTATGTCCTACATTTTGATTTACAAATATTTTATATTTTATTGTTATCCAATGATTTTGTAGCACATATGAATAAATGTAATTAATACATCTTATACAGTATGCTATATTGTTCTAAGATTTTTAAGTCCATAGAATATAATTTATTTCATATTGCACTAATTCTTTTTAAATCCTCGGTTATTAAAGAAGAGATTTATTTTGGGTACAAGCCTACAAAAGGTCTGTCTGTCACCACGACTACGGTCGAAGCGAAGCGGTACTTAAGTGTTCCCCGGTGAACCTCCGTTAGCTGGGACAGTACCTCTACAGCTAACCTAAGATTAATCACCGCTTTATAAACTAAAGATTTGTTGAGATCTAGTTGCAATTATTATCTGATGGATTTTGAATTTTAGATTTGATGAATAATATTATTTTAATGATTTATTTTCACAAAAGGTAGCATATGTTGATCTATCTTGTCGATTGTGAGATTCTATAGCACAGATCAATTTATGTTATCTTTTGACTTATACGATTATTCATCTTGCTAATTTGAAATATCTTTAATTGTTTTATTTTTAAATGTTCATTTAATGGATATTTCTTCTTTTGTCTAAAGATGATTGTTTTTCGTATTCGTGACTACTCATTGAATACTATGGTCTTATGATTTCATCTTTAGCTTATGTAATATTCGTAATATTCATGTTTTTGAGCTTTATATTATTATCTTCTTATTCAAGTTACTTACTGTCTACAACAGTAACTCTTTGCAGGGGAGAAGTCAAGCATATTGAATCTCTCTCTCAAAGCGTTTCTTTTCTTTAAACTTTACGGTTGTCAGGTGGACACCGTGCTAAGGCTTTAAAAGGGAAGAAATAAACTTTGATAAGAAGATCTAATATTTTTGAATTAGTTTTCTACTTCTGGAAATATTTCTCTGAATTTTATTTTATTATTATTTTTGGATATAGCCATGTAAAGGTGGAGCAGTTAATTATTTCTAATCAATTATCCCCTTGACATGCCATATATCTAGAATACATTTTTCTTTGGACATTTATCTAGTTATGTTTATTTGTTCAAATAGATTTATTTATGATTTATGGATTCTATTATGGAAATTGTTTTTGTGATTCGAATCGCCTGTTTTCAGTTTGAGGACTAAATGGACGCATTCGAACATTTATTAAGACAGTTTTTCGTAATAAATTCGACATTTTTGAAAAGCCTTTTTTGATTTCTTTTTGATTTATTGAATCTGTCCGAGACTTAAATTTTATTATTAAAGACAGTTTTTATAATCTTTTTATGTCTTGAAATATTTCTTTAATATATATTGGAGATATGTGTTATTTGTTCATCTTTAAGCGTTTATTTATTGGATTTTTTTTTGCCTAAAGATGATATTTGTTTTGAGTTTAGAATTTTATATGCATTTGATCAAAGAAAAGAAAAGATGTATATCTTATATATCCCTTGGATCTTGTGATTATTTATCTATTTTATGCATATAAATTATTTTTGAACTATATACGCATATTTTAAGGGGGAGCAAATTAATTGTTTCAATTATTTTATGCCCTTAATATGTGGTATACCTAGTTCATCATGGACATATATTCTTTTATTTTGTTGAGTTGTTCATGATATTTGGATTTGTATTGAGTTTATGAGAGAATATATGATTATTATTATTTATTTTTAATTCTCTCATTTTTTTTTTGAGTTTCTAAAAGTTATCTTGCCATATATATTTAATTATCCTTATTTAATTAAGTTTAAACTGATTGTGCATTTTTTTATTGAGATAGTATCTCAAAGTTCATGATTATCTATATTTAGACTGATCATACTTTGCGGGGGAGCATTCAAGTCGACTGGATTTCTCCTTCTCAAGTATTTTGTCTTCATTACCTTCATGTTTATCTGATGGATATATATAATGTTAAGGTAATTGAATTCAAATGCATGAACTTTGGTATAGATTTTTGTATAAATTCTAGTATACATATTTTGATTTCTTTTCGATGGTTATACTCTTTATTGAATTGATTCACTAATTTGTATGGGCAAATTATGAATCATATTTTTTTTTGTGATCATTGTTAAAAGTCTCATTATATTTTTGATTCTTTTATGTATACTAGATCTGCGAATTTCTATTCCTCATGATTCATTTATGACCAATGATTGATTCCTACTATATTTTTTTTTTGTCAAATGACATTCAAAACATATTTTATTTTTGGATTTCTTGTTGGTAAACTATGTATTGCTTGATTTCAGTGTTCTTTGTTAAAGTTCAACCAACTATGTTGTGTTTCGATAAGTTTTTCTACTTTAGTTATGCAATTTTCTACACTTGTCGTTACACTGTTCTCCTATTCCTTGATCATGATTTGCTTTCCTCATTTACTTATGCTTGAATTTATTTTAGCTCTAATTACGGGGGACCTTATTTTTGATCATGTCAAAGGGGGAGAAATAAGTTTAAGTTGGAGAAATAAGTTTAAGTTAGCATACAATATTCTAGTATTATGTGTTTATTAGTGATACATGCATCTATTGTATATATATTAAACTTAAAGGATTTGCCATAATCAAAAAGGGAAAGATTGTTAGCCCAATGATTATATCATGTTTTTGAATATGGCTAATCAATTAAGTTTAACATAATGACATCACTAATATTCATATAATTACTATCTTGTTGCTACTTAAACTTAGCATTGTCCTAATGTTAGCATTGTCCTAAATATTCTATATCAATATTGCTATGCTTGCATCATATTGGTTTTGTTTGTCTAACATGTGATTTGTAGACATGCAATAAGCATGATCAAGCTTTGTCAAACCAGGACATATGCAATGGAGAATTAATGATGGGCCAAATACGGCAAAGCCCCCGAAAGGTAT
Organism: Iris pallida; assembly: GCA_029216955.1. Classification (NCBI taxonomy): domain Eukaryota; kingdom Viridiplantae; phylum Streptophyta; class Magnoliopsida; order Asparagales; family Iridaceae; genus Iris; species Iris pallida. Next base: position 524,664 of record JANAVB010010798.1, on the reverse strand, counting down.
TCAGATTTCCAGATCTGTTTATCTTTGGACGACCGCCGTCAAGTGAAAAAGGCGTCTTCAAGTCTGCTCAAATAATTGAAGAAAGGCGTCATCAAAGGGCTTTTGGTTTTCCTATTTCGTTAATGTATTTTGCATATTTATTGAGTCTAGGAATACGATGTATACTGCATCGTACTGGCAAATAGGCTACCCAGAGAAACGTATTCAAAATACCCTTTCGTTTTGAAAACAAGCCCACTTACAAAAGCCCAAACTACTTCCTAACTGCCTGACTTTTCAAAAAGCCCAAAAACCAATTTACAAAAACCCTGACAGAACTCCAACAGAACTCGGACAGAATTCGGCCAGAGTTCGGCCCGAATTCGGCCAGAGTTCGGCCAGAGTTCGGTTAGTGAACGTTGCTTTTTGAACTTGGTCCTCCTGCAGTTACGGATCCCACCGAGATTTTCTCATAGAGTTCTGTCCGAATTTTGCTTGAATTCTGTCAGAATTCTGCCTTTGGAAAAACTATAAATAGAGAAGGATTTCGATCATTTCAACACACTCATTCACTTTCATATTTCTTCTCTATAAGCCTACTACTTCTTCCAAAGTATTCTGAGCTATTCATTTTCAAATCCCAAGCCAGTTACAATCCTCTAATCGATTTGCCAGTACGGTACGGTCTAGAAGTTTCAGAGTGGTTGTAATCGGAGGCTTGATTGAAGGTACACCCTTCACAATTGAAGTTGGTCGAGTACTTCGGATCAAAGCTCGCGTTGTAGAAGTTGCAAGATCTTCGGATGAAAACTTGTGGTGATTTTCCATAGTGGATTCAACTGGAAGCTAGAGTTCTTCCGACTGGACTAGTCCTCAATAGAGAGAAACCAGTATACATCCTTGTGTTTGCGTTTGCTCTCTACTCTCTACTTTTTATTTACATATCTGTGATATATTATCTGTGATCTTGTTACTAACATTTTTAAATAGTTAATTTCCGCTGCCTACTCTATTCACCCTCCTCTAGAGTATTGTGCTTTATAACTCGTTCCTACAATTGGTCCTAAAATGTCGTACTGTATATGGCGTGATAGAAACTCTAGTTACGATTATAATTGTACAACCGTATAATGCACTAGACTTACTACCACAAGTGTGGTAGATGTGATGAGTATAATCACAAACACACGTGGCTCCTCGTTGACACCTAGGATGAAAGTTTTGGCTAGAGATCTTCATGTTTGTGCCTTGTCCAAATGTGCGATGAGCATGTGTGTGTTGGAGTGGGTGGGGTTCCCAACCTATGTGGAGAATACCCTGGAGTGCGACGAGCGCCATCCGTGTGTCGGAGAAGCTCGGGGAGTGCATGGATCCTATTTTGGAACAATATGGTACGAAAATATATGATTGGAATTTCATATTTACTTTGATCATATATTTATGATTGGATCCTTCGTATAGTAGCTTTCCATATAATTGGGCTTCCAATTATGACAAGCCAATTATGATTGGATTTCCATTAAATATATGATTGATGCATATTGGAAGTTTCCATATATATTGGCCTTCCATGTGTAGATTACCATGGGCATATAAAAGGGTGATACATGCTAGTTGAAAATCATCTAAAAAATAAGAGTGCTTTACAATATTTGAGAGAGAGAGAGAGAGAGGGAGAGAGAGAGAGAGGATTAAGGACTATTGTGAAGGAGAGATCGGTTCGAATAATTTTTTGACATCTCTTGTTCTTCGGAGTCCGCAATTAAATTTTCTTCTTTCAAGTGAGTTGTGGTGATCCGTGTTGGATCGGGAGGAGCTTGTAGAGAGTGTATTTTCTTTATTCCATTAGTGGAGGTTCTTTAGAGTTGGACTCCGATCGTCCCGTGGTTTTTTCCCGCAAGGGTTTTCCACGTCAAAAATCTTTGTGTCTGCGATTGTGTTCGACATTTTTGGTTTGTGTGCTTTTGTTTGGTTCTCTCGCAGGACTTTCTGGTTTGGGAGAACGGTTTCCGTGCTTCGTTCCCAAAAGAGTTGTATCAGAGCTTTAGGTTCAAAGAAGTGTCAGGAGTTGACAATCAAACCAGGAAGCAAAGATGGACGCGAAGCCGGTGCGCATGATGAACCTGAATGGTACCGACTTCCATTATTGGTGAAAAAAGATGAAGGATTTGTTGTTCGTCAAGAAGCTGCATCTTCTAGTATTTACGTCCAAGAAGTCCAGTGACAAATCTGATGAGGACTGGAACTTCGAACATATACAGGTGTATGGGTACATGCGGCAGTTCATTGACGAGAACGTGTACAACCATGTTGCCAATATTGAGCATGCGAAGACATTGTGGGAGAAGCTAGAATCTTTGTACGCAAAAAAGTCCACAATAAACAAACTATTTATGATCCAAATATTGATGTGTCTGCGGTACAAAGATGGTGCATCCATTACGGATCACTTGAGTGAGTTCCAGGACATGGTGGACCAGCTATCCTCAATGGGAGTCAAGTTCGATTACGAGGTTCAAGGACTTTGGTTGCTATGTACATTGTCAGATTCGTGGGAGACCGTACGAGTATCTATGATCGCTTCTGCTCCAGAAGACGTAGTCAATCTGGAGTTTGCCAAGAGCAGGGTGCTGAATGAAGAGATGCGAAGACGCTCTCAGGGCACTAGTTTCAGAGAGCCACGGAAGGGGCAAAGCAGGGGTCCAGGTGGTGGCAGAGACAAGAGCAGAGGCAAGTCCAAGGGTCGGTACGAGGACTCGGAATGTTACTGTAAGCCCCCTGAATTTAGGGCTTTTTTTTAATTTTTTAAATCAATTATTTGTAATAGATATTATTATTTGTTTATTATTTGATTTAATATTCTTTTTCGTAACTTGACTTCTGGAGCGTCAGGGATGCCAATCTCTGGAAACTCTTTTCATCAGTGTGTAGTAGACAAGATTACCTTCATGTTGATATATTATGTCCCATCCAAACTTGTTCCCTTGTACTCTTTTTGTTTCACACAACTTCGGGTCAATTTAGACCATTTGATCATTAAATAATTATTAATTAATTTTCTCACTTTTATCTTTGATCATCATATGCACGTTACCGTGACTTTTAATTTAGGAGCACAAGGCTAGGCATTTTCTTGAAACCAACTTCTCATGCCTGATCTACTCGAGACACCCTACACCCATGACCTTCGTGTCTCACTCAGACACACCATCTTGTGCTTCATTTGCTTCGCACAACTTTTGGGTCAATTTAGGCTAATTAATTATCCACCGTAGGATGTGACCTGACTTCCAATTTAATTTCGGGTCCCGACATCGATCCAACCTAGTCGACCCAAAATATGAACATAGCCCATACGAAGCCTACTACCCACATGACACTTGTGTCCCATTTATTTGAGTCCCCACATGTTACTTATTTACCCATGATCATAAATACCTATTTAAATTCAATTATTGTACCATGTCCGATTTTGACCTGACCCTGCTCAACCGAACCCAACCCAAGCTCCGTGTTACCCCCTCATGAATATCCACACTTTTTCTACAAATATTAAATACCTAGTCTACCTATTTTTAATATTTAATATAAAACCCCCTTTAATTAAATCCCTAGAGAAATCCCCATTTAAATCCTAGCCTTCCATTCTACTACACACCATCATCACCACACAAATTTTTCCTACACTCACTCCCAAACCTCCTCTCTTATGGCCGGCCCTAACTTTAATAAATCTCTCTCTCTCTTACCCTTTTAATAACACACACACACACACACACGCATAATTCTCTCTCTCTCTCTTTATTAAACACACCATCACCAACAACAGCAGCTTCACCCCAAGCCGATCCCCCTCTTCCTGCCATGGCCGACCCCCATTGCCGGCCGACCTCCACCTCCTATGGCCGACACAGCCACCAGCCGGACTCCCCCTCCTCCTTCTCCATTCTTCATCATCATCTTCTTCATCTTCATTCACCATCTCACCAATAACATCACCATCTTTCTACCACCATCAACCTCCACCACCGCAGCCATCGACCACCACCGTCGCCGCGCCAGGCCAGCACAGCCACACAATAGCAGCAGCCGGCCAGCACTGGCAGCAGCAGCGAGCGGCAGTAGCAGCGCGTACCGGCAGCCGTACGTCGCCGCGGTCGCCGTCGACGAGCCCTCCACGGCCGTACGCGGGCTGGGCAAATCCTCTGACGACCTCCCCGTGGCGGCCACCGTCCTCCGGGATGTGCCACCTAGGCGTTTCGTGCGTTTGGCACGGGTTTCCGTCGGCGCGAGCTCGGAATGGATCCAAAAATGGCGTTCCGTCGCAGCAACTTTGTGCACATTTTTCGGGAAATCCCACCTTTGGATCGGTAATTTCTTTGCTCCGTCTCAATCTCGGGATATAACTCTTTACTCCCCTTAATTTTTGTCCATTAATTTTGTCGTGTGATACATCAAAACTGGCCACAAAGTTGACGCTTTAAATTGTGTTATTTTTGGACAGTTTTGTGGAGCCAACTTCGTCGATTCGTATCTCCTCCATCGCAGCTCCGTTTAGCGTGCCACTGGTTCCTATGCGCTGCTGGTATAACCCTCTTCTTGCCCCTTAAGTTTTGTTTTATTGTGAGCACGTTTGATTGGTTGAATTCGACGCCAAAGTTGGTCGTCCAAATTCGTAATTTCCAAGATGTAAAATTTCATTTTTGAACCCGGGACTCCGGATTCAATTCTGACACAACCAGTAGACTTGTGACATCGTTTTGGCACATTTTCATATAAAGTTTGTTAGATTTGGAGGACATGGGCCCTGACACGTATTTCGGTACAAAGCGGGCCCCACAGTCCGGGTCAACGAGACTTTTTGATGCCGGCTCATCGGAATCCAATTCTGGATATACGTTGAGTTCGTATCATTATTTTGAACTCGTTGATATTTAATTTGCTAGGTTTTAGTGGATATTGGTTCCGACACGCATTTCGGTGCAAGTCGGATACCAATATTCGGGTCAACGGATTATTTTGAGATCGGCTCATCGGAATCCAATTCCGGATATACTGTTGAGTTAGTATCATCATTCTGGACTCGTTGACATATAATTTGCTAGGCTTTAGTGGACATTGGTTCCGTCACACATTTTGGTGTAAGTCGGATACTAATATCCGGATCAACGGGTCATTTTGAGATCGGCTCATCGAAATCAAATTCTGGATATACCGTTGGGTTCGTATCGTCATTCTGCACTCGTTGACATATATTTTGCTGAGTTTTGAGGACATTGGCTCTGACACACTTTTCCATACAAATCGGAATTTCAATGTCCTGGTCAACGGACTAATTTGAGATCGGGTCAACGGAATCCAATTCTGGATATGGGTTCGTATCGTCATTCTGGATTCGTGGACATATAATTTGTTACGTTTAGTGGACTAGTATTCTTGCACATTTTTTAGTGCAAAGCGGGTCCAACACGGACACCATTTTGACCCGAAATTACCTTTTTGCCCATGTGTCCAAATTGGACTTATGGATAGGCTATCCTAGATGATTTGACCATTCTGAACACGTTGGTGATATTTGTTTCATCATCCGACAATGTTTGTAGATATTTCTCTGTGTATTACCTTTTATTATAATTAATTCTTATTAAGTTCGTATTTCGGAATTAATACAACGAAACTGAGATCAGTCGATTCCAGTGATCTCACATCGCTGAAATTGGTAAGATGATCATGTGGATCAATGTGATAAGATTATTAACCTTACCATTGATTATCTTATCTCGATTTGTGTGTCATAGGTTTTGATGTATGAATAACGAGGTACAACTTGATATTTAATTCTTAGATTAGAGTTGATCCTGTTTGACCAAGATATATGGTATCTTGGTAGGTAAATATTAGGGATAGTATGCTTAGGCTAGTTTTGACCTCGGTTGACCAAGTTTTACTGCTTTGACCAAAAGTCAACTATCAGTCAACACTTGGCCTAGAAATGTCGAGAACTTGACCCATAGTTGACCAGTTGATCAAAAGTCAACTGTAAGTCAACCTTTGACCCAGTTTGACCTAGTCTGACTTGGTTTGACTTCCTGTGACCTAGTTTGACCTAGTGTGACTCAGTGTGACCTAGTTTGACTTAGTTGGACTGAGATTTGTCCTATATTATATAGCTTATACTATATAATCCTGCCTAACACTGTTGAACCCTAATTAGCTTATATATATCTCATCTTTAGGTTTGTGGCATCACTCTGAGCATCGACCCCATTTGACAGCTCAGGACCGCAGGCGAGTATATTCACTGATAGTTTTCATTGTCTTGATATCTGCTATATCCGATTCAATTGTAGTGTCTTACTTGATTTCCCGACACGATTCACGGAATAGTATATGTCAGATCATGACATGAGATGTTGTTCCTAGATTTTCTTGGTATATTGGTACATTTCCTGTCTTGTCCCTGTACTTGTATAGACAACGATTCCTGAGAGGGAGTAGCTACCCTCTTAGGGAATCCCGTGTCATGACGTGTCATGTCTGGATCCGTTATACTATTCGAGGATGGGGAATTATTAGGGGCTATGTGATCAAAGCCACCATGTCACTATATTCTTATTACTTGTTCATAGCTATACCCTCGCTCACGACGGGTAAAGCCTGACCCCACTTGTTCATAGCTTTCCATGGTGTCCAGTCTGATCCTGCTCCGTTGTACACTTGTTCATAGCCGGTCAGATGGAAAGCCAGATCATAATTCTCAAGCCGATCACATAACGCTCTAATAATTTAAGGCACATTTTATATTTATTTTATTATATGAGGCTAAGTTCTGTTCAGGAGAAGGGTTACAACCCCGGTCCTTGTTTGGTTTAAGGGTTGTAACTTAGTTTCCGAATAGTTCCCAAGTCATCTTATAAATTGTCATCCTATTCAGTACTCACTTCCTGTTATATATTTTATGTTGATTTTGTCTTGTATTTCACATGTTCTACATGCTCTTATGCTAAACCTTGATTTGGAGGCTAAGTTCTGTTCGGGAGAAGGGTTACAACCCCGATCCTTGTTTGGTTTAAGGGTTGTAGCTCGGCTTCCGAATAGTTCCCAAGTCATCCTACATCTTTGTCTTGTATTTTATTATAATTGTTTCTTGTAGAATTTGTCAATTCATATGGAACTGCTGTTAGTATTTGTACTTGCTCATTTTTCTGACAGGAAAATAGTTGATGTTTACAGAGTACATGTTAGCTGATTGCTCTACCTTTTACGGGTATGGCCAGGATAGAGTTTGATGAGACATTACCCCTGGAGCCCGTAGATGATATAGCCCCTGTTTAGACTGTTAGATAGGTTTGCCTAGACTGTGATCCAGCTAGTGTTTTCAGACTGTATGTCATGAACCGGTCCCAAATTATTGGGTCGAATCGGATCATGCCCAGCCTGCACCGTTGTGAGACGGCGACAGTAAGCTGTATCCAAATGCAGGTAATCACAACAACACAATATATTTGTCACAACATCTAAAATTTCGAATAATAAAAACTTGTCCAATAAAAGGTTTATTTAATACAACTGATTATTCAACACATCAAACTAGTAAGGAAAAACGTCATCTAGGCAGCTGGCTCGTCAGCCACAGAATCATCGTCCTCCAAATGGGACTCTGGCAGAACAGCTGGATAAAGTACCGGGTCGTAGTAGCTATTTATCAATAGTTCAGCTTCATCAAAGGAACCAATTGGGGGTGGAGAATCCAGTCAGAAAAGGAGCAAAGTACAATTATGAAAATTTAACAATTTAATTAATAATTAGAAATTTGCAGCTTAAAAGTTTGAAATACTGGAACAATATTTTCCAGCAATTTTCCACAATTAAAAACAATGTGATTTGAGTATGTAATGCTTATGACCGGCTTAGGTTGTACAATAGTATCCTAGTGATACGATACGGCTTATCCCCGTGTGTAAGAGGGGTAAGATCGCACAATCAATATACAATATGAGGGGTATTGGTCATAATACACTACACTACTCCCCCAATCCCACAATCAATAACAATCAATACTCTAGGAGAGAGTTCCGTATAGCAATGTGGTTTAATTTTACAATATTACAATTATTAACTAAATTAAAAAATAAACACAACCGTACTTGCCTTTGTTTATGACTGGGTTTTGAAGAGTCGGTTCCGGAAAAGAAAATCAGACTCATCCTCGAAATCCTACATTGAGAATTCCGACTTAGCATAAACGAGAAAACCATATCTAGGTGTGCTAGTTACAATCTCTAAAATTTGATCCTAGTCAAATTTTATGTTATTATAAACAAAACACTTTTATCGATGCGATTTAAAGTTATTAATTTAACGAGATAAAAGTCAAGTTAACATTTTTATTGGGGAACTTCGCATTTATCAATTATTTGGCAAAACTTGGTATTTTGTAATATATATATATATATATATATATATATATATATATATATATATATATATATATATATATATATATTAGTTATTTTTCTTTTAATGAGAAGACATAAAATTTTCTAAGTTACAAACTTGAAATCTTATTATTATTAATGTGAGAAAACTCTTATTAATTTTTCTATAAAAATAAATATTCAGTTTTACCATTTACGCGTTTACCTACAAAACAACAATCCAGAAAAGAAAAGGAAAAACTAAACTACTTATTACAGGTCCATAGAAAAATAGAAAAGAAAAACTTGGACTTATGTCCTTACAAAATTTTACATAAATTAATTTAATTTAAAGGTGAGCTCTGAGTGCCGCGAATGGTCCAACAGTAGGCCGAAGCCTTGCACCAAAATATTAACAGCAGTAACCCATTCTAAAAATAATAATAAATTAAAGATAATTATTAAAATGCGTCTCAGACTTGGTCATTCGAAAACTCTTGTTTTAACTAATGCCTCAACGTCCGGGTTGGCCGGTTTCGTTTGCATTTAGTTAGGGCCCATGGACCAATATGGTCGTCGTCCGAAAAGATACAAAAAATCCATTTTTAAAACCAACACTCCAAAATATAGTTTGTTTTGCAAAGATCGGGATTTGGAAATAGTTTTAAAATATATTTTTGAAAATTTGGGCAGCACTTCCTCTATAATTGGGACAACCCAATCCTGGAAAAATACCAACACCCACAATATTCCAAACCAGGGATAACAAACCACAAAATCCCAACTCAGGGATACCAATTTCCAACCCAAGAGTAGTTTTATATCAAAATCACAGAAAACTTTCTGAACTATAAAATTCGAAAAACCCGAAATATAACTCGAAAACCCGAAAACCACAGAACCTTTCTAAGGGAAAATGGTCACAGAGCCATTTCCGAAAATCCGAACTTCTCTCGGAACTTCCGAGAAAACCACAGAACTATCAAACAACAACATCCAAGCCACAAAACCATTCCGAAACTAAGTTCGAAAAATTCGAATCCGCGAATCGATTCGATTCCCATAGTGGGATCGGGGACAATGTCATCATCGACACAACGGAAGGACACAGGGACACAGAAAATACCTGGGGTGCTTGGCTAGAGCTCTCAGATGAGAAAAGAAGGAAGAAAAGACAAATCTCGCGGTCTCGGGAAAATCCAGAACTGCGCTGGAAACCACAATGAACGCTGGACAACGTCCGGCGCACGGGGACACCAACGCACACATGGAGGTGTGCACGGGGCAGCGCTGGAGGAGCGGGGCTCGTCGCTCGGGTCGGAATCGATGTCGGATGGCACGCCGGAGGGAGGCGGTCGGCTCGGGGAAAGCCGTGCGGGTCGCCAGACAGCGGGGCACAAAGGGGATCGGGTTCGCCGAGGGCCGGCGGGCAGTAGGGGCGCGGCTCAGGCGAAGGGGTCGCCGGCGGGAAGAGTCGGCTCAGCTCGGGAAGTTAGGGCACGGAAGTGGGTTTTGGTGAGAGCTGAGTGATGGAGAGGGGTTGAGGGTTTAAATAGAGGAATTTGGGGGTTACGGGAGAGGAAAGGAGGAGTCAGGCGTTTAGGGAGCCGAGGGGGTCGACAACGGTTGTGGAAGCTAAGGGGTGCGGCCAGTAGCCGTTCGGGAAGAAAGGAAAATTTTCCTTTCCTGATGGTTAAGGAAAGAGAGAGAGAGAGAGAGAGAGAGTTAATAAAAAATTTAATAAAAGAAATTTGTTTTATTTTTAATAAAAAAAATGTTATATATATATATATATATATATATATATATATATATATATATATATATATATATATATTAATTAAAGGATTTCTAATAGTTTCAGAAAAAAACTGAACTTGGGTTCGAGATGGGTTCAAGTCAGGTTCGGGACGGGTCATGACGGGTCAGGCCCAACATTCAAAATTCCAGGATTAAATATTTTTCTAAAAATATGGTTTTTCATAAAAATGATAATAATTAATTTGGCAACAATTTTATAAAAATAAAATTTTACGGGTTTTGACTAAACTCTAAAATTCCAGAAATAATACTTTTTCTAAAAATACAATTTTCCTAAGTCAACAATTAATAATGATTTATAATAATAATTAGCTAATTAAATTATTCAATTAATTAACTGAAAATTTACGGGTTTTACAACCTTTTCTCCTTAGAAAATTTCGTCCTCGAAATTAAAGGATAGGGTTAGGAATTACCTCAAGTCTCAAATAGATACGGATACTGCTCCCGTATCTTATCTTCTCGCTCCCAGGTAGACTCGTCTGGGAAATTGTGTCGCCACATAACTCTGACTATGGGCGTCACAGAGTTCTCGGTTTTCTTCTCACCTCGGTCTAGAATCGCCACCGGCTTCTCTGGTACTGTGAGGCTGGGTCCAATCTCCAACTCTGAATGGTCCAAAATGTGGCTCAGATCCGGGATGTAGCGTCTGAGCTGTGAAACATGGAAGACGTTGTGCACGCCTTCAAGATTAGCTGGTAGAGCTAATCGGTACGCTACTTCTCCAATTATCCTGCCAGCACTTGATCTCTGAGTTTGCAAAGCGTCTCATCTTGAAATTGTGTCTCCTTGAGTTTGTCCATCAGACTTGAACGCACTTGCAACTGCATCATTGATGATTCAACTCCTGGTACAATTGCCTCTCTTTCCAGCTTCTTCATTTCTTCTTCAGGCAGTATAATCTCCAGTCCAAGCTTCTCTATGTCCTCCAGCAAATGTCGCTCCTTGGTCAAAAACATCGCCATCGGGTATCGACTAAGTGCATCTGCAACCACATTCGCCTTACCTGGAAGGTACTGCAGGTCGATGTCGAAATCTTTCATCAGCTCCAGCCATCTTCTCTGTCGTATGTTCAGCTCCTTCTGAGTGAAAACATATTTAAGACTTTTGTGGTCTGTAAATATTTCTACTCTCTCTCCATAGAGGTATTGCTTCCACAGCTTCAGTGCAAATATAACCGCTACAAGCTCCAAATCATGTGTGAGATAGTTCTAGTTCTCATGAGTCCGTAATTGCCTAGATGCGTAAGCAATTAATTTCCCGTGTTGTTGAAGAACACAACCCAATCCTTTACCAGAAGCATCACTGTAGATTGAGAAACCGCCGGTACCTACGGGTAGCACAAGTATCGGTGCTATTGTAAGTCTCTTCTTCAGTTCCTCAAATGCTGCCTGGCAAGCTTCAGTCCACACAAATTCTTCATTCTTTCTTGTGAGCTTCGTCATCGGCTCAGCAATCCTGGCGAAGTCCTTCACGAATTTCCGGTAGTAGCCAGCTAAGCCTAAGAAACTTTTGATTTCAGCAACTGAACTTGGTGTACTCCACTTCTCAATGGAAGCTATCTTCTTTGGATCCACCGAAATTCTTTCTCCTGTGACAACATGGCCCAAAAAATCTACCTTGTCTAAGAAGAATTCATATTTAGATAGCTTACCATAGAGTTTCTTCTTCCTCAAGGTTCCCAGAACTTTCCTCAGGTGCTCTTCATGCTCTTCTTCGGTCTTCGAGTATATCAGGATGTCATCAATGAAGACAACAACAAACTGATTCAGATATTCATGGAAGACCTTGTTCATAAGGTTCATGAATATCGCAGGGGCATTCGTTAATCCAAACGGCATGACCAAAAATTCTTACTGACCATATTTGGTATTGAACGCCGTCTTTGGAATATCCTCCTTCCTGACCTTGATTTGATGGTAGCTAGATCGAAGGTCTATCTTCGAGAACACCTTAGCTCCATTGAGTTGATCAAATAGGTCATCGATCCAGGGCCGAGGGTACTTGTTCTTGATGGTGATGTTGTTCAGCGCCCGGTAGTCGATGCACATTCGCACAGTCCCGTCCTTCTTGGGTACGAACAAGACATGTGCTCCCCAGGGTGAAGCTCCGTCTCTAATAAATCTAAGGGCCTTCAGCTCATTGATCTGGTCCTTCATTTCCTTAGCCTCCTTAGGGTTGAATCTGTAGCATCCCCGAGAAATAGGGGCAGAGCCGGGAACTAGTTCGTTGGTGAATTCTATATCTCGATCTAGGGGTAATCCTGGAAGACTATCAGGGAAGACATCCATAAATTCTGCTATGATAGGGTGAGGAGGTCCAGGTTCTTCGGTGATAGAGGAGTAAGTAATACCCTCCATATCTTTCGGAGCTCGAGAGATTTCAAACTTCGGCTCTCCAGGTGGGCTGAAGACTACACAACCTCTGTGACAATCTATCAGCGCATGCTGCTTACTTAACCAGTCCATTCATAGGACTACTTCATAGTTAGGTAAGGGTATCACAAGTAAGGGTGCTAAGAAATTGTGTCCTGAGATAGTTATAGGACAGTTACAGGTCTCAGTGATGGGTATAGGTCCACCACCAGTCATAACTCTACATATCTTCTTACTAAATCCCGTAACTAGATAGTATGCAGAGATAAATTTTGTTGCTATGAAACTTTGTGAAGCACCCGAATCAAATAAGGCTAAAGCAGGATGTGAATGCACATAAATGAAACCTGCGATGACATCAGCGGTAGGTTCCTGCTCTGGCTCTTGCTCCTCTGCTGTTAGGGCAAAAGCTCGCCCAGTCTTCTGTTGGTGCTGCCCAAACTGTTGTTACTGAGTGGGTAGGGAAGCCTTCTACGATGTTGTTCCAGTCCGGTTGAAGGCCATGGGGCAGTCTCTTACTTAGTGGGTGGCAGACCCATAGACTAGGAAGTGTCCTAGCCTCTTCCTGCAGATGTTCGACTGATGTCATGGCCTCTTGCAGAAATTGCAGACAGGAATCTACTTCTGAGGCGCTCTGTCATTGTTCCTCACCTGATGATGCTGCTAGTGGTGGTGAGAAGGCCTGTTGTTATTGTTGTGGTTGGGCCTCTTCTGGTTATTCTGGAAGTTGCTAGTTCCAGAATACTCCCTCTTTGAACGAGCAGGCTGACCCTTCTTTATATCCTGAGCTCGTATTAAGATCCTCTCATATGTCTTGGCGTCGCCTGCGATCACAGGAGTGCGAATCTCTTTCCTCAGTCCATACCTTAATCTTTCAGCACGATCGGCGGGGTCAACAACCAAGTTCTTAGCAAAGCGACTAAGTTGACCAAACTCTGCCGCATATTCTCCAATCGTCATGTTCCCTTGCTTCAGATTCTGGAACTGTCTTTCCATCTCCTACAACTCTGATGTTGGAAAGAACTTCCTGCGGAACAACCTCTTGAAGGTGTTCCAGTCAAGCTGCCTGTCCTGGAGTCGGGGTTCATTCCGATACCAGGTGCTGGCTACATCTAGCAGTTGGAGTCCCACTGCTTCAACTTGGAGATCATCAGGAAGTCGAGCAACGCTGAGGAGACGCTCCATGCTGTCGAGCCATTCGTCAGCATAGATAATTCCCTCGGTTCCTTTGAAAGGTTGAGGGCCCAGCTTCTTGAATTTCTCGATATCTCTGACTTTAGCCGACCTTGGTTCAGATTGGGCTGCTTCTCCTCTCTCCAGTGCAGCCATAGCCACATTATGGGCATTCTCCATGCCTTCTCTCATAATCGCCGTCTGTTCGCGATGAGCTTCAGCTTGAGTTCTCTGTGCCTCAAGCACTCCTCGTAGTAGGCCTACGAGGTCGGTGGGGTTTACGGGCACTGGTGGGGCAGCTGGATCGGGCACTACCGCAGGAGCTTGTTGTTCAGTCTGGGAAGATGTAGGATCTAATACTTGAGTAGTAGTATAAAATCCATGGGGTGCTGGTGCATTATAGGGACGATCGGCCAGCTGCCGAGGTGTAGGATCCGGACTTGGTTGAGGAGGTGGGGTGTGATCGGGTGATGACAACCCATCGCCAGCGGTGTTGGTCTTGTCAGTGGCCATATTCTGGAAGGTTTAGGATTGCAAAACATAAGCAAGGTAGCCTACCAGTCTATAACAAACAAAAATATTTATTTATAATATATTTCAGTCCTATGTTGTGACAAATTAATGTTCTAGTATTCTAAATGTTTCTAGATATGTTCTCCTAAGTTATTGATCAGACCTGCATGGGCCACCACTAAAAACATATCACGACCCGGTCCCAAATTATTGGGTCGAATCGGATCATGCCTAGCCTGCACCGTTGTGAGACGGCGGTAGTAAGCTGTATCCAAATGCCGGTAATCACAACAACACAATATATTTGTCACAACATCTAAAATTTTGAATAATAAAAACTTATCCAATAAAAGGTTCATTTAATACAACTGATAAAATAAAAAATTTCTTTTTTATTCAACACATCAAACTAGTAAGGAAAAACATCATTTAGGCAGTTGGCTCGTCAGCCACAGAATCATCGTCCTCCAAATAGGACTCTGGCAGAACAGCTGGATAAAGCACCGGGTCGTAGTAGCTATTTATCAATAGCTCAGCTTCATCAAAGGAACCTATTGGGGGTGGAAGATCTAGTCAGGAAAGGAGCAAAGTACAATTATGAAAATTTAACAATTTAATTAATAATTAGAAATTTGCAGCTTAAACAGTTTGAAATACTTGAACAATATTTTCCAGCAATTTTCCCCAATTGAAAACAATGTGATTTGAGTATGTAATGCTTATGACCGGCTTGGGTTGTACAATAGTATCATAGTGATACGATACGACTTATCACCGTGTAAGAGGGCTAAGCTCGCACAATCAATATGCAATATGAGGGGTATTGGTCATAATACACTACACCACTCCCCCAATCCCACAATCAATAACAATCAATACTCTAGGAGAGAGTTCCGTGTAGCAATGTGGTTTAATTTTGCAATATTAAAATTATTAACTAAATTGAAAAATAAACACAGCCGTACTTGCCTTTGTTTATGACTGGGTTTTGAAGAGTCGGTTCCGGAAAAGAAAATCAGACTCGTCCTCGAAATCCTACATTGAGAATCCCGACTTAGCATAAATAAGAAAACCATATCTAGGTGTGCTAGTTACAATCTCTAAAATTTGATCCTAGTCAAATTTTATGTTATTATAAACAAAACACTTTTATCGATGCGATTTAAAGTTATTAATTTAACGAGATAAAAGTCAAGTTAACATTTTTATTAGGAAACTTCGCATTTATCAATTATTTGGCAAAACTTGGTATTTTGTAATATATATATATATATAAATTAGTTAATTTCCTTTTAATGAGAAGACATGAAATTTTCTAAGTTACAAACTTGAAATCTTATTATTATTAATGTGAGAAAACTCTTATTAATTTTTCTATAAAAATAAATATTCAGTTTTACCATTTACGCGTTTACCTACAAAACAACAATCCAGAAAAGAAAAGAAAAAACTAAACTACTTATTACAGGTCCACAAAAAAATAGAAAAGAAAAACTTGGACTTATGTCCTTACAAAATTTTACATAAATTAATTTAATTTAAAGGTGAGCTCTGAGTGCCGCGAACGGTCCAACAGTAGGCCGAAGCCCTGCACCAAAATATTAACAGCAGTAACCTATTCTAAAAATAATAATAAATTAAAGATAATTATTAAAATGCGTCTCAGACTTGATCATTCGAAAACTCATGTTTTAACTAATGCCTCAACGTCCGGGTTGGCCGGTTTCGTTTGCATTTAATTAGGGCCCATGGACCAATATGGTCGTCGCCCGAAAAGATACAAAAATCCATTTTTAAAACCAGCACTCCAAAATATAGTTTGTTTTGCAAAGATCGGGATTTGGAAATAGTTTTAAAATATATTTTTGAAAATTTGGGCAACACTTCCTCTATAATTGGGACAACCCAATCCTGGGAAAATACCAACACCCACAATATTCCAAACCAGGAATAACAAACCACAAAATCCCAACTCAGGGATACCAATTTCCAACCCAAGAGTAGTTTTATATCAAAATCACAGAAAACTTTCCAAACTATAAAATTCAGAAAACCCGAAATATAACTCGAAAAACCGAAAATCACAGAACCTCTCTAAGGGAAAATGGTCACAAAGCCATTTCCGAAAATTCGAACTTCTCTCGGAACTTCCGAGAAAACCCCAAAACCATCAAACAACAACATCCAAGCCACAAAACCATTCCAAAACTAAGTTCGGAAAATCCGAATCCGCGAATCTATCCGATTCCCATAGTTGGATCGGGGACCATGTCATCATTGACACAACGGAAGGACATAGGGACACAGAAAATATCTGGGGTGCTCGGCTAGAGCTCTCAGATGAGAAAAGAAGGAAGAAAAGACAAATCCCGCGGTCTCGGAAAAATCCAGAACAGCGCTAGAAACCACAATGAACGCTGGACAACGTCCGGCGCACGGGGACACCAACGCACACAGGGAGGTGCGCACGGGGCAACGCTGGAGGAGCGGGGCTCGCCGCTCGGGTCAGAATCGGCGTCGGATGGCACGCCGGAGGGAGGCGGTCGGCTCGGGGGAAGTTGTGCGGGTCGCCGGACAGCGGGGCGCGAAGGGGATCGGGTTCGTCGAGGGCCGGCGGCAGCAGGGGTACAGCTCAGGTAAAGGGGTCGCCGGCGGGAAGAGCTCGGCTCAGCTCGGGAAGTTAGGGCACGGAAGTGGGTTTTGGTGAGAGCTGAGTGATGGAGAGGGGATGAGGGTTTAAATAGGGAATTTGGGGTTTACGGGAGAGGGAAGGAGGAGTCAGGCGTTTAGGGAGCCGAGGGGGTCGGCAGCGGTTGTGGAAGCCAAGGGGTGCGGCCAGTAGCCGTTCGGGAAGAAAGAAAAATTTTCCTTTCCTGATGGTTAAGGAAAGAGAGAGAGAGAGAGAGAGAGAGAGAGTTAATGAAAAATCTAATAAAAGAAATTTGTTTATTTTTAATAAAGAAAATATTATATATATATTAATTAAAGGATTTCCAAAATAGTTTCGGAAAAAAACTGAACTTGGGTTCGAGATGGGTTCAAATCAGGTTCGGGACGGGTCAGGATGGGTCAGGACCAACATTCAAAATTCTAGGATTAAATATTTTTCTAAAAATATAGTTTTTCATAAAAATGATAATAATTAATTTAGCAACAATTTTATAAAAATAAAATTTTACGGGTTTTGACTAAACTCTAAAATTCCAGAAATAATAATTTTTCTAAAAATACAATTTTCCTAAATTAACAATTAATAATGATTTATAATAATAATTAGGTAATTAAATTATTCAATTAATTAACTGAAAATTTATGGGTTTCACACTGTAGTTTTATATTATATTTTGAGTTTCTGTGATGTGTTTATATCTCTGAGCTTGTGTTGGATCTTGAACTCCTTTCCAGTTTTTCTTTCTACCATATTTCCATTTCGTGCTATCTATCCTAGTTTGTCTTGTGATTGAGTTATGCCATATTATACCTCCGTGTGGAGATGACAGGTGCCCTTATATTTTGTCTAGTTGTAGTATTTATAGACGACCTATACAGCGTTCTACTGTCGATTCTGCGGTATAGGCTGGACGTAACCACGTACTCGTGCCCCTAATCAGGGTGTGGGTCGTGACACGTTTCCATGGTGGCCCATGCAGGTCAGAGTCGCAACTAGTACAATTTTGTAGTTGTGCTTGACTTAGAGCGCTGCTACGATCCTGCTATTATGATATAGATTCTAGGTTATGATAGGAGTTGCTCAATCACAGTTAGGAACTCTTGATAGATACCTAGGATAACCCCTGAGAATCTTATTTCGAAAACTCTTGGAGTCTGTTCTCGCTTGCCTCTATTTACACTTCCCTGATTTGTTATTGATTTTAATTCCTGATGTTCGTTGTTGACTTTGATCTTTGTGAGGACCCTGATTTTTAGAAATTATTTTTTATTTTATTTTATAGTATTTCTAATTATTAGATTATATTGTATATTTAATTAGGATTTTATATGTACTTTTTGTGTCTTTGATTGTTGGAGCACAAGACATGTCCATCTCTCGAAACGTCCTTTTTGAGTTTTGTAGTAGACATGATGACCTTCAATTTGATATATCATGTCCCATCCAAGTTTGTCCCCTATCATTCTTTTGACTTCGCGCAACTTCGAGTCAAATTTAGGCAATTAGATTATTTACCATAATTCCATACCTAGCTTCCCATGTGAGTTCGGAACTCGATATAGATCAAAACCATTTGACCCAATATATGGTTTTGACCCATTTTGAGTCTACGACACACATGCTAAGGGTGTGCCACTCAATCGAGTTTCTATGTGCTATTTAATTTTGAATGGCATAAGAGACTCATTAGTTGACTTTTCGAGTTCGACTTGACTAGAAAATATATTTGGACCCTAACCTAGCCAACCCCACTTATAGAGCCATGATAGGTTGCCATGGCTGAGTATAATTATTTTAATATTTATTTTGGGATGTTATACATCCAAATAGATTTATATACAATTTTGCATATATATATGATTATATTTATAATAGCCTAATATTTTATATAGATATGGCCTTAGTCATGGTTAAGTTCTACACTACGAAAATACAGCAATTTGGCGACGGAAGATTAGCGACGGATGGTATCCGTCGGCCCTAGCGACGGCCTCGCGACTACCTTGTGACTTGCTACCGTCAAAAAGCAATGGATATTTTTTTTAGTTTTTTTGTGTCAAAATCAGTCACACCTCCGTCGCTCACTTGACGAAGCTTTAGCGACGGATTCAAGTCCGTCGCTAATATGTCGTAAATTGTGGCGACAAAATCTGAAATAAATGGCGCGCTAAATTAGCGTCTATGTGGCGAAGGACGTTCTGTCGGTAATCTAGTGGATATTTAGCGACTACCTACCGACAGATATATCCGTCGGTAATCCATCGCTAAATACTGTAACCTAACTTAAATTGAACCGACCGGGGGGGGGGGAAGAATTTTTCATTCCCCCTAAAAACTCTCTCTTCCCTCTCTCTCTCTCCGGCGAGCTAGCGGGTACCCCATTTTCCGGCGAAGCTCTCTCCGACGGGATATCGCTCTCTCAGGTATGCTCTCTCTCTCTCCCTCTCTCTCTGTTTAGGGTTTTGGGTTGGTGGGGGGTGGGTCGGCTGTCGCTTGGGCCGGTAGGGTGGGGGGAGGAGTGGGGGCGGGGGGGAGGTTGTTGAGGGCGGGGGACAGGGTAGGGTTTAGGGTTTCGGGCTGGTGGGGGGTCCGCTGTCGCTCGGGCCGACGGGGTAGAGGGGAGGGAGTGGGGGCGGGAGGGGGGGAGGTTGTTGAGTAGGGGTGAGCAATCGGTTTATTCGGTTCAAATCGAACCAAATTTTTCAAAACCGAATAAACCGAATTTATAAAAACAAGAACTGAAACCGAACCGAATAGAACAAAAACCGAATTCAAACCGAACCGAAATAATCGATTCGGTTTCTCAGTTTATTCGGTTTCTCTACAGGAAAAAAAACAAATCCAAAAGACAAATTGGTATCAGTTAATCATGAATCTACTCGTAGTTTGTCAAAGTTTGATTTGTAGTAATAAATATGTTCTTTCAGCCTTTCACAAACTAGAAAGCACCTGCACAAAAAACTAGTAACGTAGCAAGCAAAGAAGCACCAATTCAAGTAAGCAAAATTGGGCTTATAGACTATATATTACATTGTTTTATATTTGTGCCACTACAACATAGTAAGCAAAGAAACACCAATTCAAGTAAATGACAATTTCATCAACACTGTTGTCTGGAAAATCAAACTTGAGCAAACAAGTCATGAAAAAAAAAACATTCTCTCCATGGAATACGAATCCCAAGCAGTAAAGATCAACTTGATTCGTACATACCAAAGTAGCAAGGAACCATTTTCAATCCAATTTTCAAATAAAATTCCAACACAGATCCATGGAACTCTAACTAGTAAATAGGACACAAGAAATTAGAATAAACAAACATATCTCATTATTATCCAAACTCCTACGCCGAGTTCTTCCCGATGGACTTCATCTGCCCGTGGTCGATCTCCGCTGCTTCCTTCCAGAGGATCTCTAATAGAGAAAGCGAGATCACTTTAGAGAGGCGAGAGAATAAAAGAGTGGGAGAGTTCGCTGACTTTTGGAGATGGAGGAGAGAGGCGGCAGGCTTTTGGAGATGGGAGGAAAGAGACACAGGCGACTGGTTTTGGAGAGGAAAGAGAATGAGTGTATGTGAAATGAATAGATTAGGGTTTAGAAAGTTTTTATACATACTGATTTTATGAAGGGTAATATTGTAATTTTATTAACTTAATCGGTTTTAGTTTTAGACCGAACCCGAAACATATAACCGAACCCGAAACATATAACCGAACCCGAAACCGAATAAGTTATATTGGGCTATTGAAAACCGAAACCGACCCGATTTGTTTTGAACCCGAACCGAATCCCTTATTCAGGTCGGTTCGGGTCGGTTTTCGGCCCAAAACCGATTAGTGCTCACCCCTATTGTTGAGGGCGGGGGGCAGGGTAGGGTTTAGGGTTTCGGGTTGGTGGGGGGTGGGTCGGCTGTCGCTCGGGCCGGCGGGGAGGGGAGGAGGGAGTGGGGCGGGGGGGGGGAAGGTTGTTGAGGGTGGGGGGCAGGGTAGGGTTTTGGGTTTCGGGGCAGGGGTAGGGTTTCGGGTGGGGGGGTGGGTGGGCCGGCTGTCGCGTGTGGGAGGGGGGAGGGGGAGGCGGCTGTCGCGGGGGCCGACGGTGAAGGGGGCAGTATATATATATATATATATATATATATATATATATATATATATATATATATATATAGTCCTCTCTAACTGTAGGTATGTCTCATTACCTACATTAGCTCCCAACCTCACACACACACACACAATGATATGAACAGCGGCCAATTGGCTACTGTTCTGCTACAGGTCAAATTGGCCAAAACCAAAAGCTCTCAAGAGCACTCATACAAATATAAACCCAATGGCCAACACATTCTAGGCAAACACACACACATACCATGATATGAACAGCGGCCAATTGGCTACTGCTCTGTTATATGCCAAATTGGCTAAAACCAAAAGCTCTCAAGAGCACTCATACAAATATAAACCCAGTGGTCAACACATTCTAGGCAAACCCATGCCATGGCCAAGTGCTGCTAGTGCAACTTCTGCTGCTACTACTAAGCAACCTATGCTGCAATACAAATGCAGCCTGCCACTGGAGGGCCAAACCTTCCTCGCTGTAGTGCAGTGCTTGCACTGCCTACAAAACCCTTTCTGGTCCTAATAGGACCTGACCAAGAGGCCCTGCCATGAGGTTAGGCAAGGTGCTACTTGCCTACTATAGGTCAACCATACTTACTTGCCACTGGGTGGCTCAACAGGGATGAATCCCCTGTCCCCAATTCCTGTAGTGGTGGTCAAGCCACCTGCAGTACACCCAAGGCTCAAGGATGATGCCCTCTCACTCGAACACAGGCCATTGGCCAAGTCCTGGTTACCCTTGCATAAATACAACAGCCTAAAGGCCCTTACCTAAACCTTATCTGCAGTAGGGAGTACCTCCTTTCAATTGAACACTGGGTTCCCTCTAAACACACTAAGATACTCCTCTAACCTACTGATACAGGGACACTCACTGACACTTGACAGTAAGCCCACTGTCCCCAATACTAACTCAGAACAGTTAACTCACCTAAACACTGATACATTCACTATGGTTTACACATTTTCACTCTCACTGATCAGTCACAAG
The DNA here is from genome assembly GCA_029216955.1 of Iris pallida. NCBI lineage: Eukaryota > Viridiplantae > Streptophyta > Magnoliopsida > Asparagales > Iridaceae > Iris > Iris pallida. The sequence continues at coordinate 502,612 of JANAVB010010798.1, read as the reverse complement.
GAACGAAGTTTCCTGAACACTCAAAGATACTAACTGACACTCTAACACAACTCTCATACAACTGATCACTAACTCTGATACTTGGATTACTGACCTCTCTAACTCATGTATCCTAATTGTTAATAAAATACTAACTCATAATACACCCTCATTTTACTGATCCAATTAAAGACACCAACACAAGACACTCATACAACTGAACACTCAAAACAGTACCCATGTCCTCACTGATTGTAGGACTGACACTAACTAATATCCCTTCTCTTCATGACATTAGCCCCATTCTCTCTTCATTTCTCTATTTTCGAATAGCTCACCCAAATACAAAGGGACTCACTCATAAAATGCTCACACTCTTAACACACACACACACACACACACACACACACACACACACACACACACACACACACACACACACACACACACACACACACACACTTCTTAACTGATACTTGGGATACTAGGACTGATATCCACTTTCACTTAACAATTATATCACTTACTGACTGAAATCTGCCTATGCCATTGGCCCAAGATGGCCTACTCCTAATAGGCAAATTGCCTCACCCTAACCACTCTAAACTCTCATCCTCTGAACACTCACCTTACTAATTGATACCTTATACTTAGACACACACAAATCCAATACATTAATACATACTCATGTATCATAACTGATTTTACTGATACAGTGACTTACCTGACTGATGCAGTCCTATGGCCAAGTGACTAAAGCCAATGCCAAGGCCATGTGCCAAGGCACTCCTCACATGCCCTGCACTCCTTACTGCCTGGCCCAATTTGCCACTGCTGTGACCAATATACAAATGTAGTAGCTTGTATTGCCTACACTGGCCTGAAGCCAACCCCGAGCCACTTGCATTTGCCTGCAATCAAGGCCTAAGGCCTAAGCCAAACATTCCCCATCTCCCTACTCAGTTCTGATCTCAGAACTAAGCCCTCTCTGAATACTGACTTGGCCACACTCTAAGACACACTCTCACAACTTAATGTCACTTAGACATGAATGGAAAGAAGCTTCGAGGCAATCCACAACTCTACTGGGCTAGACGAGCTTTAGTGCCTTACTTGAAATTTCCCTGTCTCCTTTGCTTTCTGAAAAGGATGCCAACAACGTGGGTCAGCACACATCATGTACTGCTAACCCAAAGACCCTCACTGGTTCATTGATGCACATTTACTTTAACACCTACAAACACACTAAACCTTAGTTAGCTTGCTTCTGTCTTTTATCTACTTTCAAAAATATACTCAAACGACATGATGGTTCCTTTAGTTAGCTTGCTTATGTTACAATTATATTATTTATGAATATCAATCTTACCAGATGGCACCCATGACTCGAGGAGCGGTACGTCATTTGAGGGAAACACTGAATGCTGAGGTGGCTCCTCCTACTGTTAAGGAGGAAGTGGCACCGGTAGCTAGTGAGACCGATAGTTCTATTCATCCAGCACCGGTAGCTAGTGAGACCGGGAGTTCTATTCATGCAGCACCTGCAAGGGACTATATTTCTCCTAACGCCGTCGATCCCACCTATTCGAGGTGGTTGCGTGATCGTATCACTGAGCGTTTGCGTGAGCTGCGTGGTTCTCATTAGCTATTACCGAACTTATTTGTATTGGACTATTTGTATTGGGTTGTGGGATGAGCAAGAATCTTTTGACAAAGGAGACCACCATGCTGTCAGGAACCTCTCGCTCGAGCTCTACACGAAGGATGTCCACTTGAGCTACGGGGCAAAGTTTTGGCTCAGAGCAAGAATCTGTTGACGGAGCACATCCACCATGCTGTCAGAAAAAAATAGTAAAGGTGAGAGACCCATCTGAGTAGGACATATACTCTGATAGTATCTCCTCCAATACTCATTCCCACTACTGATATCATTCTTATAAAGGTGATCTCTCAGAGTATACGTCCTACTCAGATGAATCTCTCAGAGTATCATCTCCGGTTGGGTTGTGTTCTGAGCCATCCGTTCTCACACTTAAAACACATATGAATTAGAACTGTGTTTTGTATTTTCGGCGAACCCAGGGATTGGATTCTGTATTTTGTATTTTGGTTTCTGTATTTTGGCTCCAGCTCCATTTGCATTAATCTACGGTACGACATGGTGATCAGGACGTAGTCCCTGCAGCCATTCGACTGGCGAGGCAGAAACTATGTCACCGTAGATAAAGTTGACTGTCCTCCGACCCTCATCCCTCGACAATAATGATACGACAACCTATCACTATATCTTATATAGTAGTAGATGATGTTTTATTATTACATTATGTGAGTTCATCTTGATTCTGTTATATCCTTCAGATACTAGATACGATAAGAACATATACTACACCATATGTACAGAACATAGATGATTCACACTAATGTATGCTAGAATGAATTTTGGGTTGTGTTCTGAGCCATCCGTTCTCACACTTGAAGATAAATCGAATTTTTGCTATTTTATCTGACGCACAAATACCGCTCGAGTGAGCCAAAGGCATGCAGCCACTTTCCTCCCTCCACCGCCGTACCTAGTGGAGGAGTATATTCGTCGATCGCAGCAGGGATTACCACCACCGGGCAATCGAACTCCTCCTCCTCCTCCTTAAAGTATGTAATTAAGAAAATTTGGAATATTTGTGGGAATTTGGGAATATTTGTGCTATGATCGGATTATAACGACGGATATTAGGTTACTCTTCAGGATAGTTGATGTCTATTTTATATTAATTTGGTTTGGTCTATATGATTCTTGGATAATTGGTGTGCATTAAATTCGTATGTGCATAGATGATTCACACTAATGTATGCTAGAATGAATTTTGGGTTGCATGCCTTTGGCTCACTCAAGCGGTATTTGTGCGTTATTTGGTGGTGCTCCTCCAGCTCCCGGTCCAGCTCCAAGAGATCAGTAGTTTCGTTTTTTCATTTTTGGACTGTACTATATTTTTGACTTTGTACGTATTTGGGAATATTCAGTTTTTTCGTTGAGGATACTGAGTTTGTACGTATTTGCATTAATCTACGGTACGACATGGTGATCAGGACATAGTCCCTGCAGCCATTCGACTGGTGAGGCAGAAACTATGTAGCCGTAAATAAAGTTGACTGTCCTTCGACCCTCATCCCTCGTAATGATGATACGATAACCTATCACTATATCTTATATAGTAGTAGATGATGTTTTAGTATTACATTATGTGAGTTCATCTTGATTCTGTTATATCCTTCAGATACTAGATACGATAAGAACATATACTACACCATATGTACAGAACATAGATGATTCACACTAATGTATGCTAGAATGAATTTTGGGTTGTGTTCTGAGCCATCCATTCTCACACTTAAAACACATAGAAATTAGTAGTGTGAGAGCGCCGGAGAGAGTGAGAGCGCCGGAGGGGGCGAGGAGTGTAACACCCAGTTTCTGAAATGAGGGTATTTCGGTCGACTCTACACTTGCTCCTCAACACCATCCTGGGAAAATTGCCAGCACCTCTAGCAAAACCTTTGTACTTCCTCCAGGTCATGCCGCCGGCTGTGCTGGTTCCCCCTCCTCTTTCTGCCTACTTCTTCTCCCCCGACTCTACACTTGAGCCGGATATCATATGTGGCTGAGAGAGTCAAATAAGAAGAAGGGAAGTAGGGAGGAGCAGATGGGTCCAGAGCCATGGTGGAGGAGAGGAGAAGGTTCCCAAGACTCCCCGAGGTGGATATCATATGTGGCTGAAAATTTCGATAAACTTCTTATTTTTTATAATTTGAGTAAATTTCTTTACCCTATATGAAAATTTCTGTTGTCAGAGAGATGGCTCCCAAGACTCTCCGAAGTGGTGCTGCTAGCCGAGGAAGGGGCCGAGGTAAGGAACCCTTGGAGGTCGACACGGAGGAAGTCCCCGTCGTCAAACAAGAGACGGTGACTTTTAAGGAGGAGGTGTTACCAAAGGTCGAGGTCAAGGAAGAACCGATGACCATCAGGGAAGAGATTGCTCCCAAGGTTGAAGTTAATAAGGAGCCACCGTCAGAGAGTAGTAGCATCGGGACCGACCCTCCTGTCCCTACAGAAGACCTCAACCAGATTGAGCCTTCGTATGCAAAGTGGCTGATAGAATGGTACATGCCTCAATGCAACTATGATCCCTGGCTGTGAGGATTCATCGTCTGACTTGCGGTCTTTTCCGAGGCATTGTGTTGGATTGTTTATATTTGGATATTTTGCAAAGTGGCTGATCGAATGGTACATGCCTCAACGCAACCAGATTGAGCCTTCGTATTTGTATTGGGTTGTTTATGTTTGGATATTTTGCTATGTATGTTGGGATAGTGTGTTGGATATTGTGTTGGATATTTTGTTGGTTATTGTGTTGGATATTTTTTATGTATGTTGTGATATATTGGATGTTTGGAGATATTGTGTTAGCAATATGGATATTTGTTGGATATATTGGATGTCGGATATGTTATATTTGTGTATGGTGGATGCTGAATATGTTATATTACACGGAATAGTCTCTTTTCTGTAATTTTTTTCAGAAATATTTTAGTTAGCGATGGATTACCGACGGGTTGCCGACGGACTGTTGCAGGTATCGACGGATTACCGACGGGTTACTGACTGACCTTTGCAGCTAGCGACAGTTTCCTGACGGATTATCCGTCGGCCTATTTCAGGAAAAATTACGCGAGGGAAGGGCGACGGACGTTCCGTCGCTCATATTCTAGAATATATGAAAGATTTCTAGAAGGGTGGCGACGTATTATCTGTCGCTCTTCTGCCGATAATCCGTCGAGGATGGCGACGCTTTGAGCGACGGATATTGCGTATCGAAAACCCTCGGATACACGGTTAGCGACAATTTAGCGACAAATTTTCCGTCGCTAATTTTATGAATATATTAAAAATTTAAACTGTCGTAGTTGACGGGAAGCCGTCGGTTAGCCGTCGCTAAAAGTTTTTATTTTGCCAACGAAAATCCGTCGCTAATTAGTCGTGAAGCGGCGGACTAGCGACGAGCTAGTTTTAGCGACGAGGATATTTTCGACGAATTTTTTTAGCCCGTATCTGTCGAAAATCCGTCGGTAAGATGATTTACCGACGGATTTTCGACGGATATGGCCGTCGCTATGTCGTTGTATTTTAGTAGTGCTAAGATGCATAGCGACTAGGAATTTTGGTACGGTTAGTATAGTTGTGTGCTTTGACTAGTATATTAGCCAAGCTAGGGAAGGTCCGGCCATAGCTATGTCCCAAGTAGGAAAACCAGGTAAAATTGTGACTTAACCCCCACCGATGATTTATTATTAGATTATTGACTTTCTAGGAGACCCGGTTGTACCAATTTAGTCTCGACTTGACCCGAACCAAATACAAATCTAAATAGACATATAGTACTCTCAAATACCTTCATGTTGATATATATTTTGTATATATATCTTATTAATATTAATATGTTTTTAATTTTGGAAAGTTTCTATTTATAGGAAGTGTAATCCTAGTGTAATCCTTGTTGGCATTAGTTTATATTTGACCCAAAGTCCAACCCAAACCTATGTAGGCATGTTGGACATTAATATATATTAATAACCATATATATTTAATATTTATTCAGATTTAGATTGTATTTATATTTAGACATCTAACTAGTTCCATATTAGGAAACCCTCAATGCAAATCTTCTTTGTATTTTAATTAAATCTAAATTTAATATTTAAAACTTATATGCTTCTTATCTAATAGCAGCACATAGATTTTAAATTAAGCCTCCTTCAATAATGACCATTGATTATAATATTTAAACAAATTATATTCAAATTTAGCCTTATTGGTAATCCTACTACTATCCAGATTATCTTATTCTAACATGTCCAATCTAATCATACTTAAATTAAATAATACATATCTATCTTAATTATATATATATATAAATATATGAGTATCTCATAATTCTTATATTAAAAATTATGCACACCTTCTCTTTTTCGTCCAAAAATATTCTCCAAATTCGCTAAAAAGTCAGCCACATTTTTTACCCAACAAAGCAACTTAGAAGGGCCATATCTCCTAGCTCGGAACTCGAAATGCGTCCCAGTTTTTTTATTGGAAGCGTATCGAGGTAAGCTTTTTAAAAACATATTTTAATAGACAAAATTCATTCTGTAGATTTTTGTAAAATTGTTTGAGTATTAGATTCCCGAAAAACAAACATGTTTCGATATTTTTGCGGTTCCTGGAGATTCCGGAAACGAAAATGTGATCCATTTAGTTTTTTGGAAAGCTGATACAAAGATCTATACCATCTCCTAACTAAATAAATCTAATAGGTAAAATATTAATTATAATTAGATAATAGACTATTTTCAGCATCCGGAGACGTTTGTTTGGACCTTAGTTCCTCGGCAGCCGTTGTTCTACCTACTTTTCTGTCTGATATTCATCACTATAGTGCTCACGACCCAGGCAAGTACACCTTGCCAAACTCTACAGTACTTACATGCTTTCCTGTCTGATATTATTTATTTTTAATTAGGTAAGTATATAGATACAATTTAGGCGGCTAATCTATTTTTAAGCCTCCTTATACAACGTAAAGATATATCTTCAAACCGGCCCAGTCCACTGAATAGCTCTAGTCCATTTCCAGATGGCCCAAAATCTATTACTTCGTTCATGATTCGTATCCTAATCGTACCATTACAAAATACGGACCCAAATTAGGAACCTCCAAATCATATTTGTCAGTGAAAGATATGTATAAAACTTTGGGTGCCAAAATAATCTGTGCATAAACAAAACTTCACTATATATATATATATATATATATATATATATTTATATATATATATATATATATATAGAAAGTACAGTATCAACCAAAGTTTATTCAAAAGAAATAGGCTAAATTGTAACTTGATACCCTCAATTATTTGAGTTTTTCAACTTGATACCCTCAACTTTGACATGTACCAACTTAATACCCTCCCCCAGTTTTTCTCCTACCAGTGTTAATCAAAGAAAAAAAAACACCAAAAATACCCCACCTCTATTCTCCCCCTCTCTTCGGCACCCCCGTCTCTGTCCAGTGCCAACATCCGAGGGGGAGACGGCACAGCAGCAACAACCAACAACAACGAGCAGTGGGTGGGCGCACGACCGGAGGCGGGGAGGCGCGTGACCGGAGGGAGAGGGGGCGCGCAGTCGGGAGGAGGGGTGCGCATCATCGGTAGAAGAGGAGGGGGCACGACCGGAGGGGGACATGCGGTAGGAGGCGGGTGAGCCTCCCCCCCTCTCCCGTACCGGCAGTCGGGGGGGGGGGGGGGCGATGGTGCAGCAGCAATGAGCAACGACAACATCAGCAGGAGGGGGGAGGGGGGCTCGTATTGCACGGTAGGTGGGCATACGGCCGGAGGCGGGGGTGGGGGTGGGGGTTGTGGGGTGTGCCACCGGAGGGAGGGGGCGTGGGTCATGCGGTGGGGCGGCATACGACCGGAGGTGGGGGTGCTCACGGTCTAAGGCAGGGGAGGGGCGCGGCCTGGGGGGGTGCTGCGGTGGTGGGTTGACGGGGGAAGTGGGCTGGAGAGAGGGGATGGGTATTCTACCTTTTTTTTAACGTTAAACTTAACAGTGACTGATAGAGGGTATCAAGATGAACATTTTAAGTAGTTGATGATATTAAGTTCATACCTATCGAAGTTGAGGGTATCAAGTTGAAAAAGTCAAATAGTTGAGGATATCAAGTTAAAATTACCATATATATATATATATATATATATATATATATATATATATATATATATATATATATATATATATATATATATATAATTTTGAAATGGTAATTTTTGTCGAACACTTCCACTAGCAATCGATCTTCGGACCACTCGAACTACAAGCCTCACCACTACCACTAGGCTAGGGATGATTGGCAATATATATATATATATATATATATATATATATATATATAGAGAGAGAGAGAGAGAGAGAGAGAGAGAGAGAAACTGTTGTATCTCGCAATCAGGTAGTTAAATAAGTAGTTACGTGTATAATACAGCCTAAATGGCTAGTCATTTTCAAGTTTCATTATATATAGAGTTATTTAGTAATAGGGTCTCATATAATAGTTGATATTAAGATTTGGGACTCCAAGTTGTCCAACATTAGTGTTTGTGTCTCCAAATCATTATTCATGTAGGCATTCTCCTTGGCTGGGTGGTTTCAATTCCATTCCACGACGTTATTTATGACAAATTATAATTTTTTTTTTCAACAAATGTTTTTTTTTACTTTTTTTACATGTGTCAACCCCTAAT
>JANAVB010010798.1:461781-489281 GCA_029216955.1 Iris pallida | reverse complement strand
TTGCATTTCGATATTGATCTTTACTATATTTCATTGATTAGTCATTAGTTATGTGATTTTTATACTCTACTATAAATTGTTGAGTCGGGAATGAGAAGTACCAATGATGTGTAATCAGACCGTAGACATTGTAGATATTATAGACATTGTAGATATTGTAGACATTGTAGATATCGTAGATATTGTAGATATTGTAGACATTGTAGATATTGTAGACATTGTAGATATTATAGACATTGTAGATATCGTAGACATTGTAGATATCGTAGACATTGTAGATATCGTAGACATTGTAGATATCGTAAACATTGTAGATATTGTAGACATTGTAGATATTGTAGATATTGTAGATATTGTAGACATTGTAGACATCGTAGACATTGTAGATATCGTAGACATTGTAGATATTGTAGATATTGTAGATATTGTAGACATTGTAGATATCGTAGACATTGTAGATATCGTAGACATTGTAGATATTGTAGACATTGTAGATATTGTAGACATTGTAGATATTGTAGACATTGTAGATATCGTAGACATTGTAGATATTGTAGACATTGTAGATATCGTAGACATTGTAGATATTGTAGACATTGTAGATCTCGTAGACATTGTTTAAATTCTGCAAGTAGATATCGTAGACCGTGCGGTATAGTACCCCAGACCGATCACATGTCAAAGGTACTTCTAACGGTGGAAAGTATATTGGTCTATTTATTACTATTAATTTTTCTTACGGCTTTACTGTTATTTTCAAAACTCATGATTAATGCCTAACCTTTGTCTTATAGTCATTTTCTTTATTTGAAATTGTATTCAGTGAATTGTGCTCGTTCCATTCCTGACTGGAAACCAACATTTTCAGGTTAGCCGCGGATTCATTTAGCTTGGGGAGTGACGGGAATACTTGCAGACAAAGCCTAGAGACTAGCTAGATAGTCGAGTTGTAGTCATTCAGTTATTTGTACAAGTTTATATTTTTATACAAATGTAAAACTTGTGATCATTGTAAATTAAATTAATTTTGTGAATGAGCATTATTTGTGATTTTGATCTTCATGGCCGTGACAGCGTTTTACCGCCGACACTGCGGCGTAGGCTGGCTTGGACACGTCTTGTATCCGTTTAAAAAAAAATGGGTACGGGTCGTGACAAGTTTTTGTGGTGGCCCATGCAGGTCAGTCTTCGCAAATCACGCGAACTCGTGATAGTACTTAAGTTAGTTGTACTATTGCGAGCCTGCGACTAGGAAATGCTCATTCACAAATTAATTTAATTTAAGAGAATGACTAGGACTAGGAGTCCCTTTATACAAATTTACCGATGGGTAGTCTAGGCCATGCAATGTAGATGAGGGTTAATGATTTTGACAGTTGTCAGATCTTCATAGGTACACTATTACCTCTTGGTATGGCGATATGATCCAAAGTGGATAGATGATTCACTCGGGAGGCAGAGCTTCCTAGAATTAATGATCTAACCCAGATGAATTATTCAAATTCCTTCTGCTTGCCTCTTTAGATATCATCCTCACATCTTAGTCCAAATTGCCCATTTAGTTCGTATTTTTCCCTAAGAATTATTATTTTATATAATTTTGATTACGTTATCCCCATACGAACTCGAGTTAGTTTCGATTCAAGTTTTCCTCAAAGGCTTGAATACACATGGAATAGTTAGAATGTTTGAAATCCTTTTGTCCTCGGATTGTTCCTCCTTGTTCAATCTTTAATTCCAAGGGTTGTGACTAATAGGACATATATTTACGCTTTATGGTTACCTTGTTTGAATCCCTAGAAGCCTATGAATTTTTGCTGAAATAGTTAAAGGAGTATTAGTTAACTCATAAATGGCATGACAGCAGCACATTGTCGCCATTCATTTGAATTATGGAGATTATGGATTCACTGCAGCCAGCAGCGCACTGGCGAGGCATGACCCCTAGAGTTGAAATTAGTTTAAGAAAATATAGGAGATGGAATATTGCTAGAAATATAGCTAGTGGTCCTCTTTGACCGTAGTCACCCTTGTGTAAATATAAGGTAGATTACCAGATAGCATATCACATCGGAATCACGAAACCAAGGTTTTACCACAGCCAGAGTATACAGGTGGGAATAATCCTCGGTGAAATGATTTTAGACGTGATTACAAGCTAGGATACTGTGGAAGGTAGGACAACGCCATATACGTCCCATAAGATCCAAAGCCAGTATTAGTGGAAGTTGTAAGTTGGGTAGCATGTCTTCCGACCTAGCAATCCGTAGTCCTTGTGATCTTTGACGAGGTAATTGACTGACACTAATAAGTTTACCTGGAATATGGAATTTAGAAGTCCATTACCCATTGGTTGACCAAGTCTTATGAATAAGAAGATAGTGGGAAGACTGTATAAGCAAGAACACCGGGTAAGGTTGATTCTCACAAAACTCAAACTACTTGTAACTCCTTTCAAATTCTCGCACACTTGTAAATTGACTATTTTGACCAATGTTGCTATCACAGCCTAGTTTTGCAAGCTTACTCTTTTATCGAGCTTGATTCAAGACATATGTTTATTGGGGACGCCCACTAACATATTGTCTAATCAGAATTGATATATTACGGTCTGATCAGCCGTAGTACACTCGGTTTGCTCTTTCTCTTACTAACCTACGTGGATTGAGATGTAGATATCTCTAGGATCTCATCCGCGACTGCTTGACAATTCCTCTTGAATTATACATTCGCCTTTGAATCACGAAATTGTATTCAGTGATATCTTTATTGAACTCTTTATTTGTTTTTGTTTTTCACTGCTTTGGAAAGACGGAAGCTCGTGATGGTACAGAGTATTCCCATGACTATGATAATGGTAGGCACGAATGTAGCTACCATCGGCCTGTCATATGATTGAGTTACTCGTTCCCCCATCGACCCTCAAACTAATATTGAGGCTTTCGAGCTATCTGAATTTGAGAATGATTAAGGATTTACCCTTAGTCAAAATGCCGACCTAAGAGACTACCTATTCTTTAGAGACCAAAGGTGGTGAGTCTCTAATTATTGCTTGAAGCTTGCTTTAACTAGCAACCCTTAAGCCCATACCCCTAGAACTCTTGGGACAATAGTCGGGCAGGCTTCACCCAAGTAGAAACTCACGACTCAGTTTGAAGAAATCTTTTCGTAGGATGTGCCTTAGAGTTGGCTACCCCGTCGATAACTCTTGTAGATGGTGGACGAGTGGGTCATTCTATTTTATTGACCATGTGTCTTAGTACACACTCGTTTTCCATTTATTGGTAAACAATCCTTGACTTGACCTATACCAACGATATTCCGTTACGCCGTGCCTTATTCTTCATTGACAAGAGTCGAGGTACAATATCCGGACCGTAGCATTCTCCTAACCTCATTATTCCAAAACCCATGCCTTATTTCTAAGGTGGGTAGACTGTAAGGCTCCTAAAATTTTTGGGATATACCAGGATTACCGAGTGATTAGAACAACTTCTATTAGGATGATAATCAGAGCCCATGGACTCCCACTTTTTATTTAGATCATTTTGTGTCCCCGGCCGTGTCATTAATGTTCGGAGCACGAGACCTGTAGTACCCCGCTCCCGTTGGGGCGAAGCACTATGTAATAGGCTCGTGCCAAGTCAGACATAGTCGGGAACATAGATGGCTAGTCTGACTCGACGACGAGTTTGTATACAAAAACTATGGCATCAATAAAATCGATTTGGACGAGTGATATGAGTACCGTTCCAACTAATGGATCGACTACTGTTGGAATAAGTCCTAGATACGGTAGGCGGCGTCTTGGCGAAGGAACTCTAAAGGGAGCGACGCAACCCGTCTGCCGTTGGTTTTATTGGTTTTCTTGGCTTTCTGAACGAATTATTGCGTGGATTTGATAGTGTGCTTTCGCGTCGATTTTTGAATGCGTCCTTGGGAATTTCGAAGGAAGGATTAAAGGAAGGGTTCTAATTCGATGCTCGTGCCATTGCAGGAGTTCGTGTAACTGACGCTTGACCGTCGCGAAGCGTTCTCCTACTCTCGGCGCAATCTTCTTAGGTGGGTGGTTCTTCGGCCCCTTCTTTTCTACTCCTTCCTGCCAACTAAATTCTTAAAGTTCAACGTTCAAATCGATGATGCTAACGGGATGTATGCTTGCCACTAAGATCAAGAGCTCGGGATAATATATCAACCTAGAAGAGTTAACTCTGAATCGATAGGTTCACACTAAGAAAGAGATAGACTATATTTTATGCCATGCAAAACACAACTATGAAAACCTTGGTGGTGGTACATCATGCCTCAGAGAATTTGGTGCCTACGGGATGCTAAATCAGAACGTACGGTTTCGGGGGAAAGGACCCTTGCGCGAGTAGAAATGATTATGTGATTTGATAATGGTTACGCTATGCAATTTACTTCATACATATTAAACTGTTCATACATTCGCATGGTCAAGGACGACTTGTGCACAAGGTGAGCTTTCCTCGAGACGGTACCCGGGGCCCTGGGACCGAATCGGCCTAGGAGGAAATTATAGAAATCGTGCTTCGGCACGAGGCATTGCGAGACCTCCAGTTAGGCTCGCTACCTGGACTGGAGGGCGCGTCGCAAGGCTACGTAATCGTCCTTCTTGGTGTCGATATCACCAATGACCGCATATAGGATAGATTGCATGCTTATCTATTGTCTTGTGCAGGTGGTAAGTATTATGTATATTTTGTACAGGAAAGGAGCACGGCCGTGGTAAGAATGCTCTTAAATGGGTTATGTTGTTATCGTTTAAAATGTGCCTTCGATATGAAATGCAACTCATATAGTTCTAAATAGAAAGATCACTTCGTATGCCTGAATCCTTAATAAGCAGTGTCGGTTTAGACGAGTGGGTTCGTCCCATCCACTAGCAAGTGTGCTAACCCCCAACTCCCCAGGTAACGAGCGTGCTGCGGGAGCTCGAGACTAAGCTGGAGCTGAAGAATGGGAGGCGGCACGAAGCTCTCCTATTTTGAAGTATTTTGATGCCCAATTCAGACCGAAGGCTTTTGTTCAAATGTATAAAGGGACATGAATGTATGGAACGCCGAGGATTATATCAAGACGAGCTTGTCGATAGTTTTCTTTTGTGTTTCAAAGATGTAGCCGCAACGGCATATGTAATGTAAAAATGACCTTGCACATATTTTGCAAGTTTATGAATGAAAAGCTAAGTTTCTTCCTATGCTATGCTGTTCAACTCTCTGCACTGTTTAATTTCAACGCGTCGAGTCAAAAAGGAATTTTTAATTACACATCCTTGTCTTGTGCAAGTCTAATAAAGACTTGTATGGCATCACGTTCCGACCCGTGGGGATCGATTTATATCGAGTCAAGGCGATGGCGACCGATTCGGCGAGTCGGGGCGTGACAAGTTGGTATCAGAGCTAATGGTTCACCCCTCGGACCTTCCAAAATACTTTCTTTAGATGATGCCGTTGTAATTTTTCAAAAACTATGCTTTTCGACATATACCGCCTGAAATAATCGTTCCATACATATAAGCCCGTAGATATTTTGAGAATTCTGACGGGTTTGCTCAATTTTGTAGGAATGACGGAAAGTCTGGATGTCCCCATATTGATTAGCACGGATAGCACCGAAGGTGCGACGCCTAGCGAATCTGCCATGGAGCGACTGCTACGCCTCATGGAACTCCAACAATGTCAGTCAGAGATGCAGCAACGACAGCTGCAGGAACAGATCCAGGCCCAAGTCAGCGCCCAACAAAAACAAATGGACGCCCTGACCAGGATCGTGAGCACCATAGCGACGCAACAAAACTCGACGACCGTCATGTCCGAGGAAGAAGTACAAGCCGAAAAGACAAAACATGTGTCATCCTCCTCCCTGCTCAAGATGACCAAGTTTAAGAAAATGAACCCGCCGGACTTCAACGGTCGAGCAGAGCCTGACGAAGTCATGGGGTGGCTAGTGAAGATTGAGAGTCTGTTCACTCTCCTCAACATCAAGGGGTCCAAGAAAGTCGGGTGCGCAGCATTGCAGCTCAACTTGAGGGCCTACGACTGGTGGGAAGCGAAGAAACAGGAACTCCAAGGGTCCAACCCCAGTGCCAAGATCTCGTAGGAGACATTCAAACGGGCCTTCCTCGAATAATACATCCCTCGTGCCCTTCGTCGACAGAAGGAAGAGGAGTTCATGTCCTTGAAGCAAGGAAACTTGTCCGTTGAAGACTACGATGCAAAGTTCGCGAAGCTAGCGAAGTTTGCCGGGGCTTTTCTGCCGAACGCAGAGGCGTGGTGCGAGCACTTCCAGCAAGGCCTGAATGAAGATTTGCGTCGGGACGTCATGAACCAGAGATGCCAGACGTACAGGGAGTCATATAACGCCGCTCTTGATATGGAGCGGGTCTTCGGTCGAACGTCGCAGAAGGGCGGATCAAGCATCCGTAACAACTTCAACAAGCGTCCTAACGACGCGGGAGGATCTGGTGCGCCAAAGCGCCAGAACACGACCGAGTATCGGGGGCCTCACCCAGGCGTACGTTGCCATCGCTGCGGCAAAATGGGACATCTGGCGGTCGACTGCCGAGGGGGATGCTTCAAGTGTGGCCAGCTAGGTCACAAGGCGGTAGATTGTCGAATGGGGAGGGCGAACCAACATCCACCAAGGGACGTCCAGAACCAGAACAGGGCGCCTCCCGCCCGTGGCGCAAACGCAGTGCCCGTGAATCCACAAAATCGCCAAGGGGCGCAAGGCCGAGTCTACGCACTAACGCGGGACGAAGTCTATGCGTCCGATACTGTCGTGACAGGTATACTACTCTATAAAAATATGCCTGCTAGAGTATTGTTCGATTCGGGTGCAACGCATAGTTTCATATCGGCCGACTTTGTAAAAGAAAATGAATTACCTATGCAACTTTTAGATATGAATCTTAGCGTTAGCACTCCATCGGGAGTAGATATGCCTGCCACTCATATTTGTAGGGACGGTTACATATGCATCGCAGGAAGGAATCTATCCTTGGAAGTTATCGTCCTCGACGTCAAGGAGTACGATATAATCTTCGGCATGGATTGGTTGGGTGCATGCCACGCAACGATCGAGTGCACGGAGAAGAGAGTTGTGTTCCGCCTTCCGGGCGAAACCGAGTTCTCCTATTCGTGTGGAGCAGCATCAAAGTCGGCAATGGTGATATCGGCGATTTCGGCAAGGCGTATGTTGCATTCCGGGTGCAGCGGATACCTAGCATCAGTTCGAGACACGAGAACGGAGATTGCAAGCACGGCCCAGACCGAAGTCGTAGCAGAATTTCCTGATGTGTTCCTAGACGAGTTGCCAGGGATGCCGCCGGACCGAGAGATAGAATTCAGCATCGACACCTTCCCGGACACCCGACCGATATCCAAAGCATCCTATCGAATGGCGCCGGCAAAGCTGAAGGAACTGAAGGCACAACTACAAGAGTTACTGGATCGCGGATACATTCGCCCTAGTGTCTCCCCGTGGGGTGCCCCAGTGTTGTTTGTGAGGAAGAAAGATGGATCGATGCGGCTGTGCATCGATTATCGGGAACTCAACAAAGCCACGGTACGAAACAATTACCCGTTGCCGAGAATAGATGATCTGTTTGACCAGCTACAAGGGGCGACGGTGTTTTCCAAGATTGATCTTCGCTCAGGCTACCATCAACTGAAGATCAAGTCCGAAGACGTGCCGAAGTCCGCCTTCCGAACCCGATATGGTCACTACGAATTTCTAGTCATGCCTTTCGGCTTGACCAACGCTCATGCCGCATTTATGGATCTAATGAACCGGGTGTTCCGACCGTTCATAGACAAATTTGTCGTTGTATTCATCGACGACATTCTCATATATTCAAAGAGCAAGGACGAGCACGTGGAACACTTGAAGACGGTGCTACAGACTCTGTGCGAACATCAACTCTACGCCAAGCTAAGCAAGTGCGAGTTCTGGATGAACAGCATGACGTTCCTTGGGCACGTTGTCTCCGCTGAAGGCGTCACGGTGGACCCAAAGAAGATTGAAGCAATAGTCGAATGGAAGCGGCCTACCTCAGCAGGCGACATCCGAAGTTTCCTCGGCTTGGCAGGCTACTACCGTAGATTCGTAAAAGATTTTGCCAAAATTGCGTCGCCTCTGACTCGCCTCACCCAGAAGGGAGTCGCATTCGAGTGGAACGACGCCTGCGAATCGAGCTTCCAAGAGTTGAAGAAACGGCTCGTCTCAGCGCCGATCCTTGCACTTCCGGACGGGCCAGAAGGGTTTCAGATATTTAGCGATACATCACGGACGGGTTTGGGATGCGTGCTTATGCAAAGGGATAAGGTGATTTCGTTTGCTTCGAGACAATTGAAGCAACACGAGAAAAATTATCCTATGCATGATCTTGAGTTAGCGGCCATTGTGTTCGCGTTGAAGCTATGGCGACACTATCTTTATGGTGTAGCTTGCCGCATCTATACGGACCACAAGAGCCTCAAATACATCTTCACTCAACGGGACCTGAACTTACGGCAGCGGCGTTGGCTCGAACTCATCAAAGACTACGATCTGACTATCGAGTACACGCCGGGTAAGGGGAACGTTGTGGCAGACGCGCTGAGTAGAATGTTTGCTGGGTGCTTGTCTATCAACCGTAACATACAGCGAGACTTAGCAGAGATGGGTATCGAACTCCGAGTCCGTTACCGTGGAGCACGATTGGCCCAATTGTACCTTGAGTCGAGCTTTCACAACAAAATAAAGACCGCACAGGAAGACGACCCATTCCTGAAGAAGATGCGCGAGCTGATTTCGACGGGAAAGGCGACCGACTTTGTGGTGGACGAGGGCTGTCAGCCCCAGTTTTTCAAAATTTTTGTTAAGTAGTATTAAATTGGCCATCAATGATTATTTTAGTATTAAAATATTTTATAATAATTATTAGGAATTTTTCCTGTATTTTTAAATGATTTTTAAATAGATTTTTAAAGTCAAAATATTAATTTGCAATGTTTTAATATCAATTTATAATTTATTAAAATGTTTTAATATCACTTTGCAATTATTTAAATTATTTTTAATAAGTTTGCAATTATTAGAATTGTTTTTAATGCAATTTGTAATTATTGTTTTGTTCTGTGCAAATTTAATTTGCACAGAATATGAGCGGGATCCTTTCTGCAAATGATAATTTGCACTAAGCATGTTTTGGACTTAGTTGCAATTACCTAAACTATAGGGGCCTAACCCTAAATCTCCTTCGTTCACACGGCCCGTCCCATCCCCGACGACCCGGCCGACCCGACCTCTCTCCGCCTTTCCTGGCCATCCCACCGCCTCTACTTCCTATAAAACGAACCCCCAGACGAACCCTAACCGCCCCACACCATTTCCCCTCACCCCGACCACCACAGGCCACCGCCTTCCCCAAACAAACCTGGCCGGAACCCTAACTCCGGCCATCCCCAGCTACGCCTCCACCGCTGTCGTCACCGCCAGCCACCACCACCACCTTGTTCGCCACGAGGAGGCGAACCCAGCGCCACCCCAGCGCCACCGCCACGACCACTCCTCCGCCGTGTAGCCCCCTCGACAACAGCTCGAGCTTGGACACGTACGTGTCTCTTTGTACTCGTGTCGAATCACGCCTTGTGTACACGGACACAGACTCGCCTAGCCCCGACGAACCCAATGGTAAGACTGGACACGCGAGTTAGGACTCGTGCGTATCGTGCTAGCCTAGGACACAAGACTCCTGTGTCCCTAACTGTCAGGACACAGGGCCGGTTTATTATTTTTTTTATATATGTTAATCTAACCTAACCTAAATAAATCAAAAACTAATCCTACCCCTAACACACAGAGCGGGCTGACCCCCTGGCCAGCCCGCACAGTTTAAACCCCCCCCCCCTGTCTGCCCGGGTTCGAGCCCCCACCCTGTGTTTCTTTTCTGTTTTCTGTTTTCTTTTCTTTTTCTTTTTGTTTTATATATATGTTTATATATATATGTATAAATATGTATATATATTAATATATATATTAGTATATACTGTATTTTGACAGTATTATATATATATGTATATATATATTTTATAGTTAGTAATTATATATATAAATGCTTGTATATTTTCATGTGTATATATACATTAATATATACACTTTAATATTTAAGTATTTTCTTATATATATATATATGTGTATATTTGTATATATATATATATGTATACATTAAAATATTTCCTTATATATAAATATAAATATATGTTTGCATATATATATATTTACACCTTGTAAATTAAGTATTTTCCTTGCCTATATATATATATGTATGTATCTTTTAACATATGTATATATATATTCTTTATGTAAATATCTATATATTTATAGGTAAATATAAATATTGTAGATATACATTTTGTATATGTGTTTTACTTTACTTAGTGTAAATTATCTTTATAAAATAAGTTGTCATACTTTTATAACTACTATGTATAATTTTGCCTTATTAAAATAATAATATTTATTTTGTATTATTACCAAATTGTATTTTAATGTATTTAATTAACTTCAACCATTTGGTGTCCAAACCTAGCATGGGTTTTTGGGCCCAAATGTGTTTTCACACATTTTAGACTTGTACAAGTCATATTGGACTTGATACATGGTCTTGAGTCATGTATTTGGACTATGGTTCATATATGTACATTGACAAAATTAAGTAAAGTATTAATTATTAAATCAATAATTATGACTAAGTCACGACTCGTGATTTTTGTGTATTTCTAGTATTGGGATTGCTAACCAACCTTAATATAAAAGACACATATGTTAGTTTAGATACCAAATCACTTCACCTTGAACCCCTGGGCTAAGTTCACCTAGCCAATGTCTAATTTGGCCTTCTCACATCCCTAGTGTATTTATATTGTCTTGTAACTTAGAGTCTGAGTATATATATGTTTTCAGTGCCAGGACACTCTACATCTTAGCTTTATTGTCATTGCATTGCTTTGCTCCAGGCAAGTACATCTACAAACTCATTTACTGTCTTTTAATGTTAAGTACATGTGACAACCTTGTTAAATTACCAATTAATCCAGTTGCAAGTCTTTTGTTAATTGTACATGTTAAAACACTGTTATTTGATAAAAGAACGTTAATCAACCCATGTGAATGCTGATCCTTGGAGTAGCAAGTCAAATCATAACATGTTTCATACTATTGCCAGTTCCCACCATGCTTTACACTATTTCCCGTATCTTTTACATGATGATCACTGGGTTATGAGAGAGTTGATAGTATAGTTACTGGACTCGTGGAATGTACTCACTTACATTGCAGTATGCTAATTGTGTAGTTTCTGGACTTGTGGAATGTACATACGTACATTGCAGTAAACTAGCAGTGCGGTTTCTGGACTTGTGGAATGTACATACGTACATTGCAGTAAACTGAGAATGTAGTTTCTGGACTTGTGGAATGTACTTACGTACATTGCAGTAAACTAACAATGTAGTTTCTGGACTTGTGGAATGTACATACGTACATTGCAGTAAACTAGCATAGCACTTATTGACCGATCTCATACATGCCCCAGTTTTAATACATAATGTACATATGCCACAATTGACAAGAGTGTCTTAAAATGATAATCAAGATATACCATGATTTCCCGCTTTATATGATTTACCATGATTCCAGTATGTCTATTTTTCAGTCTTATCATACCATGTTCCTGTTGTACATCTCTTGCATTATACATTCAGTACTTTAGTAGTAGAGGTTGTACTTGCTCCCGTCCTGACAGGATAACGTTGTAGGTATTTTGACCGAGGAAGAAATGCTTTGTGACCCGTACTATGGAGCTCCAGTTGAGGATATTCCAGCAGGGAATCCTGCTTAGCTGCTTAGTTTGACTTAGTGTTTGGTTATTATCACAGACGCTGTTTTGTACCTTTAAACTGGACCTTGTCTCCAGTCTTACATTTTGGTTTGTATTATTATCAAACTTAGTGGTTTTTCATCTATATAGAAGCTGTGTTGTGATCATTCTTAAACTATCTTAATTATTAGCACATTTATCATTATTACCTGACTGTCTAGAACAGCTTACTGCGCTTTATCTTAAGCGTAGGCTGGACATGGCTCGGCCCGGCCCAACAATTTGGGTAACGGGTCGTGACATGTTTTTTTGGCGGCCCATGCAAGGTCCTGACTAAAGTTGTTTGGTTACGTTACTGTACCAAGCACGCCTGCAGAAATTAAGGATAACTAGATAACACTAGGAACAACATCTAGAACACCTAGAGAAATTTTAGGATTGCAACATAGGAAAACTCATCACAGCATAGGACCAGTAGTGTAACTAAATTGTTTGCTTATGATTGCTTGCTTTATTCTTATAATTCCTTTGTCTTTTATAAATAGATGGACCCTACACACTCTCCCAATTCCGCCACCTCAGGTGACGGTATACCACCCCCACCTCCTATCATACCTCCCCAGACTGTTGTTTCCCTCGACGGAACCCAATTACTGGCTTTGATCCAGGGGCTCCTAAACAACCAGCATACTCCGGTCCCGCAACCCATAGAACATCAATTGAGGCTAGGTAGTATCAAGAGTTTTATGAACCTAAATCCGAAGGAGTTTCTTGGGACGGAAGGCATAGTTGTAGCTGATGACTGGTTAGATTCCGTAGAGAGGAAGCTCATAGGGGCTAGATTACCTGACGATCTTTGGGTCGAGGCAGCAGGATTTTTGTTAGCAGACCTGGCAGGGGTCTGGTTCAGAAATGAGACGATGTTCATTGGCGGCAGAGGAAATTGGGAGCAATTCAAGATCCAGTTCAAGAGGAAGTTCTTTTCCACCACCGCTAGAGTTGCCATGGGATTGCAATTCCAGAACCTGCAACAGGGGAGCCGTACAGTCGATGAGTACGCAGGTGAGTTTGGCAGACTCAGTCGTTTTGCCCCGAGCTTAGTAGCCGACCCAGAGGAGATGGCTCGCAGATTCTGCCATGGTCTTGTCCCGGACATTAGCATCTTACTAGTGGCCAACGGGATCACAGACTACTACCAGCTACTGGAGAGAGCCCGAGGTATCGAGGAGCGTCTTTTGTCTTGCAAGAGGCCAGCTACCACACATCATGACGGGCCGTCCAAGCGCCAGACTTTCCAGCAGAGGACGACTACCCAGCACCAGCAGGCCTATTCTCCACCAGCTCATCCTCAGCATCAGTTATCATTTGCCCGAGATCCGGGACACCAGCAGCAGAAGTGGGTCTCTTGTGCCTTCTGCAAAAAGCCAGGGCACGATGTCTCCATCTGTAGGAAGAAATTGAGCCAGTGTCTTGCTTGCGGGTCTTCCACCCATATGATTCGGGAGTGCCCGAAGGCGAAGCCATTTACCAGAGGACCTTCAGGGAGAGCATACCCTTTAGCCATCCAGGCAGCAGTACCAGTGCAGGGCCCAGAGCCAGAGCCAGAATACTTGACGGACGGTGCCACAGGTTGGATTTATTTGCATATGACTGTTTGATTCTAGTGCCTCATTAAGTAACCTGTCATTAGACTTTTACCAAACCATCATTTAGTAGCTGCACTCATAAGACAAGCCATTGACCAGTAGACCTGTTTCATGGACGTTCCATCATTAGGAGATAGCCTTAGTCATCGCTGTAATTATTTTAAAACGTTAGATACCTTGCGTGTCTTCAGTTCTTGTAAATTTCGAGGACGAAATTTTTCAAGGAGGGAAGATTTGTCAGCCCCAGTTTTTCAAAATTTTTGTTAAGTAGTATTAAATTGGCCATCAATGATTATTTTAGTATTAAAATATTTTATAATAATTATTAGGAATTTTTCCTGTATTTTTAAATGATTTTTAAATAGATTTTTAAAGTCAAAATATTAATTTGCAATGTTTTAATATCAATTTATAATTTATTAAAATGTTTTAATATCACTTTGCAATTATTTAAATTATTTTTAATAAGTTTGCAATTATTAGAATTGTTTTTAATGCAATTTGTAATTATTGTTTTGTTCTGTGCAAATTTAATTTGCACAGAATATGAGCGGGATCCTTTCTGCAAATGATAATTTGCACTAAGCATGTTTTGGACTTAGTTGCAATTACCTAAACTATAGGGGCCTAACCCTAAATCTCCTTCGTTCACACGGCCCGTCCCATCCCCGACGACCCGGCCGACCCGACCTCTCTCCGCCTTTCCTGGCCATCCCACCGCCTCTACTTCCTATAAAACGAACCCCCAGACGAACCCTAACCGCCCCACACCATTTCCCCTCACCCCGACCACCACAGGCCACCGCCTTCCCCAAACAAACCTGGCCGGAACCCTAACTCCGGCCATCCCCAGCTACGCCTCCACCGCTGTCGTCACCGCCAGCCACCACCACCACCTTGTTCGCCACGAGGAGGCGAACCCAGCGCCACCCCAGCGCCACCGCCACGACCACTCCTCCGCCGTGTAGCCCCCTCGACAACAGCTCGAGCTTGGACACGTACGTGTCTCTTTGTACTCGTGTCGAATCACGCCTTGTGTACACGGACACAGACTCGCCTAGCCCCGACGAACCCAATGGTAAGACTGGACACGCGAGTTAGGACTCGTGCGTATCGTGCTAGCCTAGGACACAAGACTCCTGTGTCCCTAACTGTCAGGACACAGGGCCGGTTTATTATTTTTTTTATATATGTTAATCTAACCTAACCTAAATAAATCAAAAACTAATCCTACCCCTAACACACAGAGCGGGCTGACCCCCTGGCCAGCCCGCACAGTTTAAACCCCCCCCCCCTGTCTGCCCGGGTTCGAGCCCCCACCCTGTGTTTCTTTTCTGTTTTCTGTTTTCTTTTCTTTTTCTTTTTGTTTTATATATATGTTTATATATATATGTATAAATATGTATATATATTAATATATATATTAGTATATACTGTATTTTGACAGTATTATATATATATGTATATATATATTTTATAGTTAGTAATTATATATATAAATGCTTGTATATTTTCATGTGTATATATACATTAATATATACACTTTAATATTTAAGTATTTTCTTATA
Source organism: Iris pallida (assembly GCA_029216955.1). Taxonomy (NCBI): domain Eukaryota; kingdom Viridiplantae; phylum Streptophyta; class Magnoliopsida; order Asparagales; family Iridaceae; genus Iris; species Iris pallida. The sequence continues at coordinate 474,180 of JANAVB010010798.1, read as the reverse complement.
TATATATATATATGTGTATATTTGTATATATATATATATGTATACATTAAAATATTTCCTTATATATAAATATAAATATATGTTTGCATATATATATATTTACACCTTGTAAATTAAGTATTTTCCTTGCCTATATATATATATATGTATGTATCTTTTAACATATGTATATATATATTCTTTATGTAAATATCTATATATTTATAGGTAAATATAAATATTGTAGATATACATTTTGTATATGTGTTTTACTTTACTTAGTGTAAATTATCTTTATAAAATAAGTTGTCATACTTTTATAACTACTATGTATAATTTTGCCTTATTAAAATAATAATATTTATTTTGTATTATTACCAAATTGTATTTTAATGTATTTAATTAACTTCAACCATTTGGTGTCCAAACCTAGCATGGGTTTTTGGGCCCAAATGTGTTTTCACACATTTTAGACTTGTACAAGTCATATTGGACTTGATACATGGTCTTGAGTCATGTATTTGGACTATGGTTCATATATGTACATTGACAAAATTAAGTAAAGTATTAATTATTAAATCAATAATTATGACTAAGTCACGACTCGTGATTTTTGTGTATTTCTAGTATTGGGATTGCTAACCAACCTTAATATAAAAGACACATATGTTAGTTTAGATACCAAATCACTTCACCTTGAACCCCTGGGCTAAGTTCACCTAGCCAATGTCTAATTTGGCCTTCTCACATCCCTAGTGTATTTATATTGTCTTGTAACTTAGAGTCTGAGTATATATATGTTTTCAGTGCCAGGACACTCTACATCTTAGCTTTATTGTCATTGCATTGCTTTGCTCCAGGCAAGTACATCTACAAACTCATTTACTGTCTTTTAATGTTAAGTACATGTGACAACCTTGTTAAATTACCAATTAATCCAGTTGCAAGTCTTTTGTTAATTGTACATGTTAAAACACTGTTATTTGATAAAAGAACGTTAATCAACCCATGTGAATGCTGATCCTTGGAGTAGCAAGTCAAATCATAACATGTTTCATACTATTGCCAGTTCCCACCATGCTTTACACTATTTCCCGTATCTTTTACATGATGATCACTGGGTTATGAGAGAGTTGATAGTATAGTTACTGGACTCGTGGAATGTACTCACTTACATTGCAGTATGCTAATTGTGTAGTTTCTGGACTTGTGGAATGTACATACGTACATTGCAGTAAACTAGCAGTGCGGTTTCTGGACTTGTGGAATGTACATACGTACATTGCAGTAAACTGAGAATGTAGTTTCTGGACTTGTGGAATGTACTTACGTACATTGCAGTAAACTAACAATGTAGTTTCTGGACTTGTGGAATGTACATACGTACATTGCAGTAAACTAGCATAGCACTTATTGACCGATCTCATACATGCCCCAGTTTTAATACATAATGTACATATGCCACAATTGACAAGAGTGTCTTAAAATGATAATCAAGATATACCATGATTTCCCGCTTTATATGATTTACCATGATTCCAGTATGTCTATTTTTCAGTCTTATCATACCATGTTCCTGTTGTACATCTCTTGCATTATACATTCAGTACTTTAGTAGTAGAGGTTGTACTTGCTCCCGTCCTGACAGGATAACGTTGTAGGTATTTTGACCGAGGAAGAAATGCTTTGTGACCCGTACTATGGAGCTCCAGTTGAGGATATTCCAGCAGGGAATCCTGCTTAGCTGCTTAGTTTGACTTAGTGTTTGGTTATTATCACAGACGCTGTTTTGTACCTTTAAACTGGACCTTGTCTCCAGTCTTACATTTTGGTTTGTATTATTATCAAACTTAGTGGTTTTTCATCTATATAGAAGCTGTGTTGTGATCATTCTTAAACTATCTTAATTATTAGCACATTTATCATTATTACCTGACTGTCTAGAACAGCTTACTGCGCTTTATCTTAAGCGTAGGCTGGACATGGCTCGGCCCGGCCCAACAATTTGGGTAACGGGTCGTGACAAGGGCGGAATGACGCGGATGAAGGGGAGGATATGCGTGCCGGACCATGCTGAACTTAGAAAGGAGATTCTGACGGAGGCCCATTATGCGAAGTACTCGTTGCACCCCGGGAGTACCAAAATGTATAAGGACCTGCGCACGACCTTTTGGTGGCACGGCATGAAGAAAGACGTGGCGACATTTGTGTCACAGTGTATGGCCTGTCAACGGGTGAAGGCCGAGCATCAAAGACCAGGCGGGGAGCTACAGAACCTCGATATTCCAGTATGGAAATGGAACGACATTTCCATGGACTTCATCATGGGCCTTCCGAAGACGTCGCGGGAGAATGATGTGATTTGGGTCATTGTCGATCGTTTGACCAAATCTGCTCATTTTCTCGCTATTAAAGCATCATGGAGCGTCGATCGGTTAGCTCAGATTTATCTCGACGAGATCGTCAGACTGCACGGGGTACCGGCCACAATCATTTCGGATAGAGACGGACGATTCTTATCACGTTTCTGGACGAGTCTACAGGCGGCGCTGGGCACTAAGTTGAACCTTAGCTCCGCGTACCACCCGCAAACCGATGGCCAGACAGAAAGAGTAAATCAGATCCTGGAGGATATGCTACGTCTGTGCGCGATAGATTTGAAGACTAGCTGGGACACGCACTTGCCGCTCGCGGAGTTCGCATACAACAACAGCTACCAATCGAGCATCCAGATGGCCCCCTACGAGGCACTTTACGGGAGGAAGTGCCGATCTCCGATTTGCTGGGACGAAGTCGGGGAGCGACAGGTGCTCGGGCCAGAACTAGTCGAACAAGCCGTCGAGAAGGTCCGCATGATTCGAGATAGGCTTCGCATTGCTCAGAGTCGACAAAAGAGTTATGCAGATACTCGTCGACGACCGTTAGAGTTCTTGGTTGGGGACCATGTGTTTCTGAAGGTGACGCCGATGCGGGGCGTCATGCGATTCGGGGTAAAAGGCAAGCTAAGTCCGAGATTCGTAGGGCCCTTCAAGATCCTCGAAAGAGTGGCGACCGTTGCTTACCGGATCGCGCTACCTCCTGCCCTGGCCGAAGTGCACGACGTCTTTCATGTCTCCCAACTTCGGAAGTACGTGCATGACCCAAGCCATGTTGTTAGTTTTGATCAGTTGGAGCTACGCGCCGATCTATCATACTCGGAGGAGCCCGTGCGAATTTTGGACCGTAAGGAAAAGATCCTGCGGAGCCGATCGATGTCCTTGGTTCGCGTACTCTGGCGCAACCATTCCGTCGAGGAGTCAACGTGGGAGCTAGAGGCGGAGATGAGGGAGAAGTACCCTTCACTTTTCGTAGACGAAGGTCAGACCCTCGTTCTTAAGTTTCGGGACGAAACTTTTTCTTAGTGGTATATTATGTAGTGCCCCGCTCCCGTTGGGGCGAAGCACTATGTAATAGGCTCGTGCCAAGTCAGACATAGTCGGGAACATAGATGGCTAGTCTGACTCGGCGACGAGTTTGTATACAAAAACCATGGCATCAATAAAATCGATTTGGACGAGTGATATGAGTACCATTCCAACTAATGGATCGACTACTGTTGGAATAAGTCCTAGATGCGGTAGGCGGCGTCTTGGCGAAGGAACTCTAAAGGGAGCGACGCAACCCGTCTGCCGTTGGTTTTATTGGTTTTCTTGGCTTTCTGAACGAATTGTTGCGTGGATTTGATAGTGTGCTTTCGCGTCGATTTCTGAATGCGTCCTTGGGAATTTCGAAGGAAGGATTAAAGGAAGGGTTCTAATTCGATGCTCGTGCCATTGCAGGAGTTCGTGTAACTGATGCTTGACCGTCGCGAAGCGTTCTCCTACTCTCGGCGCAATCTTCTTAGGTGGGTGGTTCTTCGGCCCCTTCTTTTCTACTCCTTCCCGCCAACTAAATTCTTAAAGTTCAACGTTCAAATCGATGTTGCTAACGGGATGTATGCTTGCCACTAAGATCAAGAGCTCGGGATAATATATCAATCTAGAAGAGTTAACTCTGAATCGATAGGTTCACACTAAGAAAGAGATAGACTATATTTCATGCCATGCAAAACACAACTATGAAAACCTTGGTGGCGGTACATCATGCCTCAGAGAATTTGGTGCCTACGGGATGCTAAATCAGAACGTACGGTTTCGGGGAAAAGGACCCTTGCGCGAGTAGGAATGATTATGTGATTTGATAATGGTTACGCTGTGCAATTTACTTCATACATATTAAACTGTTCATACATTCGCATGGTCAAGGACGACTTGTGCACAAGGTGAGCTTTCCTCGAGACGGTACCCGGGGCCCTGGGACCGAATCGGCCTAGGAGAAAATTATGGAAATCGTGCTTCGGCGCGAGGTATTACGAGACCTCCAGTTAGGCTCGCTACCTGGACTGGAGGGCGCGTCGCAAGGCTACGTAATCGTCCTTCTTGGTGTCGATATCACCAATGACCGCATATAGGATAGATTGTATGCTTACCTATTGTCTTGTGCAGGTGGTAAGTATTATGTATATTTTGTGCAGGAAAGGAGCACGGCCGTGGTAAGAATGCTCTTAAATGGGTTATGTTGTTATCGTTTAAAATGTGCCTTCGATATGAAATGCAACTCATATAGTTCTAAATAGAAAGATCACTTCGTATGCCTGAATCCTTAATAAGCAGTGTCGGTTTAGACGAGTGGGTTCGTCCCATCCACTAGCAAGTGTGCTAACCCCCAACTCCCCAGGTAACGAGCGTGCTGCGGGAGCTCGAGACTAAGCTGGAGCTGAAGAACGGGAGGCGGCACGAAGCTCTCCTATTTTGAAGTATTTTGATGCCCAATTCAGACCGAAGGCTTTTGTTCAAATGTATAAAGGGGCATGAATGTATGGAACGCCGAGGATTATATCAAGGCGAGCTTGTCGATAGTTTTCTTTTGTGTTTCAAAGATGTAGCCGCAACGGCATATGTAATGTAAAAATGACCTTGCACATATTTTGCAAGTTTATGAATAAAAAGCTAAGTTTCTTCCTATGCTATGCTGTTCAACTCTCTGCACTGTTTAATTTCAACGCGTCGAGTCAAAAAGAAATTTTCAATTACACATCCTTGCCTTGTGCAAGTCTAATAAAGACTTGTACGGCATCACGTCCCGACCCGTGGGGATCGATTTATATCGAGTCAAGGCGATGGCGACCGATTCGGCGAGTCGGGGCGTGACAAGACCGGCTGTTATCTTCCAACAAATTTTACATGCAAGATCTAGACGAGTCCACCTTCATCTAGGTATATCATGTCCCACTCAAATCCGTTCCCTTGTACTCTATTTTCGTGATACAACTTTCAGGTAAAAAGGACTAGCTATAACCTTTACCATAGTACCGGTGTACTTTTCGACTTCCATTAGAGCCTCAACGTTGACTCAATTTCTTCAATCCAGTATTTATCCAATCAACGACTGATGTCCAAATAGAGAACCCAGTAAGATCATGATCTAGATTTCTCAAACTCCATCCTATTTTGGAACCTTGTTTAGAATTCTGAGAATGGAACTTTGTATTGTACAGAACGAATGATTAGATTTAGCCGGTGACAGAACTAGAATAGCCCAATCTAGCAAACAAGTCAGTGGTTCGTGAACACCCTTTCTAGCTGTACCGTCGGGAACCCTCTACCGCTCTAGAAACTTCTTATTTGCCCTCGATTACTTTTCCTTATCTTCCTGTCCTTTCCGTTGTATAGTGACGAATGGTCACGCTTATTAGAATTTAGCAATATTTCTTAGCTACTAGTGTAAATTTGTTGCTTGTCAGATTTTGGGTTGTTTAATAGATAAAGAAGGATTATAGAGGCCATAAGCAGTAGATATCTATTTGTAGAAATATTAGCAAGTAGTTGGATGATTATAAAATTTTAGTGACATAGAGTTGAGGGAGTAGTGTGACCAAAGGTGGGTAGAAAGCTATGGATGATTTTTTTTTTCTTTTCTTCTTTGAGTTATGATAAATTGAGGAAATTTTTTTTATATTGAGGATTTAATTATTGAAGAGATTGAATCTTATTTAAACCGTGAGACGTTTTTCGCTAATGGGATCTTGTGGTTAGAATAGAGTGGGTGAATCAAACGTTGATAGACGTCTTCAACATGCAATTTTAATTTCTTTGGTGCAAATTAAATTATTCGGAGTATTTATGGAGTTTAGATTTGGTTGATCAGTAAATAGATACATATATGGATATACAGAGACATTAAATAAGTAAATACGGGTGGATGTAATAAAGCTATATTTTCGATAAAGTTGACTGTGTATACATGATTCGAAGATTTGACTTGGGATTTAAGCATAGAAAACTAATAAGGTTTATTTGGAAGATAATGAGTTATTTTGAATTAGTATATTTTAGATTATAGAGTTTTATTATTATTATTATTATTATTAATTTATTTTATTTTCGGAGAGGGTAAAGATATATGTAGGGAGGTAAGATAAGGATGAGTCTAAGTCCGGATAGATATAATGTTGTTATATAATCAGTAGAGAAAAGAAAGGGTTGACTTTAGAATTATATGACCTATGGAGTAGATACGTGAAATTGATGGAGCCTTAATGTGTAGTGCTGAATTATGAAATAACGATATTGGTGGTTGTTGGCTCATAGAATAAGATAGTCTGCTTTAGAAATTCTTCTGTATAAATGTTGTGCCAATTAATTTTTCTCGCTTAGAGATTTAACCCCCACTATTGTTGAAAGGCCCTTTCCCTAGAATTTCGAGGACGAAATTATTTTTAAGGTGGGTAGATTTGTAGCCTCCCTTCCCAAAAATTTTTAAAATATTTTTATTATTTTATTTATTTGATTTAAATGGTGATTTTAATTTGTTATATTAAATTGTCATCATGTGATTTATAATTTAGGCATAAATATAATATATTTAATACTGCGTATTGTGTATGTGTACGTATACGTAATAATATATACGTATTGGTGAAGGTATTGTAAATATATATATATATACGTGTACGTGTAGATAAATAATATATATATTACCATGTATAAATGTAGGTGTGTATAAATATGTGTACGTTTGTGTATATATAAATATATATAATATGTGGGTATTTGTATGTATATATATATATTATATCGGTATACGTATATAGACGTATAAACGATATTTGTGTGAACATATATGTATATATACATATATATATAATATATGTTGGTATATGTATATATAAATATTGTATATGTCATTCTAAATATAATAATATTTGGAGTATAATTGAATATATGCGTGTGACCATATATATGTATATGTATATATATAATAAAATACATGTATAGATATATAATAGTATCCATGTATATATATATATATATATATATATATATATATATATATATATATATATATATATATATATATATATATATATATATATGTAATAGTGGCTATATAAAAGAAAAAAGAGAAAGAAAGGATGAGGGGTTATCAAGTTCGTTATTGTGTGGTATTTCATGAGTTCCTTTAGTTGGTAATATAGTTCTCTCTCTGTATGTAACATGTCACCTGTCCAGTTGCCGTAAGTTTAGTGAATTTTTCTGGATCAAGCATATAGGTTAAACAGATGGTAATGGTAGAATATAAGTGAAGGAAATTCCCATACTAGAGCACCCCCAAGGCAGCCCTCGGCCCAACTAATTCCCCAATCGAGCCATTAGGCTCAGCCATGCTCAACCAACATACCCGAGCCATACAAATGGCCCCAAACCAGACCCTGCTTGCTCTGATTTCCAGAGCCAAATGGGAGAGATCAGCCCATAACCGAGCTTCCAACCTACCCGCTCGATAAACTTCGCTCAGCGAAGTATATATATTGTCGAGAGAAAAACAACTCTCAAAACCCTAACCTAGCGATGGCAACCCCCTCCCCCAGTCTTGGCGTCGCTGTGCGCAGCCAACGACGGCCGCCGACCGCCGGCGAAGTCGCGACAGGGTCGCGCGCGCACCGGCGCGGAACAGGATCGCGACAGCAGCAGATGCTGCGAGTAACCAACTTCGCGATGTGATTTCTTCCCCCTCGGTCGACAAAAAGTCGAACCGTTTTCTCAGGTACGACCACAACATAACCATCTTCGAATCCCAGTAGTTAGCTATCGAATTAGTCGAGCGACCGACCCAAGAAATCGACGCGAAGTCGATCAAAAACCTGTTCGGAAACAGGGAATATAGCAGTCCATGAACCCTTATTTGAGGATCGTTTCCGATCAATCCAGTCGCATATTAGAAAATCTATTTGAAGAGACTTTTAGACAACCTGTAGGGCTTCGAATCCCTTCTTGCGGAATTTGAAATCATCGACTATACGTCGGGAAATCGAATCCCAAAGTTTCCCAAAAATCTGTTTTCAAAACTTGAAAATTGCTCCACACGACGTGCGTCACGCCAATCGGGATGACGTGGTCGCGAACCGAAAGCATCAAAAGCTGCGTAACGGATTCGTGGTCGTGTGGGCTTTGACGAAATTCAAATTGGTCGCGTGTGCGCGACGAATTTGATACGTATCCGTCGAAATTCACTGTATCGTGCACGTTGCAAATTCTCTAATTACTTTATGCATGCTCGTCAGATCGAGACAAAACTTGCGCCAACAGAACCGTAGCATTTTTCTGGTCCTGTATGCCAAGTTTGGTCCGATTCTGAGACCGTTGATAAAATTACCGTTTTGCGGGCCCCACGGTCCCACTCAACGGGCGATTTTGTGCACGGCCCGCCGAAATCCAACTTTGGACATACGGTTGGGTTCGTATCGAAAAACTGGATCCGTAGACATGTAGTTTGACGACTTTAGAGACCGTTGACTCTGGCACGCTTTTCGGTGCAAAGCGGATCCAACGACGGACACCGTTTTGGCCCAAAATTACCGTTTTGCTCCCGTGTCCAGAATTGGACGTAAGGACAGGCAATCCTAGCTAATTGGACTATTCTGAGATCATTGGTATTGTTTATTTCAGCTTTCGGGGACTGTTGTACGGGTTTTGACTATAGTGGCACATTGAGTAGTTCAGATTGTCGGTTACACCAGCACAGGACCACAGGCGAGTACAGTTTATTGTTTGCATTTCGATATTAATCTTTACTATATTTCATTGATTAGTCATTAGTTATGTGATTTTTATACTCTACTATAAATTGTTGAGTCGGGAATGAGAAGTACCAAGGATGTGTGATCAGACCGTAGACATTGTAGATATTGTAGACATTGTAGATATCGTAGACATTGTAGATATCGTAGACATTATAGATATTGTAGACATTGTAGATATCGTAGACATTGTAGATATCGTAGACATTGTAGATATTGTAGATATTGTAGATATTGTAGACATTGTAGATATTGTAGACATTGTAGATATCGTAGACATTGTAGATATTATAGACATTGTAGATATTGTAGACATTGTAGATATTGTAGACATTGTAGATATTGTAGACATTGTAGATATTGTAGACATTGTAGATATCGTAGACATTGTAGATATTGTAGACATTGTAGATATCGTAGACATTGTAGATATTGTAGACATTGTAGATCTCGTAGACATTGTTTAAATTCTGCAAGTAGATATCGTAGACCGTGCGGTGTAGTACCCCAGACCGATCACATGTCAAAGGTACTTCTAACGGTGGAAAGTATATTGGTCTATTTATTACTATTGATTTTTCTTACGGCTTTACTGTTATTTTCAAAACTCATGATTAATGCCTAACCTTTGTCTTATAGTCATTTTCTTTATTTGAAATTGCATTCAGTGAATTGTGCTCGTTCCATTCCTGACTGGAAACCAACATTTTCAGGTAAGCCGCGGATTCATTTAGCTTGGGGAGTGACGGGAATACTTGCAGACAAAGCCTAGAGACTAGCTAGATAGTCGAGTTGTAGTCATTCAGTTATTTGTACAAGTTTATATTTTTATACAAATGTAAAACTTGTGATCATTGTAAATTAAATTAATTTTGTGAATGAGCATTATTTGTGATTTTGATCTTCATGGCCGTGACAGCGTTCTACCGCCGACACTGCGGCGTAGGCTGGCTTGGACACGTCTTGTATCCGTTTAAAAAAAAAACGAGTGCGGGTCGTGACAACGAGTTATCAGACATCCATAGCACATTTATCGTAGCTTGTTTTACTTTGCTAGAGGCAAGTACTTTCTACGAACTTTACATACTGCTAGAACAATAAACTACGACTTACCAACCATGTTAAATGCTGATCCTTGGGGTAGCAAGTTAGAACTTTACAAGTTGTATTACTTTCAGTCTCTACCATATTTAGGACAGTATCTCATATCTCTTACATGCTTTATGTCGTTCTCGTATCTCCCACATGTTATTAATGTTTTCATATCTCTCACATGTTTAAAATAACGGGTTAAGGGGAAACTGCTAGTAATGTACGTGATCATGACCCCCTTCTCCGTATGTATTTATCGCGCTCGGGGACATTCTATATGTAACCTTGCCGTAGGTTCTGATCTCGCGTTTGTGTATGGATATACACCGATGCCGTTCGTGCACGTATGTGCATGCCAGAAAAACTTGATATGTGCCACTGTACATCCTATTCACCTATTGACCGATTCACGTACATGCTACAGTTTTAAACTTTTAAACTATATGTTGTCATTCCTAAAAAGAACCAATTAAACCATGATATGCCATGATTCCAGTTTATTACCTTCCTGTTCATGCTTTGTATATTCAGTTTGCTAGAAAACAGTACTTGCTCCCGTCCTGACAGGATAACGTTGTAGGTATACTTACTGAGGAGGAGTTGCTCTGTGATTCGTATTATGGAGTCACTGCCGAGGACCCGGTTTTGCCATACGAGGATGTTCCTGCGGGGAGACTCGCCTAGTTTGCGTAGTCACTTGGGATACTTAGTGTAGTCATGTATTAGACTACGTATTTTGTAACTGGACATGTATCCAGTTTTATATTTCAGACTTGTACTTTGGACTTATTTCTATATATGAGATGACTTTTGTGTTTGGAGCATTTATGATTCTTCTTCACTTATAGAACTGTTAGCACATTTAGTCTTATCTTGTTATCTCTAAAACAGCTTACTGCGCTTTATCTTAAGCGTAGGCTGGACATGGCTCGGCCCGGCCCAACAATTTGGGTAACGGGTCGTAACATATTTTTTGGCGGCCCATGCAGGTCCTGACTAAACTGTTTGGTTACGTTATTGTACCAAGCATGCCTGCAATTAGGAATTTAAGGTAATTAGACAACATTAGGAAAGACGCTTAGAACACCTAGAGGAATGCTAGGATTGCAACATAGGAAATACATCACATGTTTGCTATTATAATTAGATTTTCTTGCATATGATTGCTTACTTTAAACAAGTCCTTATAAGTCTTTTTATGTGTAATTTAGATGGTGGTTACTCGTTCATCCCAGTATGTTACCCCCGAGAATGGGGCCCTCCATATCCAGTCAGCTGACCAGTTGACTGATACACCTCCACCTACCACATTCTTCCACTCCACAGATCCACAGACCCAGATACCACAACCACCTTCCACATCCCAGGCCCAGCAGGACCCGATACTTCCACCACCCCCTATCACTATACCCACCCAGGCTTCCGTCACACTCGACGGGACCCAGCTGCTCACACTGATCCAGGGGTTCCTAACAACCCATCAAGAGCAGACTACCCTACTCCGCCAGAGCATGGAGCGTTCTGAGGGACGTCCCGTGGTCCCACCACCTGTAGAGCCACGGCAGATAGCGGGGACGATCAAGGACTTCATGGGTCTGAATCCCAAGGAGTTCCCAGGGACTGAGGGCATAGTAGTAGCTGATGACTGGCTAGATTCAGTAGAGAGGAAGCTTCTGGGAGTTAGGATGCCGGATGACCTCCAGGTCGAGGCAGCGGGATTTCTGCTGATAGACTTAGCAGGAGTCTGGTTCCAGAATGAGCCGTTGTTCGCGAGAGGTAGAGCCACCTGGGACCAGTTCAAGACCCAGTTCAAGAAGAAATTATTCTCGACCACTGCTAGAGTAGCCATGGGACTACGATTCCAGAACATCCAGCAGGAGAACCGTTCTGTTGACGAGTATGCGGCAGAGTTTAGTCGCCTGAGTCGTTTCGCTCCTAGTCTGGTTGCTGATCCAGAGGAGATGACCCGTAGGTTTTGCCAAGGTCTAGTTCCAGACATTGGCATTCTTATAGTGGCGAACGGTACGACTGACTACTACCAGAGCCTAGAGTTGGCACGGAGCATTGAGGAGCGTCTTCTGTCTAGCAAGAGGCCGGCTTCTGTACATCATGAGGGACCGTCCAAGCGTCAGGCTTTCCAGCAGAGAGCACCGACGCCACCCCAGCAGACT
>JANAVB010010798.1:244281-456781 GCA_029216955.1 Iris pallida | reverse complement strand
ATTATGGTAGGAGTTAAAAATAAACAAATTAAGCACATTGTAATATTTTGATTAGTTATAGCGCAAGCAATTAATTGGTTTAGAAGGTTTTTCCTCTTCTCGGTCGCTAGAGGGGCTTTCAATGGAAAATCTGGCGCTTATTGGTTTATTATTATTATTATTTTCTCACCATTGTGCATTGTGGGGTTGGATTAAGAGTGCTGCTATCTTTTTTTTCCAACATGAGTGGAGTCATAATCAGGGCCCCTTTGGCTACATTGTCGAGGGTGGGGCGTGCGGAAAGAGGTGGTAGGAGCGGGGGATGCGGGGTTGCAGCGATGAGCAGAAAAAAAAAGGTTAGGGATTAGAGGTTGGATATATTTTAAATTTCTTTTGCATACATGAAATACAAGTAAATTTCTTTTTAGGGGTAAAGATGTCCAAAACAGTCATATGCTTGGCAATTATGTGACCGTTAAGTGAGGTGGCTGATTAACGAAGGGGGTAACTGGCGAAAACTAAAAAAAAATTGAGGCTTTGAAGTGTTAAAAAAGAGAGTAATGCTATTCGTACATCTAAATTGTGCCTCAGTATATCCCTCCTTATGTGGCATTCTAGTCCAATGTCCCCCGGGCGCGCGAGTACCCCTCTTACTACCCACTCATCACAACCATGTAGAAGGTGTAAATATATATATACCCACTCACAAGTGTGGGTTTTAAGCGATGTGGGACTAAACAAAAGTCTCTTTCCTTTTGTCTATGGTGTATTTGAAATACTTACAAAGTGGAACTAAAACAAGACTTCCAACATGTTTTCGCTGACTTACATGTGGGCATGCTCTGAACTATTGGTTTTTTTTTTTGGCTCACATTAATAAGTTGCTCAAATTTGCAGTAACTATATGTTTTATTTGGATAATATTATATGTGGATTTAAGTGCAGGAGAGAACGTGTCTACTTCGCATTTTTAGGATTTCAAATATCCTGCTGCCATTTCTTGTTTTAACAACAAGGTTGTTGCTTACAGGCGAGGCTAGAAGCTTAATTCTGCTGGCTTTGTGAACAGCCACAGGTACTTATAAACCTTTAAAGATTACTGATACGTAAATTTGAGTGCCCAAACATAAAATGAATTATTATGTGTGTTTTGGCTTAGATGCATGTCGTAGTATATTATTTTTTGTTGCTTCTTACAAGTAAGGAATTTTCCATTCGAGATGCGTGGTTTTCAGGGTGTTTATAACCTTGAAACCGTGGTTCCGAGGGGACAAGCCAGAATACTTCTCAGGGACTTGGTCATAATATAAGGAAAACAACTTATAATTGTGTATAATTAATCATTTAGTCAGAATATAAAGATGATTAAAAATTAATCCTTAAAAGCAATAACAAATTAAAACTGTAGTCCCAATCCTGCCGACAGACAAAAAAGAGAAGTTTTTGCATTCCCTCAAAATCCTACAAGCTTTCTAGGTAGAATCTGACATCAAGCTGCTTATTTCCGTTATTCTTCCTCTTCTTCTTCTGCTTTTCTCCTCCTTTCTTCTTGGTGGATACTTTCTTCTTCTTAGCGGTGGATAGTTCATGTAAAGATTTTGTTTTAGGATCATAGTAATGCACCTTGCTATAGGTGTCTATAGTTTTCATTAGGATCCTTCCCTCTGCCTCAATAGCCAAAGGAACAAAAATTCGCTCGTCGTCGATCGATATCGGAAATGATGTATCAACGATGTACTCTTTCGCCCATGTTTGGTGCTCGTCATAGTCCTTTAGAAACCATAGGTCTACATGACTCCAACCGGCTTGGTAGTACGATAGGCAGAGGGACCCTCCTACATTACTCAGAGACACCATACATACCTCAACCCACTCAGGGCCGAGGAGGAGGCCGTCTATAGGTGGAAGCACAGACCACTCCTCCCGCTCGAGATCCAGCCGAGCTAGCCCATCGTACGGTTCGTCAGGCTGAGGGAGTTGAAGGAAATAAATAGATCCACATGCGAAAGCCGACATGCTGTCGATGGTTCCTAATTTGAATGGTGGCTTATCTATCTCTCTCCAGTAGTTGTCTATCATATCATTACCTAGGGTGAATACCTCATAGCAAGCGTCGTCATATTCTTCGTCGTCTTCAGATTCTTCTTCGTCGTCATATTCTTCGTCGTCGTCGTCGTCGTGAAATGTACTGCGGAACACTTTATACTCATTGGTGGAAGGAACACGTCCAAAGGCCACTTGAAGTTGAATCTGCGGAGGAGATTTTTCAGGCAGGACAATAAGCTCTTTCGTTGTAGGATTGAACATGTTGATCTTGTTGGTGTTTTATTCTATGTGTTGTGTGTGTTCACAACATTCTATTGTTAAAAGATAGTCCCACATCGGAAAATCACACCAATATGTATCTCTATTTATTACTTATGAAGGAATAGAGAGATGCACATGGGTTGAGGCCCAATGGAGGGTGACATGTGGGGGAATTTTACATAGAGATGAGAATAAGAAACCAACTTTTGGCCAAAATGAAAATAGATTGGAGCTAAGCCCCGAAGGGGCGTTAGGAAAATTATTACTAACAGTTTTCTACCGTTGGTAGTATGGCGTGGGAATTTTTCCTAACGGTAAAATAAATTTCCTAACGGTAAAAAACCGTTGGAGAAATAAATTTACTAATAATTTTTCACCGTTAGGACTAAAATTTTCATAACAGTTTTAATTGTTAGGAAATTTAATTTTTCCTAACGATTATATTCGTTTGGAATGGAAAAAAATTATTTTAAAAAATCGTGCCTCTATTGAACTTGAGAATCAAATTCATTTGCTTCATTCACATAGAGCCAAACAAAATCTGGATCATATCAAACATACAAACAAAATTAGCATCAACATTATTCCATTCAACAAGATCTTACGCAATTTTTTTAATTGAACAATATTACAATATATTACTCAGTTTACAGCTTTTCACATAACTATAACACAACATAATTCCTCGGACTGTCCAAATGTGCTGATAATTCCACTTCCCTGGCGTCTTATCCCCTCAGAAGCTTGGGTTGGTTCATTTTATTTCCAAGGAAGATTTGCAAGATTTCCATGTGTAGTTTGCAGCAGGTGGACTGGTGATTCTGTTGATTCCCTGCTAATCTGATATCACAAAGCCCTGAAAATGAATACTCATTAGTTTTTTTTTTTCCTTTTCAAGCACTATTAGAAACATAAATTGCATGGTCAGCTTTCCAATCAAGATTTTGCGTATTGTTACCCACCCTAAAACGGAGTTTATTCTTGAGCAAACCAGTAATGAGATTGCGATTGGCATGCATTTTCACTCCATTCCAACTTGAGTAAGACACCATGACAATTTCAAACACTACTAGAAACCAGTGATAAGGTTGTGATTGGCATCGCAACACTAACACAGGTTAAATACCCTTTCCCCAGGATTCAACTGTTGACAAACCTAGAAAGTTAATGATGAAAGCTAAAGTCACAATATTTTGATCATCTCCGCAAAGGCCACATCTATGCATTCTAGCTGGTTTTATGAATCAAACATATTTTCACAATTATATTGATCCTCACTGACATAGAAAGAGAGCTATAAATTATGTATGATATACAGCTAGAAACATAAAATATGGAAGAAGTAAGGCTAGAACTTTATATCCTTCTACTGTTTTGAAACGAAGTGTTTTAGATTCTATAAAAAGAAGGATCGTCACTCTGTTCTCTAGGTGGCCATGTTACTGCATAAGTTTGTAAGCAATACGTGAATCTTTTTTGAGATAGATTACATCCCCCCACGGTTCATCTATAATGTGATTTTATGCACATATTAGAAATGTAACTAAAAAGAATTAACAGACTGTCTAACAATATGTAACAAAGTACATGGTTTTTTATATTAAAAGCTACTAGATTTAGAAACCTTACTTCCCAGCAACATATGTAACACCTATGGAAACATTCGACTGAATATCTCCTTGCAATCCTGGGATATGCTCTGTCATTTCCTGAACAATCTTGGGTTCTTCACTATAGCTTTCGTAGCATCGGCCCCACCTTGGATCTCTATAAACCTGAATTGGTTCAAGGAAATAATTGTTTATACAGAACTGTGTGGCCAGGTCAAAGAATGGTGTAATCATGGAGATTACTAAGTAGCTTTGAATGAACAGTGGGTCAGAGATCAGAGCGTGCCATGATTTCGAGACACAGCGGAACTTGCAAAGCGACTTTACATCAAGCCTGAGAAGGACCTCATTGACGATATCAAAAGGGGGAAGAAGAATTGAACTCATGATCTCTGAGACCTTTCTTGGGTCTTCGTTTTACTTGCGTTGGATCTCCTTTATCACGGGTATATTTCATATAGAGTTATTTGTATTTACCCCCACAATTGCTAATCATATTTCTAATTCCCCCCCAATTTTATTTTAATTAGTGTAACCCTCCAATCCTATGGTAAAGTGCAAACAAACCCTCTTTAGATTTTTGTTTTTGCATTTGAAGACCTTTTGTTTATAAAAAAAATCCACATTTTAAAATTTTTGTTCAGTTTGCATCCATGCCGTTAAAAGCCGTTAAAATACGTCTATAAATAAGATTTTACCCCTCCCCCCTCTCTCTCCGGTGGTGGGGACTTGTCAAGCGGGACCGACCAGAGGAGAGGGGAGGGTGGCCGGCCAGCGGAGGGAGGAGGGGGCGGGTCGAGCTAGGGGTGAGCATTCGGTTAATTCGGTTCAAATCGAACCGAAAACTGAATTGAACCGAAAATCGAATAAGCAAAACTGAAACCGAAAAGAATTTGGCCCATAACCGAATTAAATCGGTTCGATTTTCGGTTTATTCATTTTTTTGGTTTATTTGCACATTTTTGTTAATATATATAGTACTTAAATATACCAAAATTTATTTAGTGTATATATATATATATATATATATATATATATATATATATATATATATATATATATATATATATATACACGGTTTTCGGTTTTGGACCGAAATCGAATAAAAAATTTTAGTACTTTCAAAACCAAAACCAAACCGATTTTTTTAAAAATCGAACCGAATCTCTTATTCGATTTTCGGTCCAAAACCGAATAATGCTCACCCCTAGGTCGAGCATGGCCGGCCAGCGGAGGGAGGAGGGGGATTGGGGGGGCTGGCCAGCGGAGGGAGGAGGGAGATTGGGTCGAGGGGGCCGGCCAGCGAAGGGAGGAGGGGGGGTCGAGGGGGACCGAATAAGAAAAAATCGAACCGAACCGAACCGAGATTCGATTCGGTTTAAAAAAGATTCGGTTCAATTTCGGTTTTGAAAATACTAAATTTTCTTATTCGGTTTCGGGTTTCAATTTCGGTCCAAAACCTAAAACCGAATAAGAAAATTTAGTTTATATATATATATATATATATATATTTTTTTTTTTTTTTTATATATATATAAATTTAGTTTATATATATATATATTTAGTTTATATATATATATATATATATATATATATATATATATATATATATATATATATATATATATATATATATTAACAAAAAAGTGCAAATAAACAAAAAAATTGAATAAACTGAAAATCGAACCGATTTAATTCGGTTCAGTTTGATTCAGTTATGGGTCAATTCGGTTCGGTTCAGTTCGGTTTCGGTTTTGCTTATTCGATTTTCGGTTCAATTCAGTTTTCGGTTCAATTTGAACCGAATTAACCGAATGCTCAGGAGGGGGATTGGGGGAGCTGGCCAGCGGAGGGAGGAGGGGGCGGGTCGAGGGGGCCGACCAGCGGAGGGAGGAGGGGGGGGGGGGGGGGGGGTCGAGGGGGACCGAATAAGAAAAAATCGAACCGAACCGAACCGAGATTCGATTCGGTTTAAAAAAGATTCGGTTCAATTTCGGTTTTGAAAATACTAAATTTTCTTATTCGGTTTCAGGTTTCAATTTCGGTCCAAAACCTAAACCCGAATAAGAAAATTTAGTTTTTATATATATATATATATATATATATATATATATATATATATATATATATATATATATATATATATATATAATTACTATATATATTAACAAAAAAGTGCAAATAACCAAAAAAATTGAATAAACTGAAAATCGAACCGATTTAATTCGGTTCAGTTTGATTCAGTTATGGGTTAATTCGGTTCGGTTTTGGTTCTGCTTATTCGATTTTCGGTTCAATTCAGTTTTCGGTTCAATTTGAACCGAATTAACCGAATGTTCACCCCTAGCTCGACCCGTCCCCTCCTCCCTCTGCTGGCCGGCTACCCTCCCCTCTCCTATGGTCGGCCCCGCTTGACAAGCCCCCGCCACCGGAGAGAGAGGGGGGACAGCGTGGTGGGAGGGATAAAATCGTATTTTTAGACGTATTTTAACGGCTGTTAACGACAGGGGTACAAACTGAACAAAAATAAAAATGTAATTTTTTTTTAAACAATGGGTCTTCAAATGCAAAAAAGCAAATCTAAGGAGGATTTTTTTGCACTTTATCCGAAGATTGGGGGGGGGGGTAATACTAATTAAAATAAATTTGGGGGGTAAGTAGAGATATGATTAACAATTGGGGGGGGGGGGGTAAATACAAATAACTCTTTAATATATCATATATATTTAAAGGGTGCGGCTATCCGCACCCCATGGATTTCTAAGGATACCCCAAAATTTTTTTTTTCCTATTCTACCCCCCCTCCCATGCTCTGTCTTCCACCCCCGCCCACCCCCGCGGGCGACCCCGACCGGCGACCCCGACGGTCCGACCTCCTCCCCTGCTCCCCCGACCCCCCTCCCCTCCTCCTTCCTCCTCCTCCCATGCTCCCCCGACCCCCTCTCCTCCTCCTCCGACCCCCCTCCCCGCCTCCTCCTCCGACCCCCTCCCCTCCTCCTCCCTCCTCCTCCGACGAACCCCCTCCCCTCCCCCTCGCTCCTTCGATCCCCCTCGGGTTGAGCGGGGCTGGAGGGGGTGTTCTGAGGAGGAGGAGGGAGGAGGAGGCGGGGAGGGGGGTCGGAGGAGGAGGCGGGGAGGGGGGTCGGAGGAGGAGGAGAGGGGGTCGGAGGAGCAGGGGAGGGGGGTCGGAGGAGGAGGGAGGAGGAGGGAAGGGGGGGTTGGTGGAGGAGGGAGGAGGAGGGGAGGGGGGTCGGGGGAGCAGGGGAGGAGGGGGAGGAGGGTGGAGGAGGGGGAGGGGGTCGGGGGAGGAGGGAGGAGGAGGGGAGGGGCACTACCAAAATAAGTCATATTACCGACGTAATTAGCGACGTTTTAAGAAAACGTCGCAGAAAAATAATAATTTTGCGACGTTTCTTTATAACGTCGCAAGACGTCACTATTAGCGACTGACAGCGACGTTCTGCGACGTATTTAAACTACGTTTGCGTTTTAAAGAGCTCACGTCGCGTATAAGTCGGTAAACGTCGCTAATATTAGTGATATTAGCGACGTTTTTCGACGTATTTATTACTTCATCGCTAATATCAATGATATTAGCGACGTGTACCGACGTTCTTATATGACGTCGCTAAAGTGTGAATATAGGTCAGGTTCGAGTTTTCATTCCCCCCATTATTTCCCCCCAATATTTTCCTTCCCCCCCGACCCCGAGCCGGCTTCCCCCACCCCGTCGACCCCCGTCCGACCGCGCCCTCGGCGACCCCCACCGACCTCGGCGACCCCTCTCCTCTCCCCAACCCTCCCCCTCCCCCCCCATCAGCTCCCCGGCCGACCGTCGGTGGCCGCCGCGAGCACCGACCCCCTCTCCTCTCCCCGACCTTTGTGACCGCCGCGAGCACCGACCCCGTCCTCCGGAGACCGTCGACCCCCTCTTCCCCTCGTCAATTTGGTAAACCCTAACCCTAACGCCATTTTTATTACTTTTTTTTCTTTTTGCATATTATTCTGATCAATGTAAACCCCCATTGGAGATGGCGTAGTCCTTTAAAATTGGGAAAGAAGATGTAAACTAGGTTTGGGGTTTCGGATGGGGCATGTGGGACTGATGGTTTGGGGTTTCCCTACATAACTATGATACCTACACTGTTCTGGGAATTTTCAGAGATTAATAGGATAATAAATTGGTTAATTAATGTAATGTATGGTTCACTAAATGATGTGGTTATATGATTACATGGGTTATGCTACTCAACTTGGGTTTGCATTACATGGGTTTGTATTTTGGGGTTCAATTTGGGTTTGCATTACATGGGTTATGCTACTCAACTGAACTGTAAGTTTTATATTAATATTGAAATTAAATGATAAATATAGACTGTGATGTAATGTTAATACTGGGATTGATTTGTGGATTTTAGTTTGTTTAGATATTGTTCACAGTTATGTAGATGTTAAGTTTATTTCATATCTTACATGTTCAAAACTGTCATGATATGAATATATGCAATAACTGAGAAATGAGATGAACTTAAGATGTAATGTATAACTAAGATTGTTTTTGAACATTAACCTGAGATTAACTGAACATGAAACCTGAGAATGCATACATGACTGAACTTGATTTTCCTTTCCTTCATGCATATAACTTGAGATTTATATGAACTGTTAAACTTGGAAATGAATGTATGAACTCTTCTTCTTTTACCTTTTTCCTCTCTGATACGGTCTACCTAACCTATATACTAATACTAATCTGATACTCTCTGATATTAAGTACATCCGGCTTACTAGCTAGCGGATCCACCAGTTACATGATTATATACTAATTATGTTTAGTTTGTCTTACGATACAGATTTTCACTACCTTGATGTATCTATCTTACAGAATTATGGAGCTGAATTACTATCTGCGGAATCGTACTTGGATGTACAACCGTCATCCTGATGACATGTGCGGTGTGCGGGATGAATTCATAGAGGGTGTACACCAGTTCCTGCAGTTTGCCAAGGCGTTCCCTCAGTACATGGACGGTACCAAAATTAAGTGTCCGTGTGTGAGATGTCGCAACTTGAAATATCATCCAGAAGTGGATGTCACGTATCATTTGTACTCGAAGGGTTTCACGCCGAATTACTATCAGTGGAGCGAGCACGGAGAACTTGTGTCTTTAGCATCGGAGTACGAGCCTTATGTGGATGTCCACAACAACGCTCCTTACGACGATGGGTTGGTGAACATGGTTTTTGACGCGGCCGGGCCTAGTTTCGATCCGGATGATCATGATGCACCTGAGGAGGCACCGAACCCCGATGCTGCACAGTTCATGGAGTTGCTGGAGAATGCAAGGACTCCATTATATCCTGGTTGTGAGGATCATTCACCGTTGGAGGTGGTTACAAGATTGTTGAGCATCAAGTCCGATTTTAACATGTCGCAAGATTGCTACAACCGTATTATGGAGTTGCTTATAGAAATATTGCCTGAGGGTGCGAAGTTGCCTAAAGACTTCTACCGGTCTAAGAGGATGGTTAGATCGCTCTGGATGGGATATGAAAAAATCGATGCCTGTCGCAACGGGTGCATGTTGTACTACAAAGACGACAAGGATGAAGACGCCTGCAGATTTTGTGGTGTCGATCGCTACAAGGCCTGTGGTAGAGGAAAGTCTGCCGGTGCCAGGAAGCCTACCTCTTCGATGCACTACTTGCCGTTGACGCCGCGTTTGCAGCGGTTGTTTATGGTGAAGAAAACTGCAGAAAACATGAGTTGGCATAAGCGGGAACATACCGAAGGAGTGTTGGATCACCCATCTGATGGAGAAGCATGGAAGCACTTTGATCGAGAGTATCCAGATTTTGCTTCTGATCCGCGTAATGTTAGATTGGGTCTCTGCTCTGACGGTTTTACCCCATTCGGACTTTCGGGATCCCAGTATTCGTGTTGGCCTGTGATCGTCACCCCGTATAATCTACCGCCTTGGATGTGCATGAAGACTCCATATATGTTCCTCACCGTTATTATCCCAGGTCCGAACAATCCGAAAAGGAACATCGATGTTTATTTACAGCCATTGATTGATGAGTTGAATCAGCTGTGGGAAGTAGGTTCCAACACGTACGATGTATCTAGAAAATAAAATTTCCAGATGCGGGCAGCACTTATGTGGACCATCAACGACTTTCCGGCCTATGGAATGTTATCTGGATGGAGCACGCATGGTCGTCTTTCATGTCCGTGTTGCATGGACGACACTAAGGCTTTCCGTTTGAAACACGGAGGCAAACCGTGCTTCTTCGATTGTCATCGACAATTCCTGCCGAAGGATCATCCGTACCGGAGGAACAAGAATGCTTTTCGTGCTGGCGTTGTGGAGAAGGGTGATCCACCGACAAGGTGGTGCGGAGCCACGATATGGGAGGAGGTTAGAGATTTACCAAGTGCTATTGAGCAGCCTGCTACGGGCTACAAGTGTGACGGATTTGGTCGCACTCATAACTGGACGAAGAGGAGTATATTCTGGGATCTGCCATACTGGAGCACCAATCTGATTAGACATAACCTTGATGTCATGCATATTGAGAAGAATGTGTTTGACAACATAATTAATACTGTAATGGACGTAAAGGGGAAGACGAAAGACAATCCTAAGGCTAGATTGGACTTGAAAGAAATATGTAGACGTCCTGCATTGCATTTAATAGAGGACGGGAATGGGAAGTTGAAGCAGCCTAAGGCAATTTTCTCACTGGAGAAGGAGGATAAAGTGAGGCTTTGTAGGTGGATTCAAGGTCTGAAATTTCCAGATGGGTATGTTTCAAACTTGAGAAGATGCGTCGACCTCAAGGAGAACAAACTGACAGGTATGAAGAGCCATGATTGTCACGTATTCATGGAGCGGTTAATTCCGATTGCATTTCGGGAATTCTTACCGCAGGCAGTTTGGGATCCATTGACGGAGCTTAGCATATTCTTCAGGGACCTTTGTTCTAAGAAATTGCTCGTTGATCGTCTAGAAAAGCAAGAGAAGGACATTGCGGTAACACTGTGCAAGCTAGAGAGGGTGTTTCCTCCTGGATTCTTCGACTCTATGGAGCATTTGCCGATTCATCTTTCCTACGAGGCACGTGTTGGTGGACCCGTCGAATATCGATGGATGTACCCGTTCGAGCGATATTTGAATCACCTAAAAAGAAAGGTAAAAAATAAGGCTCGGGTCGAGGGTTCTATTTGTGAAGCCTATATTCTCGAGGAGATTACAAATTTCTGCTCCTCCTATTTCAAACCTCATGTTGCTACGAATAGAACGAGGGCTCCGAGAAACGACGACGGATATCAAGAATTTAATGATGGAATACTGAAAGTATTCAATGCGTCCGGAAAGCCTTCGGGGAAAATGAAGAAGAGATATTTGAATGACGAAGAGCTAAGGGCTGCTCAGTTGTATGTATTACTCAATTGCGACGAGGATGAAGTGGAGAAGCTAGAGGGGTAAGTAAGGAATGATGAGTTTACGTCATCTCAATGTAATAGTATAAGCTAATATTATTGTACTAATCGTTCTAATGCTTCGTTGTTTTCCAGCACATATAATGATGAGTTGAGGCTGGTTAGACCCTACCTAACAGACGAAGCATTAGAACAAGAAATGAGACGTCATTTTCCTTCTTGGTTGAGCGAATATGTAAGCAGTTCGGTAATATTTACTGGCCTCTTCTAATGCAACTGCGCAATAAATAACTTATTATCTCTTCTTTGATATTCAGGTCGATCGTCTAATTTCATCCGAGATTGAATTAATTAGAACTCTTGCCAAGGGACCAATTACTTTTGTTAAAACATGGCCAAGTTATTGTGTCAATGGCTTTCGGTTCAAGTCGACAAATGCTCCGATCAGAGACAGCTTCCTGGATCTTGATTCCACGAAGAACAGTTGTTTGTGTATCAAGTCTTCGAACTACAAAAACGTCGATCCAGGAAATGATTTCTTTGGCATCTTGCGAGAGATTGTGGAGTTGCCATATAATTATGGCAGAGAACCTGCAAAGATCGTGTTGTTCAAGTGTGAATGGTTCGATCCGATTGAAAATCAAGGCTGGAAAATTGACAAGCATGGTCTTGTGGATATAAACTACAAGCGTAGATATCAAGGCTACGAACCGTTTGTCCTAGCAACTCAGGCTCAGCTCGTGTATTTCACAGCTTATCCGAGACGGGGAGCAACGAAGTCTGACTGGTGGGCAGTATGCAAGACTAAAGCTAGAGATACTTTTGATGTTGATGAAAAAGCTTACCAGGAGGACGAGCTACCTCCTGTAACCAATATTGTCGATGTGGACTCCACGGAAGTTACGCATTACACGACACATAATGTAGAAGATGTAGAATTATCCGAAGAGGAAGACGAAGCCGACGAAGGTGAAGACGAAAGTGAAGATGAGGAGGAAGAGGAAGATGAGGTCGAGGAAGACGAACAAGATGATTATTCTGAAGATGATTGAGAGAGATATACTTATCTGGACTTAGATGTTTCTTCTAGAATATATTATCTGGACTTAGATGTTTATTGTAGAATGTATCATCATATGTTACCTTGGTTATTATCTTTGTTGTACTGTCATATTTCTATTCTCTATTATTTGTTGTACTGTCATATTTCTAGTCTCTAATATTTGTTGTACTGTCATATTTCTAGTCTCTATTATTTGTTGTACTGTCATATTTCTAGTCTCTATTATATCTTGTACTATCATATGCTGTTATCAGGTATGGCAGGTCGTCGCGGACATTTGCGAGGGCCACGAGGAGGTCGGGATCCTCCGGTACTTCCTACAGGTACTGCTAGGGGACGGAGTTTGCCTTCGGTACCTCCTATTGGTACCGGCTCTGGATCCTCGTCGCCGATTACTCCTCCATATCGGACAGTAGCTGGGCCGGTTGGGACGACGTCACGTGGCATATCTCCTGGGACGAGTAGTTCCAGACCTGTTGAGAGGGCTCCCCCGTCTAGCGTTCCTGATGTTGATACGACGATGGAGACGGATGAGCAGATGGCCGAGGAGGATGCGCCGACGGCCGACCAGCATCATGAAGATGATGCGTGCGCACCTCCGGAGGAGGGGAGGACGGAGATCTGGGCCGACGGTACAAAGTAGGTATTTTGGTTTATGATTTTTTTTTCTTCTGTTTTTATCATAAATTAACTTTTTTCATGAATATAATATGTATGTATAGATATCGTCCTCCAGGGGTACAGAGACGCCTAGGCGATATGCTGAGGCATAATTATGGTGGTCCCTGGATTAACTACTCTGATGCTCCAGACGAAAGGAAGAACTTCTAGTTTACGCGCTTCAAGGTTAAAATATATTTGTTTTTAACATGAATCATTAATTTATGCATATTATATATAACTGATAAATATTTGGTTTCGTACTGTTCTAGGATATGTTTTACTATCCGCCGCACCGGGCCGAGCAGATCGAGGGGATGTTTCCTTCCGTCGCTGCTAAGCTGATCCGCGACTCTATTAATGATCAGAAGGAACGTGATCGTGCCGGAAAGCCGATCAAAGGTTGGATCACCCCTGATCAGTGGAATGAGATGAAGGCTCGATTCAACGAGCCAAGGTACAAGGAGAAGTCGGAGAAGGCTAAGGCGGCTAGGCAACATGCCTCGAAGTGGTGCGGTGGGTCGATTCCGATGACGGAACATTTTTGTCGTCTGGTATGTCTTTCTCTTTTAGAAATATTATTTTAATGCAAATCCGATAAATTATTACTAAGATAATATATTTAATTACAGGTAAGGAAGGTCGGTAACGCCGACATGGTGACCGTCTTCCTGGCCACCCATCGGAAGGGCGGAGTCCTTATTGACGAGAGGGCCGAGCAGACCTATGTAAGTATTACAATACGTTATCTTAATGTAATACTTCGTGTCCATTTTAATATAACTTAGTAAATATGATGCAAATAAATATTCATGAAGTTAGTAAAAATAAGTACATTAATTAGAAATTAGAAATCATAGAGTACTATCCATACTTTCTAGGCCGAGTATACGAGGCTGCGGGAACGGGCGGCTGCTAGTGCACCTGATGCAGGAGAGGCCGGTACTTCCTCGCAGCCCACTCAAGCTCCGTCGGCGGACGAGCTGTGGATGACCGCCGCTGGTGGCCTCCGTAGGGGTACGTACTACGGTACGGGATCCTATGGCGCCCTAGTTGCGACCCAGTCCTCTAGGACATCTCCTGCTAGTGTGCATGGTCCACAGCCGTCCCAGGAGTCTGCCCGAGTCCACCAGATGATGGAGTCTCTCCGTGACGACCTGCTACGACGGATCGAGCAGCAGTCTCAGCATCCTACGGACGATCCTGCGCTGCTAGCACGATTGGATGCGCTCGACCGCGACATTATAGACCTCAGGGAGACGACTGAGAGGACAGAGCGCACCGTTGGAGGGTTAGAGCGCACGGTGACGGAGTTGCAGACAGGACAGGTGACCATGGCCGAGACGGTGAGATTGGCGCAGGATTCGATGGTCCAGAGCAGTGGTAGAATGTTATCTATCATGGATTCATACAACCAGCGACTTACAGCGTTGGAGCATGCTGGTACTCTGGGTGCGCCTTCATCGTCGTCGACTCCGCCGCCTCCACCGCCTTCTTCTTCGACACCGACTCCACCGACGTCACAGCCTGGCGCTCCATCTGTATCGATTTTACTTGCGGAGTATGAGGAGTTTTTACGCCTTCGTCGCGGCGGTGCCCCTCCTGCACCAGATCACTAGTAGTCCTAGTTAGGACTTTTGTTTGTGTTTGTATCATCTTATGTTTGTGACCTATGATTGGATGTTTGTATTGGATGTTAGTTGTGTTTGTATCGAATTGACTTGTGACTTGTTTGGATTGGATGTTAATTCCTTCGTCGATAAATGTTAATTGTGTTTGGATTGGATGTTAATTAACTTAGATCAAAGCTATCTGTGATTTGGAATTGTGAGTGGGGGTTTGAATGCGCTGTGATTTGGAATTGTGAGTGGGAATTTGAATGTGTACCTATATGTGTTTTATAGAATTGTGAGTGGTAATATAGAATCTGTGTTTTATTTTTTTTATTTTTTTTTACAACTTTAGCGACGTTTAGCGACGCTTACTGACGTTTAGCGACGTCTTTTTCCGACGTTTACCGACGACAAGCTGCAAATAATATATTTTTCCGACGTTTTACCGACATTTACCGACGACTAACTGCAAAAAAGTACAGCTCTCCGACGTATTTACCGACGTTTACCGACACTAGCTGCAAAAATGTACAGGACCTTTACCGACGTCTAGCGACAACATTCACGTCGCTATATTACCGACGAAACGACGGTAGACGTCGGTAACTATTCCAGGTCTTTACCGACGTGTAGCGACTACATATACGTCGCTAATATACCGACGGAACGACGATAAACGTCGATAACTCACCGACGTACTGTTACGTCGCTGAATGTCGGTAATTGCGACGTTCAGCGACGTTTTTGTAATCAGCGACTAAGGAAACGGCGACAAAACCTAAACGTCGGTAAATACGTCGGTGATACATATTAGCGACGAATTTTGTTGTTTTTCCGACGTTTTTGGGCGTCGCTAAAACCACTTATTTTGGTAGTGGGGGGTCGGGGGAGGAGGGAGGAGGGAGGAGGAGGGGGAGGGGGTCGGGGGAGGAGGGAGGAGGAGGGGAGGGGGGTCGGGGGAGGAGGGGAGGGGGGCGGAGGTCGGTCGGCGTCGGGTGGTGGTGGTGGTGGTGGGGGCAACAGCATGGGGAGAATGGGGGAGAGAGGGTAGATAGGAATTCCTTTTTTTTTTTTTTTTTTTTTGTTGGGGTGTCCTTAGTAATCCATGGGGTGCGGATAGCCGCACCCATATTTAAATTAAGTATACAAGCTTATAACCTTTTAAATTGTTAGTGATATACATTCAAAACTATTTTCCTTATAATCGGATTAATCTAAATTACTAGTTTAAAATTTAGTTAAATCTGATTTGTAATTTTAAATCTAAACTTTAACTCTCTTTTTTTAATATAAAGATATACATTGATGTATCATCTCATATTGAAATAGATTTGGTGACTAATTAATTATTACTAGTAAATGCATGATAACGTATAATAAGAATATTATCCAAATATAGTTAAATATATTTTTTAGCTCATGTGGTTAAGGTGGAAGGTTTTGTTCTTGTTTGGTTGCGTTTGATTCCCCGTTTTGAATATATATAACAAATTTAAATATTTTCAACAATTTTTATATAATTTTTTTTTTTTAAAAATGGTTGATGATATACACGGCTTAGACGGCTCAATCTTGAACCGTTTTGAAACCCCTTTATAATAGTAGAGATGAATATATTCTCCCTCTCTCAGTTAGACAAATTATTTGAATATTATTTAAAAGATTCATGAATGCCACCCTGTCAAGTACTCCATCACCAAGGCTATAATACACGCTTACAAATAATTTTGATTAATGTTTGTTTTTGAAAGACTTTTCAAATGAAAATAAAATTGATCCCACCTTTCTGAAAGACCCAAATTAAAGCATACATAATGGAAAAGAGATGGACTGACATGAGGAAGCAAAACTACTTATCATTAAATAATTACCAAACCCAATCCACCAAGGATGTAGAACAGAATTTGAATTAACCTATCCTAAATATCATATTTTGTATATATTTAAATTAAGTATAAAGATACAACGGCCTATAAGTAAATTGTTGTTGAGATTTTCTGTTCTATAACTTACTAGTGATGTTCATGTGAGATGCTCAAAAAAATTATTTTTCATAATGTTATTGAATAATTAGAGAAAAATTTAAATTATATTGAAATTGTTTAAATATAATTTTAATTAAAACTTGCTATAGATATGTTTTAATTTTAGAATTTTAGATATATATTTAAATAATATTACGTAGTTAGTTGAAATATACTAAAATAATTTAAATTATATAAGAATTTAAATTAGATAGAATTTTAGGATTTTTGACATAAGCGGGATATACACACGGTGGTGGTGGTAGTTAGAAGATTTTGTTTCTTTTTAAATTACGTTGATAATAGACATACACCGTTTCCAAGTCACATTATAAGTGCATTGCACACAAAAAAAAATTATTTTTCCTGATATTATTGAATAATTAGATATAAATTTAAATTATTTTAAAATAGCTTATAATAATTTTGATTAAAAAATGTTGTAGATATATTTTTAGAATTTATGATATATATTTAGCTAATATCATGTAAGTTAGTTTAAATATATTAATATTGTTTAAATTAAATAGGACCTAGTAAATTCACGCATGTAACATAATTATTTTCTAATATTATTGTAAAATAATTTAAATGTTTGAATATATTTGAATTATGATTTAATTTATATATATTTATATTTTAATCAAGATTTGTTATAGATTAGATTATATTTTAATTATAAGTTTCTATGAGTATTTGTCTACTATTTATAAAGAGTATACATATTTTCTAACGCAAATGAAAAATTAAAAAAATAAATAAAATTTAACTAATTGTTTACGCAGTTAATATTATGTAACTCTTGTGGTTAAAGTGGAATATATTATCCTTGGTTGATTGGGTTCGATTTCCCAGTGTTATTTATAACAAATTTAATTTTTTCTCAACACTTTTTTAAAATAATAATAATTGATTTTATTAATTAGTGGAAGATTTACAAACAACTTAGAAGGCTCACTCTTGAGCCTTTTAAGCGTCATTATAGAGACTTTAAGTAATATTAAATTATTTTTATTAATTAGTGGAGGATTTACAACAATTTAGAAGGCTCACTTTTGAGTCCTTTATAAGCCTCATTATAAAGAGGAGTAATGTACAAGTGCCTTGCACGAAAAAAACTAAAAACTATATAAATTTATTATTAAAATATTTTTTTTAGCATTAAAGCAATCAAAGAACCTCCTATCCTAGCCACTTTAGTTAAGAATATTTAATTATAAATATATCATATTAAGTAAAAAATTTTTTTTGGATAATTGTTGGAGTATTTAGGTAGTTACTTATTATTACTTTCTTTAATTTATTTAGATGATGATATACATACGTATTACACTTTTTTAAAATACTAGTAAATTCACGTGCTTTGCATGTTTGATAACGTATAATAATATTATTATTTGTTATCCAATTATAGTTAGATATTGTTTCTAACTCATGTGGTTAAGGTGGAAGGTTTTCTTCTTGTTTGGTTGAGTTCGATTCTTCAGTTTGCATATATATAACAGATTAAAAAAAATTTCAACAATTTTTTAAAAAAAATTTTGTAAAAGAAAATGGTTGATGATATACACGGCTTAGACGGCTCAATCTCGAGCCGTTTTGGAGCCCCTTTATAAATACTAGTAAATGCAATAAGAATATTATTCAATTATAGTCAAATATCTTTTCTAATTCATGTGGTTAAGGTGCGAAGTAGTTTTCTTGTTTGGTTGAGTTCGATTCCCTATGTTGACAAATTTAAATATTTTTAATAATTTTTTACATAATTTATTTTTTTCAAAAAATAAAATGGACCGTAATATAATGACGGCTTAGACGGCTCACTTTCGAGCAGTTTTGAAGCCTTATTATATAGTGAAAGATAATAGTAGAGATATAGTTTAAGTATATAAATATATTCAAATTAAGATTTGTTAAATAATTTAAATATTTTCTTATTTCTTTTTTCTTTAATTTTAGTTTTTAAACACTTTAAAATTTTGTTAGAGATGTGAGAATTAGTTTTTATCCGTAATTTTTTTGTTAAATAAATGGTGGATAATATACATAAGACTTAGACGGACGGCTCGTGATCTTGAAGTCCCATTATAATAGTGAGATTTAGATTAGACAGTGAGGATTAACAGTTTCCAAACCGCACTATATTAGTAGATGCAGAGATAAAGCCTAAACCAATTTAACCCAATAGCCCAACCCATTATAATTCAAAATAACAATCCCTTTTTTGACACTCACTGCCAACTCCCTAAGCCTAACCGTTTCCAATAATTAACCCATGAATGCATTCACTCACTGACTCCAATCTAAACCCGTTAATATAATTGATATAACATTTTTAATTATATAACATTTTCGGATTAGGTGGAATAGAGTTGACGAGAGACCAGTGCATTCCTTCACACAATTTGACAGAGGAGAGGACCTTCCTTCCTTCACCCGGTAAGCATGAAAACACTCATGCATTAAGTATGAAAACATGCATGCCTATAACATGAATGAATATCGGTCTGTCACAATTTACATGCCTATAACATGAAACGAATGAATTGAATTCATGATCAATGATCATATATACTTACTTCTTCTCCCCATTGAGGAGGGCTTCTTCTACTTTCACCTAATGAGTGAGGAACATTGAGGAGGGCTTCTTCTATTTGCGAAAATAAATGGTTTTCTTGCGAAAATAAATGGTTTTCTTACGGTCCCACCGCAGCGGAATCACTTTGGTAGGATTTCTACTACGAAAACAAGACAACCACAGGCTCGAGGGCTGAGTTCCTCATTGTATAGGAAGCAGGTTAAAGAATTCTCTCACTCTCTTATTCTTTAGCATCACATCGTTACATCTAAAAGAACAAGAGAGTTAGAGGCTTTTTTAACCTGCGTCAGCCATTCGACCCAGTGGTTTTGAGTTAAGTTTTAGAAATAGGTGCGGCCGTAAAAAACCATTTTGCAGAAAAATTACATATGACAGTAGGATAAATTATGCGAATATGGGGTTATGTACTCAACAACAATCGGCTTGAATTTGTTCTGCATCCTACTCCTTATTCTTCGGACAAGTAATATATTCTTTCAACTCTTAATCTGTTTATGTAATGTTAGTAAGTAATATTTACTATTTTTCTAATTTACACCAACATCATAAACAACCAAATGTTGATTCTCTAATTTACACCAACTGTGTCCGAGCTCTCTAGCCTAGTGGTATTAAAGCGTACACCCGGAGGGGCCGGCAAGGTTTGAGCCTCCCAATTGTGTGTGTTGGATTTCAATTTTTTTTTTTACACCAACTGTTCAATAGATTGACACCAATACCAAACATTGACAACAATTTAAAAGATAAATATTCCAAACTCCACACAATCAGCAAGTACACTAACAATCATTGTCAAATACTCTCCCCATCCATATCATTCCATATGTAAAATTTGTTATAGAAACCACTAGATGGTCATTATGCGGCAAAGGGATGACTAATGCACCGGCACCACTTCTTCACGCCTAGGCATGGGTAGCTGCATAGCGTCTAGCTGCCGCTTTTTAACGCATTTTAGAAAGATGCATATGCATAATCTAATTGCAAGTGAATCGGTTTGGATGATACCCATATCATTAATCTAACAATTAACATAAACCCAGCTTTCAAATACTAACAAAAAAGTAAAATTTGGGCATTCTATACCAAAGAAACCACACCCAGCTAACATATCAAGTATAAACAAGAAGTTTTCAACATACACATAACCTACTTGTCAACAAACCAACATATGTGTGTATATAAATTATACTTTTTAATATAATTTAATTACGATCTCAACTTTGGGTCCGATCCATTAATTCCAACCGGACAAACCAAATAAACCGAAAATCGAACTTATTATTCGGTTTCGGTTTTAGCTAATTCGGGTCGGTTTTGGTTTTGAATTTTTATAATTTTGGTTTATTCGGTTTTGGCTAATTTGGTTCGTATGAAACCGAATAAACCGAACGCTCACCCTAGCATGTCCCCCAATTCCCACCATTATTATAAATGAAAGGAATAATAAAAATTTGGGAATACCATAAGAGTATTGTACTATTTTTTTTTTTTTTTTACACTTAGACTAGTTTGGTTCACGGAAAGGAAATAAATTCCTTAGTATTTATTTTCTTTGAGAATTTATATTTTTTATCGATTTTTTTCGGTGTTTGAAAATATCAAAAGAAATTGGAAGAAAAAGTGAATACTTAAAGGTAGAAAAGTGTATCCTTGTTTGAACGGAGGAAACATTTTTTCTCCTATTTTCTTTTTATTGGGAATCACTTTCATTTTCTCCTCAATTCCTTTGGCATCGAAACATAGAAAACTAATGACTTTTCTTTCCAAATCTGGCAATTTCTTATGCCACATTTGATTCAATGAATCACTGCCTTGGAAGGAAAAAAAAAATCTAGACATCTTCTGGGTTTAGATGACAAAAGAAAAGAGTATGAAAAAATAAAAATAAGAAACAAATACATTGACCCCCTATATTTCATGAGTACTACATGGACTAATCCCTATTCCGAAAATAATTATACTGACCACCCTTATCCTTTATAAATTTATAAAACATAGGGATGGTCAATGTTATAAATTTTTATAGAAAATATAAACTATAGGGATGATCCATGTAATTAGTTTTAAAGTATGGATAGTTTCTGTAATAAGTGTAAAAGATAGGGGTAATTAATGCAATTTGTCCATATAACTTGGAAAAGAAGAGAAAATTTGGATTAAAAATACATGATAGAAATGGTTCTTTCTGCCCAACCAATTCACTTTCTCAAAGATGCATTTTGACTATCTTCCTAATCTTTTCAAACGACAGAAACAAAAAAATAATAAAAATTATAATTTTTCAAAGGAAAAAAGAACAAATAATTGATTTCGTTTCCTTTGGCGAACCAAAAAATGCCTTCGATTTTTAATCCAGTTTTAGATAGTTTTAGATAGGTACTGGAAGGTAAGATTCAAAAGTGTAGCTTTGGTCCTCAAATAATTAAAGGTTCGGATTTCGCTATGACTAGCTTATATTGGTAGGCATGAGTCCAAGACTTGGACTTGCAATAGATTATAAATACACTAGTGTCATGGCACACGCAATCGTGTCATTGTGTGCAACTCGTTTTATAAATATTGCTAACACATTTTTATGTAGCAAAGTAAATATACAACCAAATTTATTAAATAAATTATTATTTTTATATTAGAATTTTTTTTTATCTTAAAAATATTGGTACCATCTTACTTAACAAATGAAACATTCAATAAAACTTACTCAACAATGAACATATTATCTAATAGCGTGGTACATAATATAAAAAATGCTAAGTTTGAATCCAAGTATACAGAACCAAATATTATCTTTTAGATTATGTAGATAATCTGAGAAATTTTAAACGTCATTTAGATTGACGTCAAATTAAAGTAGAAGTGGTTGTAATTTCTTTAAAAAAAATAATTTTAAATTTAGGTATTAACGTTATTTAGATTATGAAAATTTTCTATTACATGAAGAGCCCTCCAAGTAGATTTAACGTCATTTAGAATGATGTCATAATTTAAAAATTAAAAGAAAAAAAATTGAAGATACCTGCAAGTGATGGGAGAAGTAAGTTTTTGTTGTTGTCAAATTTTTAATTAGCAAATCTAAAATAAAAAAAGAGAGGAGAAATTCCATCATAGAATAGAGAAGTTGATTAAGGTATTTTAAAATTTAAATTTGTGAGTAAAAATATCGTTATCATCCTTAAATAAATTTGATTTAACTATATAGTTATCTAAGTAAATGTGATTTAACTATGCAACTATCCTTAAATATTTGATACCATATTATCTATTTGTTATAGTTATGCACGATATAATATATTTGAAATAAAAAATTGGGCTAGAAATATGAAGATGGGGTTCATAGTATTAATTAAATATGGTTTATAATATTAATTAATTAATTATATGGTCCAAAATTTATGGTAGTTGTCTTATCGGACACATGCGTTGCATTTGCAACATGGCTATACATTCATTATAAGAATTAATTTATTTTGAAAATAAATCTAATTCAAATATAACATTCTAAATTTAATATTTGTGCCTTATCTTCAAATGAAGTGGACCTTATCTTTGTTGTTACTAAGAGAAAATATTTTAGATTGAACAAAATTTTAAACTAAGTAGTAATTTCACTAATCTATCTTCCAATAATACTAACTTAGTTTTTTTAGACAAAATATAATGCTAAATTAGTTATGATACTTGTCCTAGAAATCGAATATGATGTAATGTTCTTCTCTTCCATTTTAAAGAATTTTCCATTTAAATGTTGCTAATTTTTTTTAGTCCTTTTATTCTTTTAAAGTAGTTACATGGTCATGGATAAATGCTTCAATTAGAGGAGTAATTGAGACGGTATGTCCTTGGTGTCTTTCATAACAATAGTGATAAATAGATGAAACAGAAAACTATAACAAAAATTATCACTCAAAAAATAAATAAAATCCAAGGACCTAAAAAAGAATGATTTCACATTAGAAAGATCTATAAGTATAATATGGAACTAAAATTTTATAAAAGGAACATATACAACGTTTGAAGAATGAGTAATGTATCCTCACCAATAGAACATCATAGAGGACGACCTGGTTGAGCTTAGCGAACGGAGCAACCCAAGACTTGATATCATCACTATCGACATCGTTTGACTCGATGTGCTTCCTATAGTATTGGATAACCATTGAAATAATCATGCACATTGACATTGGATGGTGATCATGTTCTTGGGACATTCGCTCTTGATAAGATTTGGATATTAGAATCTAGACTACAATACGAAATTATAAACATATTTGAATATTAAATCTATTTTCTAACTCTTAAAATTTATGTATAAATCCTACTACGCCTATTTATGTTAAAATCCTACTACGACTTGACACTTTAATTAAATAAGGAGATATTAGAATAATAGTTCTCACCATACCTATTGAAACAAAAGATTTGATATTATCATATTTGAATTAGATATTAGTATAGATAATAACAAAAGTAAAATATTATTATTTCCTTCGGATTTTAGTAAAAACATTAAAAATGAATTGTTGACACAAACCAATTGTTTATTGGTATTTATTTTATTCGCATCCCTCCTTCCACAAATACAATTACTATTTTAATTTCAGAATGAAAATCCGTATACATCTGTACTTTAAATGATAATAAACAATAATTTGTCATGGTGCATCGTAATTGAGACATTTTGATGTTTATCATTAAATTTATCAACAAATTCTTACATAATTCAAATATAAGCATCCAATATTAAAATAATTAATTATCCCATATATATTATGATAAGTTATATTTGAATTATTAGTTTTGAATAGAAAACATATTTTTAGGCCTTATTTCTATTATATCTCATTCTATTTAAGTTAATGCCAAGATAATTAATAATTCAAATAGTTTAAATTAGTGCCAAGATAATTATTTATTTTGACTTTTATTATTAAAATACAATATCATTTATCTATATAAATGATATACACATTTGACAATTTTCATGGCAATTGCAAACGAATAATTAATAAAATAGTAAAAATCCTTTGGATTATTAGTATTGAATAGAAAACATATTCTAGGCCTTATTTCTATTATATCTCATTCTATTTAAATTAATGCCAAGATAATTAATTCAAATAGTTTAAATTATTGCGAAGATAATTATTTATTTTGACATTTATCATATAGAATATAATATCATTTATCTATATAAATGATATACAAATTTGATAATTTTTATGGCAAACTTAGTGCAAAGAAACAAGTAATAAAATAGTAACCATCCTTTGAATTATTAGTATTGAATAGAAAATATATTCCAGGCCTTATTTCTATTATATCTCATTCTAGTTAGATTATTGCCAAGATAATTAATTCAAATATTTTAAATTACTGCCAAGATAATTATTTATTTGGACATTTATCATTAAAATATTATATCATTTATCTATATAAATGATATACAAATTTGGTAATTTTCGTGACAAACTTCGTGCAAACGAATAATAAATAAAATAATAAGCATCGATATTATTCTTATCTAAAACCATGAAGTAGAACAACTATGGTGCAGTTATCTTAAAAAGAAAGAACATAACGATACAAAATCCTATCCTATCAGTACCTTCTAGAGTATCAGTTCTATCATAAATTCATGTGGCTTATTTTAGCCTTCATCTCAGTACCTTTCTAGAGTATCAGTTCTATCAGAAATTCACGTGACTCATTTCAACCAACATCTCAGCAACGTCGACATCACCGAATTGCTCCATCTTATTGTTCGTCTTCTGTTTTTTATTTGAACCTGAATTGGAGGGAGAAAGAATAAAAGAGAAACAGAGAAACAGAAAGTGAGTGCACCAAACTGAATAAAACAAATAATTAGAGAAAGAGGTGTTAAAAAAACTAATTAGAGAAAAAGAGAGAAATAGCAAATTAGCGCACGGATGAGAGATTTTACGGTTTTAGAGGGTGGGTTAGTTTTAGATAATGGGTGTATAAATGACATAATTATCCTTATATAACTATCATTTTAGATAGGAAAATATATAAGCAAAATAATTATTCATACTCCTCATATTTGGATTATATAATAGTATAGATGTTTGAAATAAGAAATGTCGTACTGTATATGGCGTGATAGAAACTCTAGTTACGTTTATAATTGTACAACCGTATAATGCACTAGACTTACTACCACAAGTGTGGCAGATGTGATGAGTATAATCACAAACACACATGGCTCCTCGTTGACACCTAGGATGGAAGTTTTGGCTAGAGATCTTCATGTTTGTGCCTTGTCCAAATGTGCGATAAGCATGTGT
Organism: Iris pallida; assembly: GCA_029216955.1. Classification (NCBI taxonomy): domain Eukaryota; kingdom Viridiplantae; phylum Streptophyta; class Magnoliopsida; order Asparagales; family Iridaceae; genus Iris; species Iris pallida. The sequence continues at coordinate 431,171 of JANAVB010010798.1, read as the reverse complement.
GTGTTGGAGTGGGTGGGGTTCCCAACCTATGTGGAGAATACCCCGGAGTGCGACGAGCGCCATCCATGTGTCGGAGAAGCTCGGGGAGTGCATGGATCCTATTTTGGAACAATATGGTACGAAAATATATGATTGGATTTCCATATTTACTTTGATCATATATTTATGATTGGATCCTTCGTATAGTAGCTTTCCATATAATTGGGCTTCCAATTATGGCAAGCCAATTATGATTGGATTTCCATTAAATATATGATTGATGTATATTAGAAGTTTCCATATATATTTGTCACGACCCGCACCCTGAGGAAGGGTACGAGAATGTGGGTACGTCCAGCCTACGCCGCAGTGTCGACGGTAGAACGCTGTATAGTTCGTCTATAACATCTAACATCTAACATGATATAAACATATCATCTCCGCACGGAGGTATAATATAACATCTCAACTCTATATCTCAATCACAAGTCTAGGAAAGATAGAGCACGATATGGAATCAGATAAAAGGAAGAAACTGAAATATAAATAGATTTATCACACCACACAAAGTAGATGTCCAACACAAATAAATACAAGTCCTGAAATATAACTAAGTCTCAACTAACAATCGGAACAATCCGATACAAACTAAAAACTATAAATACTAGACTAGACTAGGCACCCTCTACTGAGCTAGATGCTTTTCAGGCTCCTGAAGGTCACCCTCATGTGTCCCATAGAAGGTAGGGCAGTCACCATCATCATCTGTAATATTTTCAACAGGTCCAATCAGGACAGGAGCGAGCACAATACATCTCACGCAGTTCATATCATGTTGGAAAATGTAAAGCATGCAAAGAGTAAGATACCTGAACTGTAAGAAGATTTATATGAAAACGAGATAGAATTTATAACTAAAATATATATAGGATAAGTAAAACTGCAATACTAGTGATTTAGAGAACAATATGGTTATGTAAATGGCTTAGGTCATACAATAACAATAGGTAGCTCCATCATACGTGAGTGTACAATAGATGCACACAAGATTGTACAGATGGGATTTGATCACATAACCATTCCTACTCACCCTCCCCAATCAATACACAAGGATCCAGTCAAGTTACGTTACCTTGTACAAGAGGTTTTTTATCATGTTTGCTCACGTGATCATGAGAGTATAAGATTGCACAAGAGTATACATGAAAGCGGTGTACATGAAATACAAGATGTTCGTAAAAAGTACATGACAACTGTATCTGATGCACCCCGAGAGAGATAACATCGCATAACAAGATCCATATAGTACTAATCCGTGATAACAATATGACAGCATCATGTAAAGTAATCTAGAGCAAGAATATAAATCCTAACAAGTATGAAATGATCAGAGAATGTACTCGCCTGTTTCCCTGTATGACTGATATGAATAGATGTCCGAACTGGTGTCACAGAGTCCTATTTAGAGTAAAACAGGTTATTTAAGTACTCAATTTGAAAATAATAAAAATCTGCAATACAAACTACATGATTCTAAGTCAACTAGGTCAAAGTCAATCCTTGGTCAACTTTGGTCAACTGTCTAGGTCAAACTAGGTCAACAAGTCAAATCTAGGTCAACTCTAGTCTAACTAGGTCAACCATAAGGCTATCTTGGTCAACTGGTCAAACTTAGGCTAACCAAGTCAAATTAGTACAATTAGTAAACTCTAGGTTGTATTAACCTATATCTAAGTTTTCTAGGTTGTATCTTAAGGATATAAATCAAATAAATAATACTAGGTTAGGATACCCTATAATATTACCTTGGTGTTACCCCCAAGATAATATCAATACTTTACTCAAGGTATCTAACCCATGAACTAATGGGGTACATTACTAGTGTATATAGGCAAGCCTAAAGGAAAGCCTACCTATACCAATCCTATATAGAAAATATATATACCAATCAAACACATACATATCTCATATATATATATCATATAAATCAAACACAAATTTAGAGAGAGGGGAAAGGGAATAATCATCACAAGTGAGTGTGTGAGCATGTATGTGTGATAAGGAATGAATTAGTGCAATGTGTGTGTAGGGACTTAGGCTAATCATGTGTGTTCACATCTACAGTTTCAGAAAACTGAAATACCAGTCAAGCTCTAAACCAACTGTGAACAACCACCACCCTTCATTCTCAAGTTTGTGTGTAGGTACATAGTCTTTCTCAGGTTTTCATATCAATTAACATGTTATCTAGTTTTTTCAGTTTTAAGCATCATTCATAATTAATCTCAGGTTCATACACACAAGGAGTAACTCAAGTTTCAGTTTTTAACATAAGGACTCAGGTTTTTCAGTCCAGATTTCAATAGTTCAAACAACTTGGGGATCAACAAGTTCACTCAAGCTCAGTTCAAATCAGTAGACAGTACAAATCCCAATGTTTACATATCATGCTAGTAATCTTAAAATCATGTAAATCTCAAAAAGAAAACAAATCAACCAACTCTAAACCAAAAACATTCAAACTCCTTTGAAACCCATTTGCTTGAAAATCAAATCATACACAACATTAATAACTGGTAATCAATATAAAAATCAACATTAACATTTTCAATCTCAGAAAATCACATTCTCAGGTTATTTAGTTTGGGTAAATCTCAGTTTCAGCTATGGCCTATACTTTCAGTCTTTAAATAATAAAATTTGAAACAACATCAACCATTAAATCCCAAACAAGTCTGGAAACCAATCTTGGAAACTAATCTAAATTAAGTTAAATCATATAAAAACTTATTTGAAAAGTAAAGTTTGAATTAATAGTTTTGAAATCATTTTCGAAATATCAAAACAGCAGGTATCAGACAGTTAGAATTTCGAACCAAAACCATTTGAAAAAATTAATCAATCAATTCGAAATCAAGGGGGAAATACATGTCAACCTAGGTGGGGGTCTATTCGTGTCTTCTCAGTGTCAGTCAGTGACACAAAACGTGTCCATATACGTGTCTGAACTGTGTGTAAGTGTAGGTACAGTACAGTGAAGGAGGGGGCTCGTGCACGTGTGTAGGTCGGGCTAGGACACGATACACACAACCTGGGGTCTCGTGCACATGTCAGTAGCTAGGTGGGGTATCGGGGTAGGTGTCTAAGTGCCTGAGTCGTGTCCACGAAGTGTCCAGCTCCGTGTCCAAGCCCGTATCAGTAACCCAATGTGCGCGTGTGTGTGTTTGTGAAACCAGTGCAAGCCCGATTTCTCCTAAACTACTCGATGGTTTCGCCTAAAATTTTGTGTGCTTAATGACAGTCATTGCCCACACCCACACACAAGTTTTTGTGTGTTGAGGTGCTGTGTCATGTCCGCTAGGACACTCGAGCAGCAGGGCACCCGTACGGTGTCCTCGTGCGTGCGTACGTGTCCAAATTTGGACACGAGGGTGCACAGAATTCAACTTAGTCAACTTGGGTTGTGATCTACACATAATAAGCTTCCAAAATATATAATTTTTTTGAAAACTAAGAACAAAAATTCCTATGAGGCATTTGATCGAACACTCGTTTAAATACACCGATACGTGTTCGATACGGACACGAATTGGACATGAACTCCTACCAAACTTGGGCTACACCTAGGGAGACCCTAAATGAATGCATCCATGGGAAGAAATCGAGAATTTAATAGGTTTTGTAGGGTTTTACCTATTGCGTGTTCAAACTCAATTTAAAGCTATTTAAAAGAGGGCTCTTCCACAACTTACGACGATCCCGAGCCTCCGAATCCTTGCTAGATGCCCACTAATGGTGTCCTCTACTGTAGGGGAGTCCAATGCAAAAGACTAGACTCAATTTGGAGTTGATTTGGATATTTGTGGAGGAGTTGAGGAAGAACACTAAAAGAGGCAATTCAAATGATTAAAAAATATGCTAAAGGTTAATGTGTTGTATTTATAGGGGGGATGTTTGATGGCTGCCATTAGGTTAGGGTTAGGGTTTATGATGAGTGGTCAAGGCTTCTCCAACAATTTCTAGCCAATCTAAAGGCTCACAATTAAAGTAACCTTTCTTAACCTTTAGCCTAAAATATCCTACTAACAAATATCTAGATATTAACCTAATTTGATTACTTAGTTGAAACCATCTAACTTAGTCTCCATGGTCATGACTATCATCTAGATTAGGCTAAACTTCTAGGTCAAGTCTTAACTAATAGATTAGCACAATATTTAATTTACACAATTTAAAATTTTACAAAATCGTCAAAATGACCAAAATACTCCTAGGCTAAAAAGTTATAATTAGTCATCCTAATCACATGACTAGGCTCCCTTGGTCATGGTTAGTCTCTGGGCTTAACTAACTCTAGGATTACACTAGTCAATCATCAAAATCACAAGTCGTGGTTTTAAATAGTTTGAAATTAACTAAAAATTACCAAAAATTGTAACATGGTTTAAATATCATTATTAAATGATTATAATTATAAAATTTCAAAATTACCCTTATTTTAGAAACTGGATGCTACAAGTCTACCCTCCTTAGAAAATTTCGTCCTCGAAATTAAAATGGTCGTACTCCTTCTAGGTCAAACACCACAACAATCATAGTCTCAACACACAGTCCGATAATCATATGCGTCTGTCCAAAATCATTATACCCGAAATCTTCGTCATGCTAATGAACAAGGCTACGATATTCACAGAGTCCTTGACTATGGTACATACCTCTAGAATCGTGGTATTTAAAATTTTTGCATTGTCGCATGCTTGGCCGCAAAAACCTTAAATTCTCACACCCGAGAAATACTCCAAAATCTGACTATATGTCCTTACTATGCCAGCTAACATGACTATAGAAGACCCTAGATCCCATAATCGAGTCGACCTAGCCCATACGACTTATCTCAGAAGAAAATAAATTACAATGAACTATCTGAACAAAATTTATCAACTATAAGGAACATATAGAATCGAATTTCAAGACAGTTATAAGGGGCAAATACGAAAATAGAATCGAAAAGATTGGAACCTGCAATCAGCTCTCCCTCTTCCTGTGCATTCTCGACTGCCACGGCAAAAGCTCGCCCCTACTGGCCTCCCTTAGCCTGTTGCTGATGCTGGACAAACCTTTGCTGCTGAGTCTGCAACGGTGGTCCCGTCTGTTGTCCTGTCGGAGCTCTAGCTCCTGCTACTGTCTGAGACAATTGTGCCAAGTTCTTGGGACACTCCCTCAACTGATGCTCGGTCGAACCACAAAGTAAACACAGGCCCTGCCTCTTCCTGCAGTCGCCCCATCTGTGACCTTGTCTCTTGCAGAAGTCATATATAGTGTGCTGTTGCTGCCTGGGTGCCTGCTGGTGAAGTACATATCCCTGGCCCTGAAACGGCTGCTGAACTGGCCTCTGCTGAATGTGAGGGCGTTTGGCTGGCCCTACACTACAACTAACCCCTAAGGCATCACTGCCCTTCTTCGGCTTGAGGCTGAAGTCCTCTGTAATCTATGCGTCCATCAATATCTGATCGAACGTTGCGTCACGGCGACCTGAGGTACGGGTACGCACTTCATGAATAAGTCCCCTACGAAACTTACGAGCCTTCTGTCCCTCATCCTGGATCAGATCGGGAGCGAACCTGCTAAGGCGGAAGAACTCTGTTGCATACTCGTCCACCGACGAGTTCTCCTGCACTAGACCCACAAACTGGCCCTCCAATGCTGTGAGAGCCACATCTGGGAAGAACTTCTCCTTGAAGAGCCGCCTGAAGTTCTTCCATGATATACCCTTCACTGACACCTAAGGGTCTGTCCGGAACCACGTCAAAGCGATGTCAAAGAACTAGCTGGCCACAGACGTCACCCAAAGTTTCCTCAGAACCTCTGCTAACTCCAGGCTCCTCTGGACTTCCTCCAACCATTCATCAGCATATAGGATACCCTCGGTACCCTTGAAGTCCTTCGGGTTCATCTTTCTGAAATCCAGACATGTACCAGGCCTCCTTTGACTCTGCTGCTGCTGAACTGGGGCATCCTGATCTGTACCCGGGACTACCCTCTCAACTGCAGTCATCGCCAGCTGGTTGGAGTTCTCCATACTCTGTCGTAAAACCTCTGTCTGACGGTGGGATGCGTCAACCTGATGCTGCTGTGCCTCTACCTGGGCCCTCTGGGTCTGCATCATCTGCTGCAGAAGGGCCATCATCTGCTGCGCATCTGTCGGTAGCGGAGGTGGCGGTAGAAAAGTCTCAGGAATGACTATGGATGGTCCCACAGCTGGAGGTGGAAGACCTCCTGGAACAGTCGCTGCTACTCCTGCCTGAAGGACAGGAACTGAGGTGGCAGCTCCCTCGACTGCTACTCCCGTAGACGGAGGTAGAAGTCCTACTGGATCGGACCTTGCTGAAACAATACTAGATCCTGCTGTCTGAGCACGAGTAAGCGGCATCCTGAGGACAGATTTGAAACAAGGAGATCAATATAGCACATGATAAGGAAAATCAAGAAAGGACAATTAGATTCAGTTACAAGAAGAGTTGTCATGGCAATCAAAAGATCAGAGTTTTTCCTAAAATGTGATTGAGTAACTCTTTATACTGCCTAATCCTATATCCTAACAGCAGGTTTGTAGCAGCACTCTAAGTCGAACACCACTACAAAATCGTACTAGTTGCGACTCTGACCTACATGGGCCACCACAAAAACGTGTCACGACCCGCACCCTGAGGAAGGGCACGAGAATGTGGGTACGTCTAGCCTACGCCGCAGTGTCGGCGGTAGAACGCTGTATAGTTCGTCTATAACATCTAACATCTAACATGATATAAACATATCATCTCCGCACGGAGGTATAATATAACATCTCAACTCTATATCTCAATCACAAGTATAGGAAAGATAGAGCACGATATAGAATCAGATAAAAGAAAGAAACTGAAATATAAATAGAGTTATCACACCACACAAAGTAGATGTCCAACACAAATAAATACAAGTCCTGAAATATAACTAAGTCTCAACTAACAATCGGAACAATCCGATACAAACTGAAAACTATAAATACTAGACTAGACTAGGCACCCTCTACTGAGCTAGATGCTCTTCAGGCTCCTGAAGGTCACCCTCATGTGTCCCATAGAAGGTAGGACAGTCACCATCATCATCTATAATATTTTCAACAGGTCCAGTCAGGATAGGAGCGAGCACAATACATCTCACGCAGTTCATATCATATTGGAAAATGTAAAGCATGCAAAGAGTAAGATACATGAACTGTAAGAAGATGTATATAAAAATGAGAGAGAATTTATAACTGAAATATATATAGGATAAGTAAAACTGCAATACTAGTGATTTAGAGCATAATATGGTTATTTAAATGGCTTAGGTCATACAATAACAATAGGTAGCTCTATCATATGTGAGTGTACAATAGATGCGCACAAGATTGCACAAGATGGGATTTGATCACATAACCATTCCTACTCACCCTCCCCAATCAATACACAAGGATCCAGTCAAGTTACGTTACCTTGTACAAGAGATTTTTATCATGTTTGCTCATGTGATCATGAGAGTACAAGATTGCACAAGAGTATACATGAAAGCGGTGTACATGAAATACAAGATGTTTATGAAAAGCATATGACAACTGTATCTGATGCACCCCGAGAGAGATAACATCGCATAACAAGATCCATATAGTACTAATCCGTGATAACAACGTGACAGCATCATGTAAAGTAATTTAGAGCAAGAATATAAATCCTAACAAGTATGAAATGATCAGAGAATGTACTCGCCTGTCATCCTATATGACTGATATGAATATATGTCCGAACTGGTGTCACAGAGTCCTATTTAGAGTAAAACAGGTTATTTAAGTACTCAATTTAAAATAATGGAAATCTGCAATGCAAACTACATGATTATAAGTCAACTAGGTCAAAGTCAACCCTTGGTCAACTGTCTAGGTCAAACTAGGTTAACAAGTCCAATCTAGGTCAACTCTAGTCTAACTAGGTCAACCATAAGGCTATCTTGGTCAACTGGTCAAACTTAGGCTAACCAAGTCAAACAAGTACAATTAGTAAACTCTAGGTTGTATTAACCTATATCTAAGTTTTCTAGGTTGTATCTTAAGGATATAAATCAAATAACTAATACTAGGTTAGGATACCCTATAATATTACCTTGATGTTACCCCCAAGATAATATTAATACTTTACTCAAGGTATCTAACCCATGAACTAATGGGGTACATTACTAGTGTATATAGGCAAGCCTAAAGGAAAGCCTACCTATACCAATCCTATATAGAAAAAATATATATATATACCAATCAAACACATACATATCTCATATATATATATCATATAAATCAAACGCAAATTTAGAGAGAGGGAAAAGGGAATAATCATCACAAGTGAGTGTGTGAGCATGTATGTGTGATAAGGAATGAATTAGTGCAATGTGTGTAGGGACTTAGGCTAATCATGTGTGTTCACATCCACAGTTTCAAAAAACTGAAATACCAGTCAAGCTCTAAACCAACTGTGAACAACCACCACCCTTCATTCTCAAGTTTGTGTGTAGGTACATAGTCTTTCTCAGGTTTTCATATCAAATAATATGTTATCTAGTTTTTTTTGGTTTTAAGCATCATTCATAATTAATCTCAGGTTCATACACACAAGGGGTGACTCAAGTTTCAGTTTTTAACATAAGGACTCAGGTTTTTCAGTCCAGATTTCAATAGTTCAAACAACTTGGGGATCAACAAGTTCACTCAAGCTCAGTTCAAATCAGTAGACAATACAAATCCTAATATTTACATATCGTGCTAGTAATATTAAAATCATGTAAATCTAGAAAAGAAAACAAATCAACCAACTCTAAACCAAAAACATTCGAACTCCTTTGAAACCCATTTGCTTGAAAATCAAATCATACACAATATTAATAACTGGTAATCAATATAAAAATCAACATTAACATTTTCAATCTCAGAAAATCACATTCTCAGGTTATTTAGTTTGGGTAAATCTCAGTTTCAGCTATGGCCTATACTTTTCAGTCTTTAAATAATGAAATTTGAAACAACATCAACCATTAAATCCCAAACAAGTCTGGAAACCAATCTTGGAAACTAATCTAAATTCAGTTAAATCATAGAAAAACTTATTTGAAAAGTAAAGTTTGAATTAATAGTTTTGAAATTATTTTCAAAATATCAAAACAGCAGGTATCAGATAGTTAGAATTTCAAACCAAAACCATTTGAAAAACTTAATCAATCAATTCGAAATCAAGGGGGAAATACATGTCAACCTAGGTTGGGGTCTATTCGTGTCTTCTCAGTGTCAGTCAGTGACACAAAATGTCACCCCCAGTTTCCAGATACAGGGATATTTTTGTCATTTTTCATTTCTAGAATATTTTTGAAATTATTTATTTATTTATAATATTATTTTGGGGTTATTTGAGTCGGGTTCGAATTTCAACTCATTCCGACTTGTATCGGGGACCCGGGGTAGTGTTGACCCTAGTGGGCCCACACACTAGTTAGCCATGGCCCACATGTTAGTTATTTAATTAGTGACTAGACTAATTATTTTGGTTAGGATTAATATGGATTAGTGTTTTAGGAATGACCAAACTACCCCCGACTTAACCCCTTACCAATGTATTAACCCATAGACTAGAGAGGGGCTTTTTAGGCTTTTCCTAATAAGACAAAAACCTCTTTATGGCCGGCCACTATAGCATGGATAGGCTCCTCCATTCATCATTATCCATTCTCTCATTCTCTATCTTGTTCTTCCCCAAATTTGTTAGAGAGCAATCCCTAATCAAACCATCACCAAATCCTTCCATTTTCTCTCTAAATCTTCTTCCTTCCTTCTCCATTCAAGCCAAGGAGGGAGCTACCCAAGTTTGGGAGGATTCGGAGCTCGTTCGTGTCCTTTTGGAATCTCTACGTGTCGGTATCGAGTCGGAAGGCCTTTTCCTTTGAATCTCTTTTCCGGAAGGTATAATCTCTCTTCTAAATCACCCCAACATGCATATAGGTTGATTTTTGACCCATAGGAATGACCCCCATGGTTATATCTCCATTTGTGTCCATTTTGTGTCCATTTGGAGGTCATAGGAGTGTCCTTTGTGTTATGGTTGTGTCATAGTGGAAAAAGTCCCTAATGGACACATGTATTTTATCATATATTGATTAAATGATTATTTAGAGAATTAATCCCAGATTTTTATTAGTTTAGAGATTGTGTTTTCAATGTATCATATTTCTAATATCTATATGTGTATATATATGGTGATATATATTAATCTCTCTCTCTCTCTCTCTCTCTATATATATATATATATATTTTTTTTTTTTCTCTCTATATATATATATATATATATATATATATATATATATATATATACATATATATATATATATATACATATATATATATATTGGTTTTATATATATAAAAAAATATATATTGGTTTTATATATATGTATATATATACTATGGTGTTAGTGTGACATTTTGTGTTTGGATGGGAGCATTGTGGGTTCGGCCAAGCGGGGAGTTAGTGTGTGTGTATGTTTAGTTTATGGAGGGATTTGAGTGTGTGTGGGTGTGGTGTATGAGAGTATGTTAGAAAGGGATGAGTGTAGAGTATAGAGAAGGGAATGTGGAATAGTGAGTGAGTATTAGGGGGGGGGGGACACCCATTCTTGCTGTTGAAAATAGCAGCTATAAGCTGTCCTTTTCACCCACAAATCAGTCCATGTATTGCCCAACCTTCAGCCATTTGCAAGCCTTCAATGGCTGTCCAGTTTGGCCACTTAGTGGCTGTCAAAAAGCCCAACAAAACCTGTCCATACATCCCCAAAACATGTCCAGATTTTCAGTCCATAGCTGCCTTTCATTTCAGCTTCTAACACACCGTATATGGCTGTCCTGAACTCCCTGAAATCAACCCTTAACAAGCTATATAACAGCCCCATATTTGCCCTTAACATCAGCCCCATTTCCAGCCCTCAACACAGCCTTTAGCCCCTCAATTTCAGTCCAATAATAACCTACATGGCTGTCCATAACCTGTCCATTTAGCTCCCACAAATCAGTCCTAAACCACCAAGTGGCTGTCCTTTATTGCCCTCATGTCAGTCCATAATTTAGCTTGTGTGTGTGAGTATTTGTGAGTTTGTGTGTGTGTATTTGTGAGGTTGTGTGAGTGTGTGTGAGCTTAGTTGGAGTGTGTGTGAGAGCCTAAATGAGTATAGCAAATAACTAATAGGAAAACCCTATAGGAGAGCCTATGTGAGTGTTGTGTGTGAGTGAGAGTGTTATATGTGAGTGGTATGGGTGAGTGCTAGAGTGATGTGAGGATTCATGATATTGGTAGGGGTAATGGGTAGATAACCAATACATGTCCTAAAATAGGTAAGATACCTAGGATACCTATTTTCCTTGGTAGGTAAGCCTTAGATAGGATAATATCTAGCTACCCTAAGGAGCCTAGGCTAGTATCTTGGGTATTAGCGGGGTTTCCTTGGTATTGGACAAGGTATCGGGATTTACCGTGGTAAGTGTAGGTCCTGAAAAATCAAGTTGCACACATCAACAAAGTCAGAAAATCAAGAAATACAACTTTCAGATGAACTGCACAAACATCAGATTGTTCACCCTTCAATTTACGCAAGCTAGTTTGCGCACACTTCCAAGCGCGCAGGCTGACGTGGCAGATTATCATCATTACCTGACACAAATCAAATCTTCTGACAACTGACAGCGCGGAGAACGAGGCGACTATTCGTTTAAACGTGCAGCACGGCGCTCGAGGACAGCTGGCAGCGCAATCCACGTTGGCGCAATCTATGTTGGCCCAATCCATTTCCTGCACAATTCAAGTTGGCGCAATCCAAAGCCTGCGCAATTCAATGTGCGCGTTCTATCAATACAAATGACAAAATACACGTGGCATTCATGCCATCAATTACTCATTTCGTGGCAACTGTCTATGCATGATCATGCGCATTTCAATCAAATGATGCCATATGTCCAAGACAGTTGGCCCATGATCCAGCAACTGCCTGTGCAGTCCATTGCTGCGCAATCCAATTGCTGCACAATCTATCATGCGCAGTCCAGAATAACTAAAAGTTAGTTATTTCTCAGAACTCTATAAATAGAGTTTCAAGTCTCCATTCAAGGGGATCAAGAATCAGAGATCAGATTATAGAGAGATCAGACTTCAAAGTTCAGAGAGTTCAGGAGTTCTTGCCCAAGTGCTGCTGCATTCTTCCGAGGCTTTTGCCTTCAACTTCCGAGGCTTTTTGCCTTCAATTCCAGAGTTGTCTTCAACTTCAGAGGCTTCGTCTTCAGAGTTCACATCGTCCAAGGGATAAAGCAATCGTCATCTAGATTGGATTCCTAAAGTTGTACCATTCCCAAATTCAAATTGTAATCTTTTACAAAGTTTGTATCAATAAAGTTCTTCAACTTTTGTTTTTGCAAACAAAATGGTGTTTGTAAAAACAAAAGTTCAGGAACTTTATTGATACAACTTTGTAAAAGATTACAATTTGAATTCTGGGAATGGTACAACTTTAGGAATCCAATCTAGATGACGATTGCTTTATCCCTTGGATGATGTGAACTCTGAAGACGAAGCCTCTGAAGTTGAAGACAACTCTGGAATTGAAGGCAAAAAGCCTCGGAAGTTGAAGGCAAAAGCCTCGGAAGAATGCAGCAGCACTTGGGCAAGAACTCCTGAACTCTCTGAACTTTGAAGTCTTTAATTCCAGAGTTGTCTTCAACTTCAGAGGCTTCGTCTTCAGAGTTCACATCGTCCAAGGGATAAAGCAATCGTCATCTAGAATGGATTTCTAAAGTTGTACCATTCCCAGAATTCAAATTGTAATCTTTTACAAAGTTTGTATCAATAAAGTTCTTCAACTTTTATTTTTGCAAACAAAATGGTGACTCTGCTGGGGACGACTTTCTCCTCCGATGAGGAAGTGACAACTCAATGTGACATAGTGTCTATCAGAAAGACGCAGAAGACACTGGTTGTGAAGATCAACCAGACAGCCTACGAGTCTATGATCAACTCCAAGACCACTCCTCGCACTGCAACCACTGCTGCCACAAGCAAAGTGCGCCCAGTGTGGGTCCCAAAGACTGCTGCACATTCTGTTAATGCTGCCAGCAAGACTTCTGCGCAGTCTGCCAGCAAGATTGTTGCGCAGTCCAAAGCTTCTGTCATCAAGCCTACTGCACAATCTGTCTCTGTTACTGCTGCATAATCTGCTATTGCCAATACACAGAAGACTTCATATGCTGCCATGGCTAAGTATAAAACTCCTATGCCCCTGGCACAATTGGCTGCCAATATGTCTGCACAAACCAATGCTCCAGCATCCAGAGTCCACTCTAAGTACTCTATAGCAAGAACTCCTGATACGCAAACCACAGTTTCTGTGGCCAAAACCAGTGCACCATCCATTCATGCGCAAACTGCTCCTGCACAATCCAAGAATGACAGCCTTTTGGCTAAATCATCTTCTTTCCATAATAAAGGAAAAGGCTCTGCTCTCTTTCCCAAACACCCTGTTGCTCCTGAGCAATTTACTGAGGGTAGTCCTTTGGCTATTCCTTTTCCTCTTCAAAACAAGGGAAAAGGCCCGTTGGTCTTTTCTCAAACTTCCTTATCCCATGACTTGGAAGACAATAGAGGGAAACGCTCTTTAGCTAACCCTTCTTCACAAAGCAAAGGAAAAGGCCCTTTGGTCTTTTCTCAATCTTTTTCAGTTTTTACCGAAGAAGATCAATCTGAACGTGCCTCGGCACCAATCAGTACTAGAACTCTTTCAAACAAGGATTCTTCTTTCTTTTATAACAAGAGAAATTGTACTGATCAAAGAGGTATTCTTCCTACCCCGGTAGCAGAATTCCATGACCTCCCGACTCTCAAGATTTCCCGTTCCAAACTGGAAAAACTGTTGGTGTCTCAAACAGAAACCCCTGGGGGTGAATTTGCTGATCTTAGAACTTATCTCAACAGACCCACTTCGGTAAAACGCAAACAGCCAATGCCGAAGACCAAATATCATCAAAAATAAATCTCCAGGGTTAAAAATTCCGACACTTATGCCAATGAAGTGAGCACTTTCCTGTATACTCAAGGGACTAAACACTTGAAGAATCGGAATCATATTCTGAATATTATCAAAGAATAGATCCCTCAGAGTTTTTCTCATCCTGATGTTGTTCCTGATCTCCGAGAACATCTCAGACAAAAACGAGATAATGTTTCAACATCTTCAGTTCAACCATCTGATCATCATTGCAATCACAAAGTCATCATCCAATGTTGTTGTCAAACAACAAAACGATCTGTCTTCGATCGTTTGACTTTTGCTAAATCTGAACCTATGTCAGAGGAAGACGAAGTCTTGTATGCTTCTTTCAACATGACTTCCTGAGACATTGGGGGTAGAAGGTGCTCTAAGCACGACAAACCTCGTAAACCAAGCCAACGGTATTTAGAATTACTCCAAGAATCTTCTGAAGGAGTGTTTCGACATATCCGTTCTCGAAGCCGAGATACAATCGGTCAAAGGAATCTTCCTCAAACTCCTTCAGATTATCGTCCCACTTCTCAGTCAGGAGACGACTCTTTCTCCGACTATGATGCATACAGCGAAAGTTCTGAACAAACAGTGTCTTTCACTGTACCAAGAGAAGTGACAGCTTATGTTGTCAATGAAGATCCAGATGCTTCAACTTCTTCAAATCAGGAACAGCGAATCGCTGCACTTGAAGACAAACTAAAAACCATGGCTAAAATAGTTGCTAGTATGCATTCCATCATTGTGGCACATATTACACCACCAACTGTACCTACTACGAGTCCAAAGATCATAGCATATTCAGTACCTGCCAATACTGGGCTGGGGGTAGTGTCTCCTCAAATGCCTCCTGTACAAGTACAAATTCAAACTACACCTAGTCAGTTAGGAGCTGGAGGTAGTGCTTACAATGCCGTTCCTCCTCCTATTACTCTAACTCAACCTGCTCCTTCTTCGTCATCAGAAGACGCCAATGAAGCCATCAAACTCTTGCGAACCCAGTTCGAAGCTTTCAAAGAGAAAGACAACTTGCAAAGATTGGGGATCAAGCAGCCTTATCCAGTTGAATGGAAAGAAGTCCCGTTCCCACCAAAGTACAAAATACTAACGATCTCTTTGTTCGACGACAGTACTTCTCCTAGTCAGTTCATCAATCATTTTGAGGTAATGACCGTTCAACTCCAGCCAAATGACGCTCTTCTTACCAGAGTGTTCGTCGGTTGTTTAGCCGGCGTAGCATATGATTGGTACAGAAGTTTGCCCGATGGTTGTATCACTTCTTTCTCAGGTCTTAAGCAATTCTTTCTGGAACGATTCTATGAAGGATTCAATGACATGACTATGTCGGCTCTCAACAAAATCAAACAAAAACACAATAAAACTTCTGAGAGTTTCATCGAACGGTTCCGCCGTGAAGCCTTGAAGATGCCCCCCGGAACTCCAGCTGCTGTCACTATTGATACTTGTAAGGCGAATCTTTTGTCTATTATCAGTATGTGGACAAGATCTATCCAGTTCCAAGATTGGCCTTCATTCATTGTCAATGCCAAAGCTGCGGAAGTGAGTGCCGAGAAGTTCAAACAATTGGGGGTACAGATGTCTAACCCCGATCGAGATAAACACCAGACGTCATGTGGTGGTAACCGCCAGAACAACCGCAAAGCAAAAGAGATTTTGAACATCAATTTGAACAAGAATAAAGAATCTTTAGCTGTCAATGTGGCTTCGCCTACTTCCACTCCGAATTCTTCTGTACCTCCACCGAGGGAACCTCGTCCGAAAGTAGAATATTCCTTCGACGAGAATAACACTGCAAGCATCTTTGAATGTTTACTCAAAAGCAACAAGATTCAGCTCCTAGACCCAAAGAAACCTGATGAAGTCGGTAAGACAGATCATCCTAAATATTGTGTCTACTACAGGTTCATTGGACATCCTACTCGAGCATGCTACGTGCTTAAAGGCAAAATTCAAGAGCTTGTCAATGCTGGTGTCGTCACTCTGCAGTAAGATGAGAAGACTGTTACTGCGAACATGGTTTCAGTCCAGTTTGGTGACTTTCCTCCACAGATGGTACAGCATGGTGTCATTCCAATTCCTAAAGCTACTTTTGAGATTAAGAATCTCCCACTTCCACCAAATGAAGGTCTTATCCCTCTGTCTCTTGACAACGGTGAAATTATGTAGATTCATCCCGATCTTGCTCCGGAGTTCGAAGTGTCCTCTTCTTCTAAGAAGAAAGATCGTTCTAAAGGCAAGACAAAGACTTGCAACATGGTGTCTTTTGATCCCATAGTTGACGAAAAAATTCTGCTAGGCACCAGATCAGGGAAAGCCTATTTGAAAGATCATTCTGAAGCTCAAGAGAACCCTACCTCTTCTTCTGAACCTATTCCAGTACAATCTACTTCCTCTGAAGAGATTCCTTCCACATCTTCTCCAGTTGTAGTACCTATTCTTCCCAAGCCGGTGGTTGCTGACAAAGGCAAGCAACAAGTCCGCTTTGACAAACCTCTGAAGAAATTATCTCCTACAGGACTTGAAAAGCCATACAACTTTGATATATTGGCTCAACTAGCCAATACACCGGCTAGGCTATCAATATCCGAGCTCTTGCGTCTTTCTAAAGAGACTCGAAAAACTTTAAGTGAAGCCCTGATGCAGGCTGAAACTTGCCTAACTCTTCTCAAAAAGTCAGAAGCCGAACCGGTCTCTTGTCGTCATTGTCATAGTATCCTGGAGTTGATTCCAAACATCACTTTCACTCAAGATGATATGCTACTGGAGGATAATAGACATGATCGTCCTCTCTACTATACAGGGTATGTCGATTCGATGAAAGTCGATCGTATCCTGATAGATCCAGGATCTGCACTTAGCATCATGCCAAAGATAATGCTAGATGCGTTGAAGATACCAGTGCATAGTCTTTCAAGCACAATCACCACTATCTTGGGATTCAACCAAGGAAGGAGTGAACCTTTGGACAAGATCCGCTTAAAACTCCAAATAGGCAATCTTCGCACAAAGGTGACCTTCTATATCATTGATAATCATGGTTGTTCTTACAACGCTCTTCTGGGAAGACCATTCCTCCATGAACATAATGTTGTTCCATCAACTCTTCATCAATGCTTTAAATATGTTGATGACAAAGAAGAAGTTCATAAAGAAGTTGCAGACCTTTATCCTTTCAAAGGCGTTGAAGCATATTGCAATGACGCTCGTATGTATAAGGAGAAATTTATGAAAGTGGTATTGGCCATAGATACTGAAGAAGACCAAAAAGCAGTGCCCAATGACACTCTCATCATACCTGTTAAGGGGCGTGTTTCTCATCCTCAATCTTCTAAACTACTGGCTATTCACTTGCCAGTTCAGAAAAAATCAGTTGATGGCGATCAAGATAAAAGGGAGCTCACCTCTTCTGAGCCACTTGTTATCGACTTACGTCGTAACAAGGACAAAAACAGCTCACTTTTTCTGAGCCTTTTGTTGTTGATTTAACTCATAACAAAGAAAAAAAGGAGCTCACCTCCTCTGAGCCACTTGTTATTGACCTTCGTCGTAACAAGCTTCCTCCACGTTCTTTTTCTCCCCCTCTTGTAATCAATCTGACCAAGCCTGCTAAGGCTAAAGGTCCTGCTGTAAATACAGATGTACAAATTAATGAAATAGTATCTACTTTCCAGTATACTGATGTTATTTATCATACTAAATGCTATTTGGATATGTTAGATAGCTTCGAATCATTTACAATAGGAGTTGTACAATCTCTTCAAACAGAAGTTTTATTTGAAGATCTAGATGACTCTTACCGTATTGTCCCTGCTCGGAAGAAAGGCGAAAGTCTAATACTTTTTAGTAAAGGACCAGAACAACAATTCAGCTATACAGATGATAGCAAGCTTAATAATACAGGACATCTACAACTCCGTCGTTATAGTCAACAATCAAAAGACATCATTCGTAAGATGGGTTATGACTTTAAAAATGGCCTCAACTACGGTAAGGGTAGACGAACTCCCATTCGTATGGCTGTTCCAAAAGGAAAATCTGATATGTATTACAGCAAAATCAAAAGAGGTCTCGGATATGCTTCTCCTCCGATGTTATCCCCAGCAGTTTCCGACTCTGATAGCGAAGAACGTTCTAATTCTTCCGATTCCAGATCATGGGATTCTGATACTAGCATTGGTGAAGTTCATCGTGTAATCGTATCTTCTAATATGGTATCTGCTGAACTTCCGGAAGAATATGATAAGGATATTGAAGAAAATCCCAAAACAGATCCTTGGGCTCAACAGATGGATAATCAGTGGGTACTCCGATTTGAACAGAGATAACCTCCTACTGAAGATCAATTAGTTCAAATTGATGTAGGAGAAAGCGAGTCACCTCGTCCAATCTTTATTAGCAAGAATCTTCCGGAAGTAGATAAGCAAGAGTTGATTCTTCTTATTAAAGAATATATTGATGTCTTTGCTTGGAGTTACGAAGACATGCCAGGTTTAGATCCCAAAATTGCTACTCACAAACTGAATATTTTGCCTAATGCTAAACCAGTCAAACAACAGCAACGGCGATTCAAGCCTGAAATGATGGACGCAATCGATGATGAAGTCAAGAAGCTTATCGCTTGTGGCTTTATTCGAGACGAACAACATCCTGATTGAGTAGCCAACGTTGTTCCAGTCCTGAAGAAAACCGACAAAGTTCGAGTCTGCATCGACTTTCGGGATCTTAATAAAGCATATCCGAAAGATGAATTTTCTCTCCCTATCACGGACGTTATGATTGACAATACCTGTGGGTTTGAGCGAATATCTTTTATGGATGGATTCTCTGGATACAATCAGATCAAGATGAATCCCGAAGATGGAAAACATACATCTTTTCGTACTCCTCGGGGAGTCTATTGCTACACAGTGATGCCATTTGGTCTCAAGAATGCTGGTGCAACTTACCAACGAGCTATGAGTACTATCTTCCAAAAACATCTTCGTAAAACAGTCGAATGTTATGTTGATGATATTGCTGTTAAAAGTCGTCTGAAAGAAGATCATATCCAAGATTTAAGAACAATCTTTAATCTCATGCGTCAACATCAACTCAAGATGAATCCCACCTAGTCATTCTTGGGTGTCTCTAGTGGTAAGTTTCTCGGCTTCGTTATTACCTCTAAGGGTATACACGTGGATCCCGAGAAGATCAAAGCCATTCAAGAGATGCGTCCTCCACGCAACCTAAAAGAGCTACGAGGATTCCAAGGTCGACTTGCGTACATCAGGAGATTCATTTCGAACTTGTCTGGACGCTGCAGACCATTCACTCAACTAATAAAGAAGGGTGTATCTTTTATTTGGACTGAAGAATGTCAACAAGCATTCGACGACATTAAACGATATCTCATGAACCCACCAGTCTTGGTGCCACCAATCTCAGGCATTCCATTCTTAATGTACGTCCGTGCTATGGATCATTCATTGGGTGCTCTACTCGCCCAAAAGAATAAAGAAGGTCATGAACAAGCCATCTATTATTTCAGTCGTACTATGATTGGTGCTGAACACCGTTATAGTCCGGTTGAAAAAGAATGTCTAGCCCTTATGTTCGCCGTTCAAAAGACAAGACATTATATCATTGGTCAAACCATTCATGTCATATCCCGAGTCAATCCTCTTCGGGTACTGATGAAAAAGCCTAGCACACTCAACTCTCGGCTTGCTACATGGGCTATTCTTCTAGCCCAATATGACATGGTGTATGTTCCTCAAAAGTCTGTCAAAGGTCAAGCACTGGCGGATTTCTTGGCGGCTCATCCTGTACCAGAAATATCCAAGCTTTACGATGAAATTCTAGACGAGACATTGGAAGTCAATCTGATCTCTGAAGAATTTCCAACCTGGCGTCTATTCTTTGACGGAGCATCCAGAATTGGATCCAATGGTTCTATTGTAGCAGGAGTTGGAGTTGTTCTCGTTTCCCCAGAAGGATCAACTATCCAAAGAGCTTACTCTTTAGATGAATCCTGTTCCAATAATGTAGTAGAGTACAATGCTCTACTTATCGGTCTTCAATTAGCCAAGCAATTGAACATTGAATATCTCGAAGTTTATGGCGATTCTAAGCTGGTTGTTAACCAGGTTAGAGGAACTTATGAGGTCCGTCATCAAGATCTGGTACCTTACTTTGAAGCAGCAATCAACATGGCTACATCATTCAAAGCTTTCTTTATTGAATATGTACGCCGAGCTTGTAATACTGAAGCAGATGCCTTAGCCAATCTTGCAGCAGTCTTAGCCGTTCCTATCAGAAGACAATAAGTGGTGGTTATCTCTAATCGAGAATTGTTTTGTGTTGAAAACAATCGTAACATCGAGTTCAGTAATTTTGCTAAAATTAATGTTATCAATGAAGATTGGAGAACTCCTTTCATCGACTTCGTGGTTCATGACATACTTCCCGAAGATCCTAAGGAGGCTACAAGTATTCGACGACGATCTCTACGGTTCTACTACAATCAAACCACCAAGACTCTCTATCGGCGGACTTATGACGGTCTCCTTCTACGTTGTCTAGCTGGTGAAGAAGCAAAACAGGTGTTACGTGAAGCTTACGACGGTGTTTGCGGAGCACATCAGCCTGGTCCTAAACTACAGGATCGTATCCGACGCATGGGTTATTACTGGCCCTCTATGGTATCAGATGCTATCGAATATACAAGAAAATGTTGAGCTTGTCAAATCCATGCAGACTTCATTCATCAACCTTCAGAATTTCTACATCCGACAGCCGCTTCCTGGCCTTTCGAAGCTTGGGGCATGGATGTCATAGGTCCTATTAATCCTCTTTCTTCTAGTGGACATCGGTTTATTTTAGCAATAACAGACTACTTTTCTAAATGGGCTGAAGCTGTACCCTTGGCTGAAGTCAAGACCAGTAGTGTCATCAACTTCGTCAAACACCATGTCATTTATCGATTTGGTATCCCTCGACGAATTATCCATGACAACGGACCGCAATTTATCAGCCAAAAATTCACCAGATTCTGTGATGATCATCGGATTAATAACGTCGCCTCGACTGCCTACAATCCTGCCGCTAATGGTTTAGCTGAAGCCTTCAACAAAACTATTATCAAGCTTCTCAAAAAGTTTGTATCCACTAACAAACAAAATTGGAGTGAAAAGCTTGGTGAGTGTCTATGGGCCTACCAAACTACGGTCCGCAACCCTACAGGTTTACACCTTTCTCTTTGGTATATGGCTGTGAAGCTGTTCTTCCTTTGGAACTTCAAATTCCTTCTTTAAGGATTGCCATTGCTAACGAGCTCACTACAGAGAACAATGATCTTCTTCGACTTCAAGAATTGGAGGCACTTGATGAGAAGCGTTTATTGGCTCAACAACATATTGAGTTATACCAAGCTCGTATTTCTAAGACTTTCAACCGTAAAGTGAAGGTCAGAACCTTTCAGCAAGGAGAACTTGTTTTAACAGTCAGACGTCCTATGACTATGACTCATATGAGCAAAGGAAAATTCGATGCAAAGTGGGAAGGTCCCTACGTTGTAAGCAAAGTCTTCTCAAATGGAGCTTATCAACTCTCAGAATTAGATGGACGAATTGCAATGATGCCTATCAATGGCAAATTCCTTAAAAAGTACTATGTGTAAATGTAAATACTTGTAAATTATCAGACAAGTTCATGTTCATAAATAAAATTTTATTTCATCATGAATGATAGTACATGATATTAAGGAAGGTCACTATCATCCTTCTCTACATTTGGACGCGGACCACTGCCGTCCTTTTCAAAAACATGGTCAGCAAAAGAGCCGAGAACCTCCTTGCTGGAACCCACTAGGAACTTGCAAGCGGCCATCCTCATGGCTTCCTCTTATATACAGAGATTTCTCAAACAACGAAGCGACACATTCACCCGACGGTTCATCCGTTCATTCATTATCATCCGATGGTTCGCCCGTTCATTCATCATCACCTGACGGTTCATCCGTTCATTCAAATCGCTTGACGGTTCATCCGTTCATTTAATTCACTTGACGGTTCATCCGTTCATTTAAAATTCATCCGACGGTTCGTCCGTTCATTATCATCCGACGTTTTATCCGTTCATTCATCATCACTTGACGGTTCATCCGTTCGTTATTTTCCCTTTTGACGGTTTGTCCGTTCATTCCATCATTTGACGGTTTTCCCGTTCATCTCACATCCATATCAGCAACTTATCGTTTCGATTAAGTTGTCAATTGAGATAATAATATTCAGTATATTTTGCCACGTCCATATTACCTCTGAGCAGATATAATGAATATAATTATTTTCTACAAAATCATCGAGAAATATATCATGTCTTGCACCTCTGAATATATTTTCTATCTCTATTATTTATATCTGAACAAGATATGCAACAAATAATGGAGCCACAACAAAAAAAATATCTTTTATTAATCGAAATATAAGATATTACAAAAACACATACACTTCAAAGGACATAAAGATACAAAATGATCCACTAAGACGGAGGTATTATCAGATTATCGATCTGCTGCTTTAGAGTCTGCAACCGTTCTTCACGAGTGGACATCACCCTCCTTCTGGCTTCCTCCATCCCGGTTTCTTCATTGAAAGTAGGCATGGTCACCATTCGGCAGGTAATCTCAGCATTATGAGCTTCCACGTACTCATCCCTCTCCTGAATCAGAGCATTAAATTGTTGAGTTGCAAGTTGATGATCAGCAACTTCATCTTCTAACTCCTTCTGAAGACGAGCAATCTCTGTCCTTAGTTCAGCAGCTCTCTTTTCTTTTCTATTAGCCATCAAGGTTACTGACTCCAGCTTGGAGTTATACTCAGCAGATTTTGCAGAGAAAGCTTCCAAAAGGTTCTGGAGATTAACCCTTTCAATATCAGCTGCTTGAGCCAGTTGTTCAAATTCCGCCTGCACTAGAGACTCCACATCTCCTTGGTTGAGCTCTTTATAGCTTTTGATGAAAATCTCTAACTCATTCAAAATATGATCCAGGAGAGTAGCCTGGGCCTCGTCACCTTGTTCTCGGATGGCCCTTATTAAGAGAGAGGTTGGACCCCTAACCATGAAGAAATCAGTACCCTCTTTTTCCATCATTCTTTTTACTAGAGGTCCCAAAGATTCAAAAAAGCATCTGGTAAAAGATTGAATCACAAGATTATTCGTTGCTATAGCACCAGGAGTTGTAGCTACTCCTGTTGATGACGAGGCTGCAGGATGTTCAATTTCTCGTGTTTGGACAACGAGCTCTTTGAACAAAGGAGCCAAAGTGGAGCTAGTTGCCCCTCCTGGTTGTTCTTCTGCAAAAAGTAAAAATTGTCATTTTGCCTGTTGTTTGTTATTGTCCAAGAAGATTAAAGATGCAAATTATCTTACCATGGTTGAATCCAACAATGAGCCTATCATCTGCTGGAGTAGACTCTGGCCGAGCAGAAGTAGCTTCAGCCATAACAGCTTGACTACTGCCCGCTTCAGAACCACAGGATAAATGATGACTGCTACTAACAACTACCGTCGTTATAGGCACTATGTCCGTGCACGTCGGAGGTGCTAGAGGAGTCTCAAGATCTGTAGGAAATACAAATAAAGACGTTAGCTATCAATTTATTTAAGAGGAGATTGCTAATTTCATTTTATACCTTGAGGATCATTGGCGGGAGTTTCTTCCGGAGCTTCTTCATCTACTGCTTTTTCTGGAGATACTGTTACCTCAATATCCTTTTCAGGATTTAAGGTATCAGCAGCATTTTCTTGAACCTCAACATCCTTTTCAGGATTTAAGGTATCAGTAGTATTTTTTGGAGCCTCAACATCCTCTTCAGGATTTAAGGTATCATTGACAGCATTAGGAGATGTGTGCACTTCATCATCTCTTTCAAGATCTTGCATATATTCATCAATATTCTCAGACGAAGAGCTCTCTTCATCTTCATCTTCTTCTGGTGCATTCCCGCTGGTAGTTGCAGCTTGGTCACCATAGTCATCCAGAGGGCTGTAGCTGCAATCTTCTAGAGCCGCAATCACTTCACGATCTTCCTCTTCGCGGAGGGTTCTAGGAGTAGGCGGAAGTTCAATCATCTCCGCAGCAGGTAAAAGAGAGTGTACAACTGTTCGCCATAAAATATAAAAGAACAGAACAATTATCGGAGGACTGGACTTTTACTTCACGTTACAAACTCGCTTGTACAAAGAAAGCCTAGGGACGAAAACCTAGGTACAGCAGTCTAAGTATAATTGTTTATTTTAGATTCTGGGGGGTGACAGTAGAGGCTCGGAAAGGCGACGGCAGCCCTGTCTTACTCCTTGGACGATCGGTATGCAGCCTTGGCTCCTGCGAAGAGATGGTTGGCGTTGATGAAGAAACGCTCTTCTTGCTCTCCCTCTATTGCTCTTCTGGCTTCTCTCTTTCTCTGTGTATTTTCTCTCTGATTATTGGGAGGAAGCTCTCTGTATATCTTTCTCTGATAATGTGTATGTCACGAGGGAATGGCACATTGCTATTTATAATAGTGGGGGCATCATTAGGGTTTGGATGATTACCCATTCTCAAAGTGGCGACGGCCTCATGTATAATCAATCTGGACCATTCGTTTTGGGCGTGAAGGATCTGGGCCATAAATGGGGATAGTATTGAATCCTGTGAATGATTAATGCTGATTGCTTTAAATCTTCATGATTGGTTGTGTCAAGCTTGGATCTCTCACCACGTGTCCCATTGGCTTGATCATGAACGATATGACTTGATCTCATTAATTATGAGAATAATGTTAAATATGGTCATTGGGATCTGGTAAATCTCTGATTGATCTGCATCCCATAATCATCTTTGCTGCCAGCTGTCAAGTCGGGGGGCCATTAACTCTCTGCCACGTGTCTTCATAGTGGACCCTGTCAGAACCGCATGATATCCATAAACCGCATGAGACAGCATCTCAGTGAGCCACATAGGTATAGTACTTGCGTGCCGCATGGAATAGTTTCTCGGTGAGCCGCATAGATATAGTACTTGCGAGCCGCATGGGATGGCTTCTTGGTGAGCTGCAGGAAGATGATTCTGCCAGCCGTATGAAGCTGTTCTTCAATAGAGCCGCATGGGATGGCTTCTTGGTGAGCCGCAGGAAGATGATTCTTGCCGGTCGCATGAAGCTGTTCTTCTATTGAGCCGCATGGGAGTAGCCACGTGGCAATCTCGGATCGTGTCAGAGATTTTCTCTTGTTCCCGAAGAGTCTGTCATTATGACAGGACCATTATGACACTTCATGTCAGAGCTGTCAGCTGTCAAATCATGGCAGAGCATTGAATAGGGCCATTACTCGATGGCCAGCTGTGTGAAGGAGTCCCACGGGGACACGTGGTGTTGACCGAGCCGTATACCTCTATTGGTCGTATGTGAGCCGCGTGTACTTCTGAACTGCATACGGTTGGAGGGCTCTTTGAACCGCATAGGACTGTCCCTATGTAAGCCGCATGGACTCTCCTGCCCCGAGCCGCATGAGACTAAGAGTCTCTCTAAACCGCATGGGGCTGCTCCTGTATGAGCCGCATGGGGTTCTCCTGTTCCGAGCCGCATAGATCATCTTTCTGATATTTTCCATGCTTCTACAAGACCTCCTTCAAAGTTTTCAATTTGCAAAATTAAAATACTTTGAATAAGAAGCATGGCCTTTGTTGACCGCATAGATGTTTCAGCCGCATAGATTTATCTGGCCGCATGAGCTGTTAGGCCGTATAGACTTTTTGCCACGTGTCCCAACCACGTGTGCAAATCTTCTGCGTTAAATGCCCTTGATTCATTTTTTTGAATTAACGCCGCCTTTTGGGGGAGGATCCCAAGGGTCAGTTTTGTTTTGACCGAAGCATTTTTCTTTTATTCTTTTAGGCGACGCGTGGATCGAGGCATTTGTTTGATTTTTTTGAGCCTCCTTCGCCTATAAATAGGAGTAATTTTATTCTTTGAGGGTTTCTTTACCTTCTCTCTTTTGCTCGAACTCCTTGTTGCCGACTTCCTCTTCGTCTTCTCCCATCAACGATTGCCAATGGCTCGCAAGAAGACTACCGCTGGTACGGGCAAGAAGGCCGCGTCGTCGTCTGCGGCAGCGAAGGGCAAGAGGGTCGCATCTTTATCGACGGCGGCGAACGTGGCGGCTCCTCCGCCGGCTGACGTGCCTGTTTTTCACCCCGACGTTCACCCGCCTATTGCTGGTAGGACTATCAATATGAACTGTCACGGCTACGCCGCATATTTTATGCACAAGCCTGTATTTCCAAGTATGCTGCGTGTCCGACTCATGTTCGAGCCGCATGGGATATGACCTAGGTCTGAGCCGCATGAAAGTTGTTGTTTGCAGCCGCATAACTACTTCATCCTCAGGGCCGCATAAGCTCATCTGGACTGAACCGCATGAGCTTTTTCAAACTGAGCCGCATAAGCCTATTTCGGACTGAACCGCATAAGATCATTTGAACTTAAACTGCATAAGCTCATCCGCACTGAACCGCGTAAGCCTATTTCGAGCCGAATCATATAAGTTTATTCGAATTGGACCGTATAGGCTCATCCGAACTGAACCGCATATGCTCCTTTCGAACTGAACTGCATAAGCTCATCCATCCTGAACCGCATAAGCCTATTTCGAACCGAACCACATATGATCATTTGCATGAGCTCTTTCAAACTGAGCCGCATGAGGTTATGCTGAGCTAAGCCGCATAAGCGTCACGTAGTTTGTGTTTCGGCTATCTTTTTGACTTTGTTTCTTTTGTTTTTCTTCAGTGAATCTGCCAGTAAATCCTACGGGGGAGCTTCTGGTTGGCTCGAATCAGTTCGCCTTGGGCGTGCGTCTTGACGACTTAATTAAGCATGTGCTGAATCAATTTCCTGCTAATGAGCCTTTGGAGTGGTTAAATGCCATCGAGAATCAGACCCTCCATTATCTCCGTGCCATGATGAATACTAGGAAGCTGGATGGATTATATCTGAAGCCTTCATTCCTCTTTGGAGACGCTTTAATCATAAAGAATCCCCGAGTATTAGAGATTTCTGAGAATTGGGATTTTTCTTTGGATAGGATGGCGATCCATATTTCTTTCATGGAACGTCATTATCCTCTGTCGTGGTTCAATATGGTATTGTTGGATAGGAAGATGGTGTGTAACTTAACTCCTACCCAATCAGGGATGTTGATGGGCAACATCCATTATAACTCGAACATGCGGTCAGCGTACGTGGGTAAGGATTCCGTCCTCCAGTACATGATGGGTCTGGCCCCAGGCTCTTTCATGAATGTATACGGTCCCAACTTCACACTCACTCAAGCTGATACATTCCTGAATCGACTCGCTCACAAAAAATCTTATCCCGTTGGCAGACTGGCATTGTTGAACTGGATGAACCCCACTTCTACGTGGGCCCAGTTGACCACTTGGGTTCTGCAGACCTACGGAACATTCCTGCAGGAGGTGGGCCTTTACTATGCTATTCGGGGCACCTGTCACGGGCTTCCTATCAATAAACCACTGTTCGTGGCGCTCTTGGAGATGTATAACCGGCGAACGGGGACGTTCTTTGCACCCGGAGGGGAGTTGGGGCTTGCTCTCCATGAGATGTATACTGTCTCCAAACTTCCGTGGAGGAATGAGCCTTTTGAGGTGTATACCCCGTCGAATGAGGAGTTCGAGGACTTGAACCGACGATTCCCAGGTTTTGTTGCAGTGTATCAGGAGTTGCTGTGCCATCATAGTGCTTGTCACCAGATGGCTATAAACACGGTGGATAGCTCAGAAGGGACCGCTCCTCACACCACATCCTGGGTCAATTATCTTTTTAAAGTTGACCCTTCTGGCGAAGTTACTCCCCGAACCCCTCGAACGCATGGAGAGATAAAGGACCTGATGTCGAGCGTCAAGAAGTCGCGGTCCAAGAGCGACATATTCGGGAGTCAAACTGACTCTCTTAGCTATTTTTATTACGGAACCACACAGATGTCAGAGAAGTGCTCCTGGCTGGATTTTTAATGATATGGCTACGGAACTGCGTAGTCTCGGGAGGAGCAGGTTCTATCGAGAGGATCGGTCGCCACTTCATTCTCCCTGCCGTTAAACTGGTATTTGGAGTTAGACTGGCCCTTCTTCCTGCTATGGTGTGTAGCATACACCATGGCCTTCGAACATTCTCGTCCAAGGTTATTGCGTACAATAAGACGCTGGATTTTGAGCGCATAGAATTGCCTTTCCACTATTTGATGGGTTGGTTGGTGATGCACAAGTCTTTGATGGGACCTGGAATAGCGAAAGATGCTACAGATGAAGACGCTTTCCTTTTCAAATGCCATCGCCGGTCTTGGGAATACAATACTATGCCAGCTTGTCGGAGGGTGCTGGCGATGGTGGATGGGTGTGACTTTTTTGTGTCTGTTCCTCATTTTTCTGATAAGGAAGTGAGGAATGTATACCTTGATGGTACCGGACCTTCTCACTTTCTATCTCCGAATATGCTCACCTGGTTGTGCAACATCCGCCCCGTGCATCTGGTTTATCGTAATCGTGATAATGTGTACCTGGAGCCCTACCTACCCAGTAGGTTTTCTCGCCAATTTGGCTATAGCCAGTTATTTCTTGATTGTCCCAACCCTTGTTTGGGCTTCGAAGGTAGCGTCCTTGATGGTGTCAGGGCGTGGAATTATTATGACGCTTATCATACTCGGGCCAGCTTCTCGGTCCCCGATGCTAAGGCGCCGAGGGAAATTTTGTACGTGGCTGCTTTGTATCATGTTATGGCGAACAAGCCTCCTGTTAATTTCGATCCGAGTACCAGTTTTATCGTGGGTACCGGCTTAGAGGAGAAGCCCAAGGGGGCTAAGGCTAGAAAGCAACTAGCGCTCCAGACTCCCCTCCCTGAATCAGAACCTTCCGAGTCGGCTGAGGAGGATGATGATCATGATAGCGAAGACTCCCTTTCTGGTGGGGGTGAAGAAGTAGCGGATCAACCGCTTCCCACACCCGATGAGCTGGCGAAGGATCCGTTACTGACTACACAAGAGGAAGTAGTGAGGAAAGAACAGCCTCCAGCTGTGTCTGGTCCCTCACGTAAACGAGTCAGACGTGAGTCTTCTGACAGCAGAGCGACCTTTTCCGTGAAGAGAGCTGCCGTTAGGTCTCGTGGATTACTTATTACCGAGAGGAGTGAAGGTGCAGACGATGTTCCGGAGGTAAGGCCAAGTCAGAGCCATCTTCTTGTTGTGGTTTTCTTTTTTCTTGGAGATATGACCTGACCATTTTTTTCTTTGTAGGCGTCTGACGAACCAGGCTCTCCTGAACCATCTACTGCCCCTGGCGTTGATCCGGTCCTTGCTGCTTTGATTAGTGACATGTGTGCCGCGGTCCTTTCTGCGGGGGCTCTCTCAGCGGCGGCTGGAAGCTCCCAGGTTGCTGATGCTTCGGCCCAGGGTGACGAAGGTTTCCTCGGGCCCATCTCCGAGGTCGCTGAATTTCAGCAAGGCAACGTCGATCTCGTTGCATCCCCTTCCGAGGGTGCAGAGGCGAAGGAGTCTACTATACCTGACTCAGAGACTGTTGGTGAAGAAGCTGCGGTGGCTGTAGGAGAACCTCAGCCTCCACCCTCCTCCACTGGTAAGATAAGCCAAATATTGACTAGTGAAGGGGCTTATTTGCTTTATCAACATATCCTTCGGGTCAAATCGATTCATGGTTGTCTTGGCCCTACAGGTCTTGACCCTTTACTTCCTACCGTGGATGTTCTTGGGGAAGGCTTGGCCTGCCGCGGTCTGGAGAAAGGGAGCGCTTCCTCTCCTTTGCCATCTCAAGTCGAGGGTTCTCCCGCCAGCTCCGGACAGATAGGAATGGAGCTAGCGATGGTCTCCGCCTTATCCTCTGCTGATTATACGACTTTCTGGAGATTGACCTCTCGACCCTGTCGAGCATTCAAGTTCTGCGGGCTGCCGAAGAGGAGTTGGCCGCCGTTCATGCGTCCTTTCGTGCGGAGTTTGTCTCTCTTGTGGTAGGAGCGGCAGATTCTGTAGCGTCTTCTTCAGCGTTGCCGGCTACACTCTCGTTGACACCGGCTTCTTCGGAGGCTCTGGATGAGGTGACGCAGGATGTGGTTGACAGCTTCTATCGCCATTTAAAGAGGGGTGTAGATGCTGCTGTAGAACGGGGGACCCCTTTTACTATGTCTCTGTGGTGCGCTCGGGGCCAAGTTGCAACTTTGAAGTCTCTTCCTGGCGGGGTGGGATTGGCTGCACTTCTGGAGCCTAAGTTGGCAGAGGCTGACCAGCTTGTGACCCAATTGCTGGCGATACGGCAGGCGGGCTTGCCTGCTGCGATTGATCAGGAGCGGGGCTTCCTCATTGCTGCTCGGGATAGGATCAAGCTCGCTCGAGATACTGCCGGGCCAGTTGTGCGGGGAGACCTTGACAAGTTTTTCGCTTCGTACGACAGGCTGGGTCGTCGAAGTCAGGCTTGTCGGGCTCGGGAAGAGTCTGCTTCTCGTGGGATTGCTGATACGAAGGAGCGTATTCTCGCACTCCAGAGGGAGTTGACTTTCTTAGAGTCGGAGCTGGAGGCTGCTCGTGCGGAGCAGGAGTCGATTGCCCGGGAGGCCGAGAGGGTTTTTCGATCTTCTGTCAACCTAGAGCGGGCCTTTAAGAGATTCAAGGATAACTGGCAAGCCCATGCTCAACTGGAGGACGAGGCGGTGCTGACTCGAGAGGCGGAGCGTAGAGCTACCCAGAGGTTTGAGCGGTCGGTTGCCCTGCTGACGGACCGTCTCAGGGTGTTATGTGCCCCGGAGCAGTGATCGACTTTCTATTTTTTTCTTCTGCTGTTTTTTTCTTTTTTCGTCTTTTTTGTTTTGATTTTGTAAAGGATGCGATCCTAAGTGATGTAGCACCTTAAATTTTGAATGAATGAGCATGTTTCAACTCATCTTCTCTTTCTTGTACTTGCGGTGTCCATGGAACTAGACTTGCTGGGGGATTATTAGTGGACCTGTTACCCTGGGCGTACCTTGGTTTTAGGTACGGATAACAAGTTTAGTCAGGATATCCGGAACAACCATGGCAAAGTGGTCATAGGTGCTCTCGATATTTGGAAAAAAGAATGCCGTAGAGCAGCTGGGCTCCCGGGGCATGGTGAGATGGTGGATTTATGCTAAGAAGCTTAGCAAGGGATATTTGTGGACCATCCTTGGCGTATCCTGGTTCAGGATACGGATAATGGGATGAAAGGAAACCAACATATTTGCTCAGAGGTTTATGAGGACATGGCAAGCATGGGGGTTTTACCGTGGAATCTTCCTGTTCAGAGGTAATGGGGACATGGCATGAGAGACTTCTCGGAAGATATTTGTGGTCAACAACGGACATTTATGGACCTATTATCCTTGTCGTACTCCGGTTGTGGGTACAGATAATAGGTTGAAAGGGAACCGACATACTTGCTTAGAGGTAATGTGGACATGGCAAGCATGAAGGTTTCTTCGACGGAGCCTTCCTACTCAGAGGTAATGAGGACATGGCAGGAGTGGGCTCAATGAAGAGGGGGTACATAGAACGACTCAGAGGTAGGAGAATGTGGAAGTTCTATACGAGGGGCGGTTTGTTTTTGGTGGAAGTGAAAACGACTCAGAGGTAATGAGGACATGGCCATTTTGAAAATTTGTGGATCGATTACCCTTTTTGTGCACTGGAGGTGCGGGTAGTGGATCATGAGGGAGGATCTCTTCCAAGAAGAAAGTTCAGAGGTATAATTATACGTGACTTACTATCTGAAAGAGTGATCGGGATGTGAGTTCAGAGGCACCAGTGGGTACATAACTCGGTAATTTAGAATATTGAGAAAGTGTGAGTTCAGCGGCACCAGCGGGTACATGACTCGATAATCTGAAGGGAATGTGGGGGTGAGTTCAGCGGTACCAGAGGGTACATGACTTGATAATCTGAAATGTTGTGGATGTGAGTTCAGCGGTACCAGAGGGTACATGACTCGATGATCTGAAATATCGTGGATATGAGTTCAGCGGTACCAACGGGTACATGACTCGACGATTTGGAGAAAATGTCGTTTAGACATAATACTTCTTCAGGAACTTGCCGTTGACGGGCAACATGAGCAAGTCTCCATTTTGTTTTGTGAGGCGGTAAGCACCGTTGGAGAATACCGCCTCAATGATAAATGGGCCCTCCCACTTTGGCTGGAATTTGCCAGCGATCTTGTGAGTCATGACCATCGGCCTCCGGACTGCCAGAACGAGATCGTCCACCTGGAATGTTCTGATTTTGACCTTCTTGTTGAAGGCTCCTGAGATGCGAGCTTGGTATAGCTCGATCCTTTGCTGAGCTAGGAGGCGCTTTTCATCTAAGGCCTCCAACTCTTGTAGTCGACGTCGGTAGTTGTCATCCATCGTCAATTGATACGTGAGGGCGACGCGGAGTGAGGGTATTTGGGTCTCTAATGGGAGAACTGCCTCGCTCCCATATACTAAGGAGAATTGTGTGTTCCCGGTAGCTATTCGGACTGTAGTACGGTATGCCCATAAACACTCGCCGAGCTTCTCGTTCCAGTCGCTTTTGTTGGAGGAGACAAACTTTTTGAGGAGTTTGATGATTGTCTTGTTGAATGCCTCTGCCAACCCGTTCGCTGCCGGGTTGTACGGTGTCGAAGCAATATTCTGAATACGGTGCTTATCACAAAACCGATAGAAAGCGTAGCTTACAAATTGCGGACCATTGTCATGGATGATCCTTCGGGGCAGTCCAAAGCAGTAGATGACGTGGTGCTTAAGGAAGCTGATCACGTTTGAAGTCTTGACTTCTGCGAGTGGGACAGCTTCCGCCCATTTGGAGAAGTAATCAGTGATCGCAAGTATGAAGCGGTATCCTCGGGAGGAAGGTAGGGTGATTGGACCAACGATATCCATTCCCCATGCTTCGAAGGGCCAGGACGCCACTGTCGGATGTAGAAATTCGGATGGTTGGTGAATGAAGTCCGCGTGGACTTGGCAGGCTTTGCATTTTCTTGCATAGTCTATCGCGTCTGCCACCATCATGGGCCAATAGTAGCCCATTCGGCGAAGACGGTCTTGCAATTTAGGACCAGGCTGGTGGGCCCCGTATACACCATCATGAGCTTCTCGTACGGCTTCTTTGGCTTCTGCGTTTGACAGACACCGGAGCAGTAATCCGTCATAGGAGCGGCGATACAGCATTTTCGTCTCTGTATCATAGAAGAATCTGAGAGAACGCCGTCTGATGGAAGTGGCTTCCTTTGGGTTTTTGGGCAGGATGTCGTAGACGACAAAGTCGATGAATGGTTGTCTCCAGTCTGGGTCATCATTGATCGTCTGGGTGGAATGACTCACCACGAATTGCGTATTGTTCTTGGGACAGACCAGTTCGTGGCCTATCACATCCACTGATTGGCGATCATGGTTCGGAACTGCTAGGGAAGCGGCAAGACTGGCTAAGGCATCAGCTTAGATATTTTGGAGTCTGGAGACATGCTCGATGAAGAACCCCTCGAACGACGAGATGATGTCAATTGCTATTTGGTGATAAGGAATCATGTCTTCGTGACGGACCTCATATGAGCCCCGTATCTGATTGACGATTAGTTGGGAATCACCATATGCTTCAAGGTATTCTACCCCCAGCTCTCTTGCGAGTTGGAGGCCAATGACCAGAGCGTTGTACTCGGCCACATTGTTAGAGCAGGGCTCGGTGAGGGAGTAAGCGCGGTTAATCACCAATTCGGAAGGGGAGATCAGCACTACCCCGACCCCGACAACTATATTGCCTTTAGGTCCGGTCCTCGAAGCACCGTCGAAGAACATTCGCCATATATTATCGTGAGAGGTTGCATACGAGTCGACGACCTCATCTGGGATCTTTTTATATATTCTGGAGGACTCCGAGCCTGGATGGGCTGCTAAGAAGTCTGCCAGGGCTTGACCTTTGACTGCCTTTTGTGGGACGAAGATCATATGATAAGGGGACAACAATATTGCCCATGTAGCGAGGCGAGAGCTGAGTGCCCCTGGTTTAGTCATGAGGACCCTGAGAGGTTTGACTCGTGAGATCACATGTATGTTTGTTCGGTGACATAATGTCGCATTTTCTGAATGGCGAACACCAGGGTAAGGCATTCCTTCTCCACAGCGGTGTATCGGTGCTCTGGCCCAATCATCATTCGGCTGAGGTAATATATGGTCTGCTCATGGCCTGCGTCGTTGTTTTGTGCCAGCAGAGCCCCGAGGGAGTGTTCTATTGCTCGTACATAAAGCAGGAATGGTTTTCCAGAAACCGGGGCCACCAAAACTGGAGGATTTGACAAATATTCTTTGATGCTGTCGAAAGCACGCTGACATTCCTCGTCCCATACGAATGAGACTCCTTTCTTCATGAGATGCATGAACGGTCGGGACCGTCCAGAGAGATTGGAAATAAACCTCCTGATGTAAGCTAGCCTCCCTTGGAGACCTCTGAGTTCGCGGAGATTTCTCGGGGGACCCATCTCCATGATTGCTTTCGTCTTCTCAGGGTCTACATGGATACCCTGTGCAGTGATGATGAAGCCCAAGAACTTCCCGCTGGATACGCCCAGAAAGGACTTCATAGGGTTCATTTTCAAATTGTGCGCTCGCATTAGGTCGAATACCGTCCTTAGATCCTGCAGATGGTCTCCCTTGCAGCGACTCTTAACAGCTATATCGTCAACATAGCACTCCACTGTCTTGCGTAAGTGGTCTCTGAAGATGATGCTCATGGCTCTTTGATATGTGGTGCCAGCATTCTTCAAACCGAAAGGCATGACTGTGTAGCAGTACGTGCCAGTTGGTGTTCGGAATGATGTATGCTTTTCATCGTCAGGAGACATTTTGATTTGGTTGTACCCCGAGAAGCCATCCATGAACGACATACGTTCGAAGCCGCAGGTATTGTCGATCATGGTGTCTGTAATAGGAAGGGGGAATTCATCTTTGGGGCATACCTCGTTCAGATTGCGAAAGTCGATATAAATTCGAATCTTCCCATTCTTCTTGAGGACGGGTACTATATTGGCAACCCAATCGGGATGTTGCTCCTCACGAATGAAGCCGCTGGCTATCAGTTTGTTGACTTCGACTTCGATTGCGTCCATGATGCCTGGGCGGAAGCGTCGCTGTTGTTGCTTGACTGGCTTCGCATCCGGTCGAATGTTGAGTTTATGAAGAGCAATGTCAGGATTTAACCCTGGCATGTCTTTATAGCTCCAGCGAACACATCAATGTACTCTCTAACAAGTTCTAGTAGTGACTCCCGCTCTTCGTCTGCTAGGCTTTTACTGACAAAAATTGGTTTTGGAGAAGATTCGCTGCCGAGGTCAACCTGTATGACTTCATCTTCCGTAGGAGGTTCTCTCTGTTCGAATCGCTTTCCTATTGTGCGTCTAATTGTTGGGCCCACGGCTCTAACTCGAGGATTTCGGGGATGTCTTCGTCTTCTTCGTAAGCGTCGACGAATGCCATGTTGACTGACAAGACTTGTCTGAACACGTCTCCGATGCTAGTATCCGAATCAGAAGTTGGTGACCCGGTTGAATGTGACTGCCAGTCACATTCTTCATCTGAACTCTCAGAGGTGGTAGTAGGCGTTATATACCCTAACCCGCATCGAGTTTTGCTATAGTAGTCTCGTGGTTTGCCTGCCGGGACTGGTGGCTTCAAAGGTAATCGTCGCCCAGCACCGTAGTTCAAACCTGGCATCGTCTCCAGATCATACCCCTGTTTCTGCATAAGATATTTGGATTGGGGGCTATAAAGATACAGAGGTAATCTTCCGGTATCTGACCCGAGGTAGGCTTCCTTTATGGTGAAGGGGTGCGGGTCGTCCTTCCGGCCGAAGATGATTGGATGGTCCCCTCCCTCGATTATTCGGTAAGCATCTTCTACTGGAGTAAGCTGGATTACGGTGTACACATTTGTCACCTGTGTGTGTAGGTGAGTGCCTATACCGTGTTCCATAGCATACATTGTACATAGCTTATTGAGCTCGGTGTAGTTCAAAGATAACCCTTTATTGATGAAGTAAGGTATCTTTTCTAGGGGGATTACATCATCAGCGGAGGGGACATTAGTGTGGGTAGCCACATACTTGGCTAGCTCCGGTTCCTCTTCGGCTACCCCCTGTGTAAACGAAGACTGAGAGGATGACCTGGGAAGCTTGATTGTCAGTGGTTCAGTTGATGGAGCAGAGCGTGGAGTCGTTAGCAGACTAGCGACCCCCAATTTGGCATTTGATGTGGAGTGAGGAGTGGCCGGTTCGCTAGAAGTGTCAGACCTCGCATCGGGGTGACGACCCTTCTTGGAAAGGCGTATCGTCAGTGGCCTATCGGAGGGATTGAGCTTCTCCGTTTGGGGTTGACCGACTCTCGGCAGTCTGATTGTCAATGGCCCCGTTGTGGATCTCGGTACTTGGCCGGACCTTGGCAGCCGGATTATCATCTGCTCCTCCTGTGCCGAGAGGCTGATCGCGTCCTTCCGCAGAGTGGCGGTAAGGGGTACGGACTTGCCCAGTTTACGAGCTTGGAGGTGGATCGTCAGAGGTTCTTCTGATCCTGTGGCTGTTTCAGTACTGGTTTGTACATCTCCTTCAGCAAGATGCTTCTTCGATTTTTCGTACAGGCAGGAGTCTGAGTAGTAAGATTCGACCCCTTTGAAGGGATTGATATCAGCAAATTTCGTCTTCACAAAGCCATGTTTATCGACATATTTGAAGCACTAGTGTAGCGTGGAAGGCACGATCATGTAATCGTGTATCCATGGGCGCCCCAAGAGGATGTTGTAAGAAGTGTCTGCATCTATGACATAGCAGGTGACTTCGGATTGGAGATCGCCAATCTGACACTTCAGACGGATCTTCCCAATAGGGTAGCTCCTGTCCGAATTGAAACCGCTGATGACGGTATTTGTTGGTGTCAAGCGATGCATTGGGATGCGGAGATGATGCAGCAGACCCTTCGGGATGATGCTTATGGAAGAGCCAGGATCTATGTGCATCCGATCCACCTTCACGTCGTCGATGTATCCCGTGTAGTATAGCGGACGATCGTGTAGGTTGGTTTTGATAAGCATGTCCTGCAGAGTAAAGACGATGTTGGGCATTGCTCCCGTACAGGTACTGTCTTGGAGATCCACGGGTGAGTCCTTTCCGGTGAGGTTGGATTGAGCCAGATAGACATCGGCATTTTGGAGTGCTTCGCTTAATGCAATACGAACATCCTTGGAGAGTCTTAGAAGTTCGTATAGTGACAACTTGGCCGGTGTGTTAGCCAATTGCGCTAAGATGTCAAAGTTGTAGGGCCTCTCTAGCCCTTGTGCTGCCTCCTTTCGGAGGGATTTGTCGAAGCGAGTCTCCCTCGTCCTAGGCTTGTCGGTCGTCGAAGGCTGAGCCGGTCCCGGAGCATCAGTTGTAGCGGGTTGATGATTTTCAGCTGGATTGTCAACCACATGTTAGGATTGTGCTCCGGACCGCATGACGACAGCTGTAGCTTCCTCGTCGTCTGTCGAGATTGTGTGGCAGGTCCTGACTTTTCCACTTTTCTTTTTGCCGGTGGAAGATGGTGTGGGCCGAGTCACTTCTGACACCAAGTCTGGATGGATCCATATGACCTCCCCTCGTGATGTGGTGAGAGGTACTAGACCAGCAGCTTGTTCTCGAGGAGGTGGAAGATTGGTGATCTCCATTGTCGCCAGAGGGATGGGGACCACCCCGTCTAGAGTTTCTGTCGGAGGGAAGCTACCGAATTGTACGGACACCATATTGGCTGCCACAGTTACATCTTCGAAGTCGATGGCCAGAGCGTTCGAATCGATGAGGCTTTGGATGTACCGTTTCAGCTGGTAGCAATCGTGTGTAGTATGATGGACATAGCGATAATAATGGCAGTACTTTGGATTCTCCATCTCTGCCGACCGCGGTTCCCGTCTTGGTGGAGGAAGCTGAATCCTGTCCCCCTGTATGAGCATGTCCAAGATGGGCTTGACATGACCATCTTCGAAGGAGTAAGTGATTTGCGGCCATTGTTTGTCTGCTGGCTTGGGCTCAGGTTTTTGTGTTGTATCGGCCACCACAGCCTGCTTTCCCTTGCTGTCCCGATTGTTGGGGGCGCTACCCCCATTATCGTTGTTGGGACGCTTGCCCTTGTTTTCTCCTTCCGAGATGTGCAATCCCAGTTGGCGAGCCTTCTTCAGTCGTTCTTCGGCGCTTGTGGCGCTGATGATGAACGCCTTCCAATCTTTGAATTGACTTTTGCCCATCCAGAGACTGATCGTTGGGAGCAGTCTCTTTTGGCAAATTTCAATTAAAGAGGAATCTGGATTTTCGGAGGGCAGCTTCATGGCGGTTTGGCGGAACCGCTCAATATATTTCCTTGTCAATTTCTTCTCCCCTTGGACGACGTCCATGAGGGTGGACATGGTGACGTCCTGCCCTACTTCATAGAATCTCTCCAAGAACAGGCGCTTAAAGCTGACGAAGGAGTGGAAGCAGTTGTCCGGCAGATTGCGATACCAGTCGAAAGCGACTCCTTCCAATGCCCAAATGAATAATTGCGTGAGGATAGCATCATCATAGGGCAGATGGTCGGTGGTGACCTCGAAGTAAGTGATGTACCGACTCGCTGAGGTCTTCCCATCATATGGGTTGATATTGAACGACTTATATTTTGGTGGAAATGGAACATCCCTCCATTCGGCAGGGTATGGTTGCCGTACTCTGAGGTCTTGAGCATTTTCTCGGGCATGGAAAATGGCTCGGAGCTTCTGGACCTCTCTTCTTACTTCTCGGGCCTCATCTGTCGCGGTAGGGGCATTTACTTCTGGAGGATTATTGCCCGGGTTTGGTACCGCTGAGTTCGAGTCCGCATTGACCGCGGGGCCCGTGCTTGTTTGGCCAGGCGTTCCTCCTTGCAGAGTTGGAAGGGCTGCTTTAATCTCGTCTACAGACTTGACCAAAGCAAGTAGTATGGCTTCAAGGTTGTCGATGTGCTGGCGATCACTGGAACCAGTTTGATTGCTGTCCGTCATGAACACCATCCTTACATGAGGAGTGATGGAAGGAACGGTGGAGGATGTGCCCTCCGAGTCGTACCCATGCATCGAGAAGTCATCGGGGTAGGTGGGAATGTTCTCTTCGGGCTCGGACTCGGAGGGAACGGTATCCCCAGCCTCAGAGCTTGCTTTGTCTTGAGAGTTACGGATGTCATCGGGGGCATCAGCGCCTGTTGTACCTGATGGGAGGGTTGTTTGTCCGAGCTCGGCTCCTTGAAACATCGGATTGTTCTGGATGTTCGCAGGAGTGCTACCCCCAGTTCCTACGACCCCCAGTGATGTAGATGATGGGTTTCCCATTGCAGCAGATTTCGTCTTTGAACGGGTGTGTTGGAATACTCCGGTGGAGGACAACCGTTTAGACGATAGTTTCTTAGCTGTAGCAGTTGATATCTTGGGGCTGGAGATGCTTGTCTTCTTTTCTCTCCCCTCGGCAGGGACTTTCTGAGCGGAATTGCAGGAGGCAACAGGAGGTGCCTCGTCTTCTGAGCTCGGATGCTGTAGTCTTTGGAAGACGGACGGCCGGTCTTCCATTGCTGCCGTGTTGTTGCAACAGCAGTTGACGATGATTTGAGTGCAGTGATGTCCAAGTGAGGACTCTTTGCATGCCGAGGCTCCTTCTCTTTCCTTGCATTTGTGGAGGATCTTCTCACAAAGGTCAGAGGAACCACTCTGTCCGTTCGCCGACGGGGGCTGGACTCGAGCGGTAGTCAACGGGACGCCCCGATAGTCAGAGGTTGGGACAGCTGACTGGGCTTGATGAGCCCGCGCTGTCCTAGACTTCCTCCTTTTCGCACTTGCGGGTGCGTAATAGGAGGAGTCCAAGTTGAGTATCACAGAGTCTGGCTTATCATCCAGAGAACCATCAGGGTCAGGACCGCATGAGAGACGGTCGAAGACTGATCGAGAGAAGCGTAGAACGGACGCTATGCGGCTAGAATTGGGTACCGTGCAGGCTGTCTGCATGCGGTTGTCTTCTGTTGTCGGATGAGTTGTTTTTATGCGGCTAGGAGTTACGACCGTGCAGGCTGGCCGCATGCAGTTGGCCATTGTGGCCGCATGGGTTTTCTGCAAGCGATTGACTTTCTTAGCCGCATGAGTTTCATCCATGTAGTTGGCGGCTGTAGTCGCATAAGCTATACGGCTGACAGATATGGCCGCATGAGTTTTCTTTGTGCGGCTGACGGATGTAGCCGCATGAGCTTTCTTCCTGCGGCTAATACCCTTATGCGGCTCTGATCGCATAGAGTTCCTCTTTGCCCCTTCAAGTCCAGCATCATAGTATTTTCTTCTGCCGGACTTGGGGACAACAGAGTCGTCTATGATCTGAAGTGGGGCCGCGGGAGAGTTTTCTCCACCGTCTTGAGCAACAGAGGGTATTTCTGCAAGAGCTTCAGTAGGAATGAAGGATCGGGGTCTCCACTCCTTGCGGGCCTTCTTTGTGCGGGCTCGCTTCTGGACCGGACCAACGCTCTTGTCGGAGAGCATTTCTTCGAATGCCTGTTGGTCGAACCGGGCGACCATCTTCTGTTGCGTGGAGCCAAGCTTGGCTGCATCCGATTGCGTCACCAACTCCTCAGCCATCGAGAAGTTTGTCCCCAGCGGAGTCGCCATCGTGTTCGCCATGAAATATAAAAGAACAAAACAATTATCGAAGGACCGGACTTTTACTTTACGTTACAAACTCGCTTGTACAAAAAAAGCCTAGGGACGAAAACCTAGGTACAACAGTCTAAGTACAATTATTTATTTTAGATTATGGGGGGTGACGGTAGAGGCTCGGGAAGGCGACGGCAGCCCTGCCTTACTCCTTGGACGATCGGTATGCAGCCTTGGCTCCTGCGAAGAGATGGTTGGCATTGATGAAGAAACGCTCTTCTTGCTCTCCCTCTATTGCTCTTCTGGCTTCTCTCTTTCTCTGTGTATTTTCTCTCTGATTATTGGAGGGAAGCTCTCTGTATATCTTTCTCTGATAATATGTATGTCACGAGAGAATGGCACCTTGCTATTTATAATAGTGGGGGCATCATTAGGGTTTGGATGATTACCCATTCTCAAAGTGGCGGCGGCCTGATGTATAATCAATCTGGACCATTCGTTTTGGGCGTGAAGGATCTGGGCCATAAATGGGGATAATATTGAATCCTGTGAATGATTAATGCTGATTGCTTTAAATCTTCATGATTGGTTGTGTCAAGCTTGGATCTCTCACCACGTGTCCCATTGGCTTGATCATGAACGATATGACCTGATCTCATTAATTATGAGGATAATGTTAAATATGGTCATTGGGATCTGGTAATTCTCTGATTGATCTGTATCCCATAATCATCTTTGCTGCCAGCTGTCAAGTCGGGGGGCCATTAACTCTCTGCCACGTGTCTTCATAGTGGACCCTGTCAGAACCGCAGGATATCCATGAACCGCATGAGACAGCGTCTCAGTGAGCCGCATAGGTATAGTACTTGCGAGCTGCATGGGATAGTTTCTCGGTGAGCCGCATAGATATAGTACTTGCGAGCCGCATGGGATGGCTTCTTGGTGAGCTGCAGAAAGATGATTCTTGCCAGCCGCATGAAGCTGTTCTTCAATGGAGCCGCATGGGATGGCTTCTTGGTGAGCCGCAGGAAGATGATTCTTGCCGGCCGCATGAAGCTGTTCTTCTATTGAGCCGCATGGGAGTAGCCACGTGGCAATCTCGGATCGTGTCAGAGATTTTCTCTTGTTCCCGAAGAGTCTATCATTATGACAGGACCATTATGACACTTCATGTCAGAGCCGTCAGCTGTCAAATCATGGCAGAGCATTGAATAGGGCCATTACTCGATGGCCAGCTGTGTGAAGGAGTCCCATGGAGACACGTGGTGTTGACCGAGCTGCATACCTCTGTTGGTCGTATGTGAGCCGCATGTACTTCTGAACTGCATACGGCTGGAGGGCTCTTTGAACCGCATAGGACTGTCCCTATATAAGCCGCATGGACTCTCCTGCCCCGAGCCGTATGAGACTAAGAGTCTCTCTGAACCGCATGGGACTGCTCCTGTATGAGCCGCATGGGGTTCTCCTGTTCCGAGCCGCATAGATCATCTTTCTAATATTTTCCATGCTTCTACAACAACATTCTGCTCTTCCTCCACTTCCTCCATAATACTTCCTCTGGGCTCTTCGGCCTCAGTTCTCGGATCAAGATCTTTTCTCTGCTCGATCTCTTCTCTATGTTCTGGACTAGGAGTTTTATTCCTAGGTTCTGAAATAGGAGTGGGAGATGGCAAAGTTAATCCAGCCACAGCATCCATTACTATTAAAGACGGGGCTCGATTTCTTCTTTGGGCCAGCTTTTTTCTTTTTAGAGGCCTCTCAGGGCTCTCTATATTTATAGTCTCAACTTGTCTTTGGATAGAGGTTGGTGTAGTGGCCTCTTCTTGCTGAGTTGTCTCGACCAGCTGTCGAGATTGAGACCTAGTTGTAATCTTTTCAGAAGAATGATCTAATATCAATTTCTTCTTTGCTGCTGGAGCGGAAGGTTCCTCTCTTCTCCTCCTCTTGGCTGGAGATTTGCCCACCTTCAAAGAGATACGTAGTGGCACGTTAACTTCTTGAGGGAACATAACATCCCTTGAAGCTTTCAAAGGTGCATCTTCTGGCTCATGTACTTCATCATTTCCTATGAGCGACATGACGACTCCTCCCCTCTTCAATCTTGTTGAAGATGCGAAGCTATCCGTGAGGTTAAAATTCTCAGCAAAGGTGTTTGAAGATGTATAAAAAACTGAGTATGTAAACAGCATCCGAGGGCCATGATTGCTGTTTACAGGCATCGAGAACGTCGATTTCGTATCTCGAGCATTATAATAATCCTATGCTCGGGACC
Source organism: Iris pallida (assembly GCA_029216955.1). Taxonomy (NCBI): domain Eukaryota; kingdom Viridiplantae; phylum Streptophyta; class Magnoliopsida; order Asparagales; family Iridaceae; genus Iris; species Iris pallida. The sequence continues at coordinate 388,040 of JANAVB010010798.1, read as the reverse complement.
CATCTATCAAATAACCTTTTCCCTGAAGACATGTGATAGCATTCCCCACATGGAATTGGTCGTATCCGAACTGCCGAGCAAATCGACTGGGGAGATATGGCTCTAAATAACATTCATCTTCGAACCGGTACACCAAATGGGACGGTCGAATTGTTTTCAACCACTCAAAAGCTGCACGGCTCAGAGGATGCATCTGCGAGTCAATCATATTTGTTCGCATTTGTTCGTAACTAGCAGGAGGATGGGTGCAATAAAAGTTCCATCCTTTGCTCAGGTTTAGAGCATATCTACAATCTCTTAGAGCAGTGAATTTCTACTTACCATTGGAGTATCTCCGTAAAAAGCTGCCGTCAACCGGTCCCATGCCGGGGTCCATCAAAGTGGGATGGTGAAGGAGCAACCACCCAAATAGATATGTATACGATAATTCCAACCGAGGAAATTCTTTTTCACCCTTGGATTTCAGCATCAGATCGACGTATAGACGAAGACCGACATTCAGCTTACAAGTCATTGCTGACAGAAGATCCATCTTATAGCCGAAGACTAATCTAACGGCAGCAAAAAGAACACCGCGATGGAAGCGGTCTACAGCACTGGATCCCGGGACTACAAACCGACGGAGCCAATGTGTCAGAAACCCTGCTAATTGGGCTTCTTTCGACATCGGTCTATATCCTACTCTCAAATAACTTTCGAGAGTATCTCCTGTCTTCAAAGGAGGACATTGATAATCATCCTTCATCTCTTTATCAAAATCGCCACTTTCTTCCATCAACTTCATCACTTCTGTGTTGCTCAATGGCTTAAAGAAATCAGGATAGCATCTATCGTGTTCCTTGGTCTTCGGTTCTTGAATGTGGTTAAGGAACAGATAAGGTAGCCATTTTGAGGAATAGCAAGTGTTTGATGTAGCACTTTTATAGAACAGGGAACAGATCTTTTAATGGCATAGCAGTTCCTCGAAGACTGCTACCATTTCTACATTCTCTCTCCGGAGTCTGTCCAACTCATCATTGGTTGGAACAAATTCTTCGTATGGGGCATCTCCCATTGGCAAGTAAGAGATGTACTTTATCTCATGGAGTGCAAACCCGATTTCTCCGCCGGGAGTCATGAAGGTCCCTGTTCTGTAATTATACCTCTCTGCTAGAGCCAAGAACAGGTGCGGGTTCGGAGCAAAACCATAGACAGTGGCATGCACTGCTTGGTACAAGTTGATTTACTGCAGTTCGCTTTCAAACTTGGTCAGAATCCAATTTGCTATGCAGCTCCATCTTTTAAAATTTGGATTCACCAATCCAGTTAGTCTGATGTCTTGCTCAGGATATCTTCCTTCGACTTTCGCAAACTCATTTGCGAAAATTGGGGTTCTGACGGGCATTAACAAGGAAGAATTCTCTGGCGGAATACAACCGGGTTTCAGACCCCTCAACAAAACACTGTATCGTTCGGAGGAACTGTAGAACATATCCTTCTTGCTCGGCCCCTTTTTCACAAAAATTCTTCCTGGACGGGCATCTTGGAACGGTGTGAGGTTCCATTCCATCTTCCTCGGATAGCTCGCATGAGCATACCGGGATAATGGAAGGCAACGTGGAACATTTGGTATCGAGAAAGATCTATCCGTCTGATGGACAATCCTTTCTTCCATCCTTGGTCTCGGTTGAGAACTTTTTTCAAAAGCTTCACCGAATAAGAATAATGGTTTCTTATGTATGACAACATCTGTCGTTTCCAGAGGTTGTCCGTTCATCAAACATTGCAGTGTCTCATTGTCTTGGGATATCAAAATGGCCTGACGGGAGGTCGGTAGATCATATTGAGGATAGTGCACATGTGACAAGTCCTCTTTATATTCTGATTCTGAAAGGGTCCCTACGAAGTTCTCATATTCTGGGTCTTCTCTGGTATTAACTGCATCAGATAGAGAAAACAAAAATTTTCAGTATAAGTCAAAGTCAAAAAGTCAGTTTGCGCAAAAATTAGATTGCGCAAAATCAAATTGCGCAATATCAGATTGTGCGAAATAATCAAACCTACAGACATCAGTTGGCGCCGACAATCTTGCGCTAATCAGCAAGTTGCGCAGACTTTTATCAGCGCAATTCAACCGATTGCGCAGAGAGTCGTCCTTCATAAAAATGAAGAGTGGACTGATTTGTGCAACCAGAACCCTAAAAGGGTGGCGCAGTATGATCCTATCTCTAAAAAGAGATGGATTCTGAAAGGAACAGTGAAATCAAAACTCTAAAAAGAGTTTTTGATTAGGTTATCTACCTATCATTGTTGGATGAGCAGTTTCAAGGCGCGAAGCTCGTCGTGCAGCCCTAGTCGATGATTCGGCGGGGGCCTTGCCCTTAGCAGTGGCAGAAGATCGTCGGAAAGCCATTGCGATCGTCGAAGAGGAAAGAAAGGAAGAGCTCAGAAGTTTTTTTCTCTCAAGAGCACGAAAAAAGCAAGTAAAGAACACTTCAAAGAAATTGAAGAACTATTTATAGTTTTTCAAATCGAAACGACCGCCTTAGATTGCGCCTAAAAATAGGCTAAACCCTCAGATTGCGCAGACAACTCACTATGTGCGCAAATTGATTTCAAATTCAAAATTCAAAGTATTTTGAAATTTTGAATAAATTCAACTTTCGAAAACTTTGAAGGGGGTCTTGTAGGTCCTGAAAAATCAAGTTGCACACATCAACAAAGTCAGAAAATCAAGAAATATAACTTTCAGATGAACTGCGCAGACATCAGATTACGCACCCTTCAGTTTGTGCAAGCTAGTTTGCGCACACTTCCAAGCGCGCAGGCTGACGTGGCAGATTATCATCATTACCTGACACAAATCAAATCTTCTGACAGATGACAGCGTGGAGAACGAGGCGACCGTTCGTTTAAACGTGCAGCACGGCGTTCGAGGACAGCTGGCAGAACAATCCATGTTGGTGCAATCTATGTTGGCACAATCCATTTCCTGTGTAATTCAAGTTGGCGCAATCCAAAGCCTGCGCAATTCAACGTGCGCGTTCTATCAATACAAATGACAAAATACACGTGGCATTCATGCCATCAATTGCTTATTTCGTGGCAACTGTCTATGCATGATCATGCGCATTTCAATCAAATGATGCCATGTGTCCAAGACAGTTGGCCCATGATCCAGCAACTGCCTGCGCAGTCCATTGCTGCACAATCCAATTGCTGCGTAATCCATCACGCGCAGTCCAGAATAACTAAAAGTTAGTTATTTCTCAGAACTCTATAAATAGAGTTTCAAGTCTCCATTCAAGGGGATCAAGAATCAGAGATCATAGATCAGATTATAGAGAGATCAGACTTCAAAGTTCAGAGAATTCAGGAGTTCTTGCCCAAGTGCTGCTGCATTCTTCCGAGGCTTTTGCCTTCAACTTCCGAGGCTTTTTGCCTTCAATTCCAGAGTTGTCTTCAACTTTAGAGGCTTCGTCTTCAGAGTTCACATCGTCCAAGGGATAAAGCAATCGTCATCTAGATTGAATTCCTAAAGTTGTACCATTCCCAGAATTCAAATTGTAATCTTTTACAAAGTTTGTATCAATAAAGTTCTTCAACTTTTGTTTTTGCAAACAGTAAGGTAATGCAAGTTTTGCCTAGAAATAGGATATTCGAGTTTGGAGTCTAAGATAGAGTTAGAACTTGATTCCCTTGGTTGGTAATGATCAAATATAGTGCTCATAGACTAGTTTTGACACCGGTTGACCATTTTGACCAAAAGTCAACAAAAGTCAACCGAGAGTCAAACTTAGTCTTTAAGCGACTAGATTTGACAGAAACCAAACCAGAGTTGACCAGTTGCTGAAAGTCAACAGTTGGTCAACATTAGACTAGTTTGACCTAGAGTTGACCAGAGTTGACCAGGGTTGACTTTTTGACCAAAAGTCAACTGTAAGTCAACCTTTGACCCAGCTTAACCTAGTTTGACTTGGATAGACTCCCTGTGACCTAGTATGACCTAGTATGAACCAGTATGATCTAGTATGACTCAGTTTGACCTAGTTTTGACTTAGACTTGCATTCATGACTTATATTAGTTTTTTTTCAGTATAAACTCCATTTGACTCATAGTATCTTATTTTAGGTCTGTGATTACTCTGAGCGTCTGTTCTCAGCTCAGGACCACAGGCGGGTATATTCACTAATAGTTTTCATTGTCTTGATATCTACTATATCCGATTCAGTTGTAGTGTCTTACACGATTCCCGACACGACGGTTCACGGACTAGTATACGTTGGATCCTGTCATGAGATGTTATTCTCAGATTTTCCTTGGTATGTTGGTATGTGATATCCATCTTCATGTACTTATATAGACATCGATTTGGGAGTGGGGTGATCACCTGCTTTCGAATCTGTGTCATGATATGCCATGTCTAGATCCATGATACTATTCGGGGATGGAAAAATTATTAGGGGTTATGTGATCAAAGCCTCCCTGTCAATATTTTGCTAGCGCCACCCTCACCTCACGTAGGGTGTAGCAGATACCCCATGCCAGGTTATCCAGGTTGGCCGGCATGACTCTCCGTTGAGGTTACCGTGGATTGTCGGGCCAAGTGGATAACCCCACCATGACTCCCTAGCCGATACATATCGTTCTAATAATTCAAATAAAATTTTACATTTATTTTAGTATCTTATATTCCAGTTTAGCTTTACTTTCTGTACTTCTCACCATGCTATGATTCCATTACTCACATACTCTACCTGCTTTTATATTGTACCATAATTTAAGACTAATTTCTATTTGAAGGAAGGATTACAATTCCGGTCCTTGTTTGGTTCAAGGGTTGTAACTCGGCTTTCAAATGGTTCCCAAGTCGCCTATATCTTTGTCTTGTATTTTATTATACTGTCTCTTATAGTATTTGTCAATTCATATGGAACTGCTGTTGGTGTTTGTACTTGCTCATTTTCCTGACAGGACACCGTTGATATATTACAGATGACTCTGAGGCTGATTGCCCGACCTACTAAGGGGTCGAGTCTGACGGAGTAGACTTAGACAGTGGCTTGTTGGTAGAGCCACTAGATTTCGCTCACCCTGAGTAGTATAGCTAGTTAGGTTTGCCTAGCCTGCGAGCCAGCTAGTACTTTCAGTTTGTAGTACCTTAGATATATTTTCTGTGACTCTGGATGTTTGTGTATAGCTCTGGCTTGTGTGGATCTTGGACTATTTTCTGCTTTCATCTATTATATTTCCTTTTCCGTGCTATCTACCTTAGTTTGATATATGTGTTTGAGACTGTATTGCTATGTCATCTCCATTCGGAGAGTATATACTGTACAGGTACATTTATCTATTTTAGTCGTAGTATTTACAGAACCTATATACAGCGTTCTACCGTCGATACTGCGGCGTAGGCTGGACGTAACCACGTGCTCGTGCCCCTCTTCAGGTTGCGGGTCGTGACACGTTTTTGTGGTGGCCCATGCAGGTTAGAGTCGTAATTAGTGCGATCTCGTAATGGTGCTCGACTTAGAGTACTAATTACGAGCTTGCGACTAGGACATAGGATATAGGATATGAAAGGAGTTACTCTATCACATTTTAGGAAATTTCTGATCTTTTGATTACCATGACAACTCTTCTTGCATTTGAATTCAATTGTCCTCCTTTGATAATATCTTATCATGTGCCATATTGATCTCTTGGGTTCAATTCATCTTCAGGATGCCGGTGACTCGTTCTCATGCAGCAGGGCCCAGTACAGTTCCGGAGAGGTCAGATCCTGGAGGTCTTCCACCTCCGGCTACGGGAGTAGCAGTCGAGAGAGCAGTAGCCTCAGTCCCTGCCCTTCAGGCAGGAGTAGCAGCGGCAGTTCCCGGAGGTCTTCCACCTCCAGCTGAGGGAGCTGCAGTTCAGGGAGCTGCCACATCAGTCCCTGCCCTTCCGGCGGGAGAAGCAGCAGCGACGGTTCCAGGAGGTCTTTCACCTCCATCAGCGGGACCATCCATGGTCATCCCTGATATTCTTCCACCGTCGCCTCAGTTACCGACAGATACTCAGGGGATGATGGCCCTTCTGTAGCAGATACTGCAGACACAGAGAGCACAGACAGAGGCACAGCACCGTCTGGTAGAGATGCTGCGACAGACCATGGAGAACTCGCATCAGCTAGCTATGGCAGCAGTGGAGAGATGTGCACCGGCTACAGTTCAGGGAGCACCAGTACAACAGCAGGGTCAGGGGAGGCCCGGTACACACCTCCACTTCAGGAAGATGAACCCACAGGAGTTCAAAGGTACCGAGGGTATCCTATACGCGGACGACCGGCTAGAGGATGTCCAGCGGAGTCTGGAGTTGGCAGAGGTCCCGAGAGGACTTTGGGTGACTTCTGCAGCGAGCCAGTTTTTCGACATAGCGCTGACTTGGTACCGCATGGATCCGCTTGCGTCAGTGAGAGGTATATCTTGGGAGGACTTCAGGAAGCTCTTTAAGGAGAAGTTCTACCCAGATGTAGCCTTGACAGCTTTGGAGGGGCAGTTTGCCAGTCTGGTGCAGGGAAACTCATCGGTAGACGAGTATGCAGCGGAGTTCTTCCGTCTGAGCACGTTTGCACCTATTTTGGTCCAGAATGAGGGGTGCAAGGCCCGAAAGTTTCAGAGGGGCCTTATACATGCAGTGCACACTCGCACCTCTGGGAGACGTGATGCGACCTTCGAGCAAATCCTTATGGAGGCGCAGATCACAGAGAAGGACTTCGGCCTCAAGCTGAAGAGGGATAGTGACGCTCTTGGAGCTAGTTCGAGTGCAGGGCCAGCGATGCGCCCATATTTCCAGCAGAGGCAGTTTCAGCAGCAGCAGCCTCAGTCACAATTTTAGCAGGCACCGGCACGTGCCCAGCAGCACCAGGGTCAGGGTCAGAGACCGGCTACACAGTGTACCTTCTGCGGGAAGCCAGGACACACCAGAGAGGCTTGTAGGAAGAGGTTGGGCGTCTGCCTATACTGTGGGGCGCCTGACCACCAGCTGAGGGATTGCCACGCTAGTGGAATCCGAAGAGGCCAGGACGGCGTGCAGCAGGCTAGAGGAGGCCAGCAGGGGCATGCATTCTCCATGACAGTTGATCCCATCCAGGCAGTGGCAGAGAAGATAGCAGGTTCCAATCTTTCGATCTTATTCCGCATTTGCTTCCTTATAAACTATTTAAAAATTCGATTCCATCTGTTCCCTGTTTGTTTGATGAAAAATTTATCCTTGTGATGTGATATTCTTCTGAGATAAGTTGTATGGGATAGGTCGTCTCGATTATGAGATTTTAGAATCCTCTAGGGTCATGCTGGCAGGCAGAGTGAGGACATATAGTCGGACAATGGACGTATTTCTCGGGTGTGGGAATTTAAGGTTTTCGCTGCCAAGCTAGCGGCAGTGCAAAAAATTTAAAATACCATGATTCTAGAGGTATGTACCGTAGTTGAGGACTTTATGATTATCGTAGTCTTGCTCACTGGCATGACCGAGATTCTGAGTATCATGATTATTGGACAGACGCATACGATTATCGAATTGCATAAATTTTCTGTGTTTACTTTGTTTTAAGTTTTTGGATGATTCATTTAAGGTGGATAGACTTATATTTGAGAGTAATTTTAAATTTTATAATTTTAGTCATTTAATTCATGCTTGAATTTTTGAAATTTTTAGCCATGACTTGTGATTTTGATGTTTCACTATTGTTTGGTTTAATTTCGAGAACGAAATTTTTTTAAGGTGGATAGATTTGTCACCCCCAGTTTCCAGAAATAGGGTATTTTTGTCATTTTTCATTTTAGAATATTTTTGAAATTATTTATTTATTTATTTATAATATTATTTTGGGGTTATTTGAGTCGGGTTCGAATTTCAACTAATTCCGACTTGTATCGGGGACCCGGGGTAGTGTTGACCCTAGTGGGCCCACACACTAGTTAGCCATGGCCCACATGTTAGTTATTTTAGTTAGAGACTAGACTAATTATTTTGGTTAGGATTAATATGGATTAGTGTTTTAGGAATGACCAAACTACCCCCGACTTAACCCCTTACCAATGTATTAACCCATAGACTAGAGAGGGGCTTTTTAGGCTTTTCCTAATAAGACAAAAACCTCTTTATGGCCAGCCACTATAGCATGGATAGGCTCCTCCATTCATCATTATCCATTCTCTCATTCTCTATCTTGTTCTTCCCCAAATTTGTTAGAGAGCAATCCCTAATCAAACCATCACCAAATCCTTCCATTTTCTCTCCAAATCTTCTTCCTTCCTTCTCCATTCAAGCCAAGGAGGGGGCTACACAAGTTTGGGAGGATTCGGAGCTCGTTCATGTCCTTTTGGAATCTCTACGTGTCGATGTCGAGTCGGAAGGCCTTTTCCTTTGAATCTCTCTCCTGGAAGGTATAATCTCTCTTATAAACCACCCCAATATGCATATAGGTTGATTTTTGACCCATAGGAATGACCCCCATGGTTATATCTCCATCTGTGTCCATTTCGTGTCCATTTGGAGGTCATAAGAGTGTCCTTTGTGTTATGGTTGTGTCCTAGTGGAAAAAGTCCCTAATGGACACATGTATTTTATCATATATTGATTAAATGATTATTTAGAGATTTAATCCCAGATTTTTATTAGTTTAGAGATTGTGTTTCCAATGTATCATAATGTATCATATTTCTAATATCTATATGTGTATATATATGGTGATATATATTAATCTCTATGTATATATATATATATATATATATATATATATATATATATATATATATATATATATATATATATATATATATATATAAATTTTTTTTTATTTATACATAGAGATTAATATATATATATAAATAAATATATATATATATATATATATATATATATATATATATATATATATATATATATATATATATATATATATATATTGGTTTTATATATTGGTTTTATATATTAAAAAAAGTATATATATATATATATATATATATTGGTTTTATATATATGTATATATATACTACGGTGTTTGTGTAACATTTTGTGTTTGGATGGGAGCACTTGTGGGTTCGGCCAAGTGGGGAGTTAGTGTGTGTGTATGTTTAGTTTATGGAGGGATTTGAGTGTGTGTGGGTGTGGTGAGAGTATGTTAGAGAGGGATGAGTGTAGAGTATAGAGAAGGGAATGTGGAATAGTGAGTGAGTGTTGGGGGGGGGGACACCCATTCTTGCTGCTGAAAACAGCAACTATAAGCTGTCCTTTTCACCCACAAATCAGTCCATGAATTGCCCAACCTTCAGCCATTTGCAAGCCTTCAATGGCTGTCCAGTTTGGCCACTTAATGGCTGTCAAAAAGCGCAACAAAACCTGTCTATACATCCCCAAAACATGTCCAGATTTTCAGTCCATAGCTGCTCTTCATTTCACCTCCTAACACACCCTATATGGCTATCCTAAACCCCCTGAAATCAGCCCTTAACAAGCTATATAACAGCCCCATATTTGCCCTTAACATCAGCCCCATTTTCAGCCCTCAAAACAGCCTTTAGCCCCTCAATTTCAGTCCAATAATCACCCACATGGCTGTCCATAACCTGTCCATTTAGCTCCCACAAATCAGCCCTAAACCACCAAGTGGCTGTCCTTTATTGCCCTCATGTCAGTCCATAATTTAGCTTGTGTGTGAGTATTTGTGAGTTTGTGTGTGTGTATTTGTGAGGTTGTGTGAGTGTGTGTGAGCTTAGTTAGAGTGTGTGTGAGAGCCTAAATGAGTATAGCAAATAATTAATAGGAAAACCCTATAGGAGAGCCTATGTGAGTGTTGTGTGTGAGTGAGAGTGTTATATGTGAGTGGTGTGGGTGAGTGCTAGAGTGATGTGAGGATTCATGATATTGGTAGGGGTAATGGGTAGATAACCAATACATGTCCTAAAATAGGTTAGATACCTAGGATACCTATTTTCTTTTGTAGGTAAGCCTTAGATATGATAGTATCTAGCTACCCTAAGGAGCCTAGGCTAGTATCTTGGGTATTAGCGGGGTTTCCTTGGTATTGGGCAAGGTATCGGGATTTACCTTGGTAAGGTAATGCAAGTTTTGCTTAGAAATAGGGTATTTGAGTTTGGAGTCTAAGATAGAGTTAGAACTTGATTCTCTTGGTTGGTAATTATCAAATATAGTGCTCATAGACTAGTTTTGACGTCGGTTGACCATTTTGACCAAAAGTCAACAAAAGTCAACCGAGAGTCAAACTTAGTCTTTAAGCGACTAGATTTGACAGAAACCAAACCAGAGTTGACCAGTTGCTGAAGTCAACAGTTGGTCAACATTAGACTAGTTTGACCTAGAGTTGACCAGGGTTGACTTTTTGACCAAAAGTCAACTATAAGTCAACCTTTGACCCAGTTTGACCAAGTTTGACTTGGATAGACTCCCAGTGACCTAGTATGACCTAGTATGAACCAGTATGATCTAGTATGACTCAGTTTGACCTAGTTTGACCTAGTTTTGACTTAGACTTGCATTCATGACTTATATTAGTTTCCTTTTTCAGTATAAAGCCCCGTTTGACTCATAGTATCTTATTTTAGGTCTGTGATTACTCTGAGCGTCTGTTCACCTTATCAGCTCAGGACCACAGGCGAGAACATTCACTAATAGTTTTTATTATCTTGATATCCACTATATCTGATTCAGTTGTAGTGTCTTACACGATTCCCGACACGACGGTTCACGGACTAGTATACGTTGGATCCTGTCATGAGATGTTATTCCCGGATTTTCTTTGGTATGTTGGTATGTGATATCCATGTTCATGTACTTATATAGACATCGATTTGGGAGTGGGTTGATCACCTACTTTCGAATCCATGTCATGATGTGCCATGTCCAGATCCATGATACTATTCGGGGATGGGAAAATTATTAGGGGTTATGTGATCAAAGCCTCCCTGTCAATATTTTGCTAGCGCCACCCTCACCTCACGTAGGGTGTAGCAGATACCCCATGCCAGGTTATCCAGGTTGGCCGGCATGACTCTCCGTTGAGGTTACCGCGGATTGTCGGGCCAAGTGGATAACCCCACCATGACTCCCTAGCCGATACATATCGTTCTAATAATTCAAATAACATTTTATATTTATTTTAGTATCTTATATTCCAGTTTAGCTTTACTTTCTGTACTTCTCACCATGCTATGATTCCATTACTCACATACTCTACCTGCTTTTATATTGTACCATGATTTGAGACTAAGTTCTATTTGAAGGAAGGATTACAATTCCGGTCCTTGTTTGGTTCAAGGGTTGTAACTCGGCTTTCAAATGGTTCCCAAGTCGCCTATATCTTTGTCTTGTATTTTATTATAATGTCTCTTATAGTATTTGTCAATTCATATGGAACTGCTGTTGGTGTTTGTACTTGCTCATTTTCCTGATAGGACACCGTTGATATATTACAGATGACTCTGAGGCTGATTGCCCGACCTACTATGGGGTCGAGTCTGACGGAGTAGACTTAGACAGTGGCTTGTTGGTAGAGCCACTAGATTTTGCTCACCCTGAGTAGTATAGCTAGTTAGATTTGCCTGGCCTGTGAGCCAGCTAGTACTTTCAGTTTGTAGTACCTTAGATATATTTTCCGTGACTCTGGATATTTGTGTATAGCTCTGGCTTGTGTGGATCTTGGACTATTTCCTGCTTTCATCTATTATATTTCCTTTTCCGTGCTATCTACCTTAGTTTGATATATGTGATTGAGACTGTATTGCTATGCCACCTCCATTCGGAGAGTATATACTGTATAGGTACATTTCTCTGTTTTAGTTATAGTATTTACAGACCCTATATACAGCGTTCTACCGCCGATACTGCGACGTAGGCTGGACGTAACCACGTGCTCGTGCCCCTCTTCAGGGTGTGAGTCGTAACACAAAACGTGTCCAAACACGTGTCTGAACTTTGTGTAAGTATAGGTACAGTACAGTGAAGGAGGGGGCTTGTGCACGTGTGTTGGTCGGGCTAGGACACGATACACACAACCTGGGGTCTCTTGTACGTGTCAGTAGCTAGGTGGGGTGTCGGAGTAGGTGTCTAAGTGCCTGAGTCGTGTCTACAAAGTGTCCAGCTCTGTGTCCAAGCCCGTATCAGTAACCCAATGTGCGCGTGTGTGTGTGTGTTTGTGAAACCAGTGCAAGCCCGATTTCTCCTAAACTACTCGATGGTTTTGCCTGAAATTTTGTGTGCTTAATGACAGTCATTGCCCGCACCCATACACAAGTTTTTGTGTGTCGAGGTGCTGTGTCGTGTCCGCTAGGACACTCGGGCAGCAGGGCAGCCGCACGGTGTCCTCGTACATACGTGCATATCCAAATTTGGACTCGAGGGTGCACAGAATTCAACTCAGTCAACTTGGGTTGTGATCTACACATAATAAGCTTCCAAAATATATAATTTGTTTTGAAAACTAAGAACAAAAAGTCCTATGAGGCATTTGATCGAACACTAGTTTAAATACACCGATACGTGTCCGATACGGACACGAATGGACACAAACTCCTACCAAACTTGGGCTACACCTTGGGGGACCCTAAATGAATGCATCCATGGGAAGAAATCGAGAATTTAATAGGTTTTGTAGGGTTCTACCTATTGAGTGTTCAAACTCAATTTAAAGATATTTGAAAGAGGGCTCTTCCACAACTTGCGACGATCCCAAGCCTCTGAATCCTTGCTAGCTGCCCACTAATGGTGTCCTCTACTGTAGGGGAGTTTAATGCAAAAGACTAGGCTCAATTTGGAGTTGATTTGGATATTTGGGGAGGAGTTGAGGAAGAACACTAAAAGAGGCAATTCAAATGATTAAAAAATATGCTAAAGGTTAATGTGTTGTATTTATAGAGGGGGGATGTTTGATGGCTGCCATTAGGTTAGGGTTAGGGTTTAGGATGAGTGGTCAAGGCTTCTCCAACAATTTCTAGCCAATCTAAAGGCTCACAATTAAAGTAAACTTTCTTAACCTTTAGCCTAAAATATCCTAATAAATATCTAGATATTAACCTAATTTGATTACTTAGTTGAAACCATCTAACTTAGTCTCCATGGTCATGACTATCATCTAGATTAGGCTAAACTTTTAGGTTAAGTCTTAACTAGTAGATTAGCACAATATTTAATTTACATAATTTACAATTTCACAAAATTGTCAAAATGACCAAAATATCCCTAGGCTAAAAAGTTATAATTAGTCATCCTAATCACATGACTAGGCTCCCTTGGTCATGGTTACTCTCTGAGCTTAACCAACTCTAGGGTTACACTAGTCAATCATCAAAATCACAAGTCGTGATTTTAAATAGTTTTAAATTAACTAAAAATCACCAAAAATTATAACATGGTTTAAATATCATTATTAAATGATTATAATTATAAAATTTTAAAATTATCCTTATTTTAGAAACTGGGTGCTACAATATTGGCCTTCCATGTGTAGATTACCATAGGCATATAAAAGGGTGATGCATGCTAGTTGAAAATTATCTAAAAAATAAGAGTGCTTTACAATATTTGAGAGAGAGAGAGAGAGGGGATTAAGGACTATTGTGAAGGAGAGATCGGTTCGAATAATTTTTTGACATCTCTTGTTCTTCGGAGTCCGTAATTAAATTTTCTTCTTTCAAGTGAGTTGTGGTGATCCGTGTTGGATCGGGAGGAGCTTGTAGAGAGTGTATTCTCTTTATTCCATTAGTGGAGGTTCTTCAGAGTTGGACTCCGATCGTCCCGTGGTTTTTTTCCGCAAGGGTTTTCCACGTCAAAAATATTTGTGTCTGTGATTGTGTTCGACATTTTTGGTTTGTGTGCTTTTGTTTGGTTCTCTCGCAGGACTTTCTGGTTTGGGGGAACGGTTTTCGTGCTTCGTTCCCAAAAGAGTGGTATCAGAGCTTTAGGTTCAAAGAAGTGTCAGGAGTTGACAGTCAAACCAGGAAGCAAAGATGGACGCGAAGCCGATGCGCATGGTGAACCTGAATGGTACCAACTTCCATTATTGGCAGAGAAAGATGAAGGATTTGTTGTTCGTCAAGAAGCTGCATCTTCTAGTATTTACGTCCGAGAAGTCCAGTGACAAATCTGATGAGGACTGGAACTTCGAACATATACAGGTGTGTGGATACATGCGACAGTTTATTGACGAGAACGTATACAACAACGTTGCCAATATTGAGCATGCAAAGACATTATGGAAGAAGTTGGAATCTTTGTACGCAAAAAAGTCCAGGATAAACAAACTATTTATGATCCGAATGATGATGGGTCTGCGGTACAAAGATGGTACATCCATTACGGATCACTTGAGTGAGTTCCAGGGCATGGTGGACCAGCTATCCTCAATGGGAGTCAAGTTCGATTACGTGGTTCAAGGACTTCGGTTGCTATGTACATTGTCAGATTCGTGGAAGATCGTACGAGTATCTATGATCGCTTCTACTCCAGAAGACGTAGTCAATCTGGAGTTTGCCAAGAGCAGGGTGCTGAATAAAGAGATACGGAGACGCTCACAGGGTACTTCATCCATATTCCACCACTCAGAGGCGCTAGTTTCAGAGAGCCACAGAAGGGGCAAAGCAGGGGTCCAAGTGGTGGCAGAGACAAGAGCAGAGGTAAGTCCAAGGGTCGGTACGAGGACTCGGAGTGTTACTGTAAGCCCCCTGAATTTAGGGCTTTTTTTAATTTTCTAAATCAATTATTTGTAATAGATATTATTATTTGATGTAATGTTCTTTTCCGTGACTTGACTTCTGGAGCATCAGGGATGCCAATCTCTGGAAACTCTTTTCATCAGTGTGTAGTAGACAATATTACCTTCATGTTGATATATTATGTCCCATCCAAACTTGTTTCCTTGTACTCTTTTTGCTTCACACAACTTCGAATCAATTTAGACCATTTGATCATTAAATAATTATTAATTAATTTTCCCACTTTTATCTTTGATCATCATTTGCACGTTATCGTGACTTTTAGTTTAGGAGCATAAGACTAGTCATTTTCTTGAAACCAACTTCTCATGCCTGATCTACTCGAGACGCCCTACACCCATGACCTTCGTGTCCCACTCAGACACACCATCTTGTGCTTCATTTGCTTCGCACAACTTTTGGGTCAATTTAAGCCAATTAATTATCCACCGTAGAATGTGACCTGACTTCCAATTTAATTTCGGGACCCGACATCGATCCAACCTAGTCGACCCAAAATATGAACATAGCCCACACAAAGTCTACTACCTACATGACCCTTTTGTCCTATTTATTTGAGTCCCCATATGTTACTTATTTACCCATGATCATAAATACCTATTTAAATTCAATTATTGTACTATGTCCGATTTTGACCTGACCCGGCTCAACCGAGCCCAACCCAAGCTCCATGTTACCCCCTCATGAATATCCACACACTCATTTTCCTACAAATATTAAATACCTAGTCTACCTATTTTTAATATTTAATATAAAACCCCCTTTAATTAAATCCCTAGAGAAATCCTCAGTTAAATCCTAGCCTTCCATTCTATTACACACCATCATCACCACACAAATTTTTCCTACACTCACTCCCAAACCTCCTCACTTATGGCCGGCCCTAACTTTAATAAATCTCTCTCTTTCTCCTCCTTTTAATAACACACACACACATAATTCTCTCTCTCCCTCTCTTTATTAAACACACCATCACCAACAACAGCAGCTTCACCCCAAGCTGATCCCCCTCTTCCTGCCATGGCCGACCCCTATGGCCGGCCGACCTCTACCTCCCATGGCCGACACAGCCACCAGTCGGACTCCCCCTCCTCCTTCTCCATTCTTCATCAGCATCTTCTTCATCTTTATTCACCATTTCACCAATAACATCACCATCTTTCTACCACCATCAACCTCCACCACCGCAGCCGTCGGCCACTACCGGGCAGCTACCGCCGCTGCCGCGCCAGGCCAGCACAGCCACACAACAGCAGCAGCCGGCCAGCACTGGCAGCAGTAGCGAGCGGCAGTAGCAGCACGCACCGGCAGCCGCGCGCAGCCGCGGCCGCCGCCGGCGAGCCCCCCTACGGCCGTGCGCGGGCTAGAAAAATCCTCCGACGACCTCCCCGTGGCGGCCAACGTCCTCCGGGATACGCCGCCTAGGCATTTCGTGCGTTTGGCACGGGTTTCCGTCGGCGCGAGCTCGGAATGGATCCGAAAATAATGTTCCGTCGCAGCAACTTTGTGCATATTTTTTGGGAAATATCACCTTTGGATCGATGATTTCTTTGCTTCATCTCAATCTCGGTATATAGATCTTCACTCCCCTCAATTTTTGTCCATTAATTTTGTCGTTTGATACATCAAAACCGGCCACAAAGTTGACGCTTTAAATTGTGTTATTTTTGGACAGTTTTATGGAGCCAACTTCGTCTGTTCGTATCTTCTCCATCGCAGCTCCGTTTGGCATGCCACTGGTTCCTATGCGCAGCTGGTATAACCCTCTTCCTGTCCGTTAAGTTTCGTTTCATTGTGAGCACGTTTGATTGGTTGAATTCGATGCCAAAGTTGGCCGTCCAAATTCGTAATTTCCAAGATGTAAAATTCTATTTTTGAACTCGGGACTCCGGGTTGAATTTTGACACAACCATTAGACTTGTGGCATTATTTTGGCACGTTTTCATATAAAGTTTGTTAGATTTGGAGGACGTGGGCCCTGACACGTATTTCGGTACAAAGCGGGCCCCACAGTCCGGGTCAACGAGACTTTTTGATGCCGGCTCATCTGAATCTAATTCTGGATATACCGTTGAGTTTGTATCATTATTCTGGACTCGTTGTCATATAATTTGCTAGGTTTTAGTGGACATTGGTTTTGACACGCATTTTGGTGCAAGTCGGATACCAATATCCGGATCAACGAGTCATTTTGAGAACGGCTCATTGGAATCCAATTTCGGATATACCGTTGAGTTCGTATCGTCATTATAGACTCGTTGACATATAATTTGCTAGGCTTTAGTGGACATTGGTTCCGACACGTATTTCGGTGTAAGTCGGATACCAATATCCGGGTCAACGGGTCATTTTGAGATCAGCTCATCGGAATCCAATTCTGGATATACCATTGGGTTCGTATCGTCATTCTGCACTAGTTGACATATAATTTGCTGAGTTTTGAGGACATTGGCTCCGACACGCTTTTTTGTGCAAATCAGAATTTCAATGTCCTGGTCAACGGGCCAATTTGAGATCGGGTCAACGGAATCCAATTTTGGATATGGATTCGTATCATCATTCTGGATTCGTGGACATATAATTTGTTAGGTTTAGTGGACTAGTATTCTTGCACATTTTTCGGTGCAAAGCGGGTCCAACACAGACACCATTTTGACCCGAAATTACCTTTTTATCCTGTATCCAAATTGGACTTATGGATAGGCTATCCTAGATGATTTGACCATTCTGAACACGTTGGTGATATTTGTTTCATCATCCGACAATGTTTGTAGATATTTCTCTGTGTATTACCTTTTATTATAATTAATTTTTATTAAGTTCGTATTTCGGAATTAGTACAACGAAACTGAGATCAGTCGATTCCAGTGATCTCACATCGCTGCAATTGGTAAGATGATCATGTGGATTACTGTGATAAGATTATTAACCTTACCATTGATTATCTTATCTCGATTTACGTGTCATAGGTTTTGATGTACGAATAACGAGGTACAACTTGATATTTAATTCTTAGATTAGAGTTGATCCTGTTTGACCAAGATATATGGCATCTTGGCAGGTAAATATTAGGGATAATATGCTTAGGCTAGTTTTGACCTCGGTTGACCAAATTTGAATGCTTTGATCAAAAGTCAACTATCAGTCAACACGGCCTAGAAATGTCGAGAACTTGACCCATAGTTGACCAGTTGATCAAAAGTCAACTGTAAGTCAACCTTTGACCCAGTTTGACCAAGTCTGACTTGGTTTGACTTTCTGTGACCTAGTTTGATCTAGTGTGACCCAGTGTGACCTAGTTTGACTTAGTTGGACTGAGATTTGACCTATATTACATAGCTTATACTATATAATCCTGCCTAACACTGTTGAACCCTAATTAGCTTATATATATCTCATCTTTAGGTTTGTGGCATCATTCTGAGCATCGACCCCATTTGACGGCTCAGGACCGCAGGCGAGTATATTCACTGATAGTTTTCATTATCTTGATATCTGCTATATCCGATTCAGTTGTAGTGTCTTACTTGATTTTCTGACACGATGATTCACGGACTAGTATATGTCGGATCATGACATGAGATGTTGCTCCTAGATTTTCTTGGTATATTGGTACATTTCCTGTCTTGTTCCCTGTACTTGTATAGACAACGATTCCTGAGAGGGAGTAGCTACCCTCTTAGGGAATCCCGTGTCATGACGTGTCATGTCTGGATCCGTTATACTATTCGAGGATGGGGAATTATTAGGGGCTATGTGATCAAAGCCACTCTGTCACTATATTCTTATTACTTGTTCATAACTATACCCTCGCTCACGACGGGTAAAGCCTGACCCCACTTGTTCATAGCTTAACATGGTGTCCAGCCTAATCCTGCTCCGTTGTACACTTGTTCATAGCTGGTCAGATGGAAAGTCTGATCATGGTTCTCTCTAATTGTCCGTCAGTTTGGAGATGGTAGGTGGTGCTAAACTTCAATTGTGTTCCCAAACTATCATGCAAGCTCTTCCAGAAATGAGAGGTGAATCTGGTATCTCTGTCAGATACAATACTTACCGAAACTCCATGAATTCGGTAGATATGCTGCATGTACAGTGCTGCCAACTTCTCGGTGGATAGTCCAACCTTGAAGGGGATAAAGTGAGCTGACTTTGTCAGTCGGTCCACAATAACCCAAATGGCATCCTTTCCTCCTTGGGATCGAGGCAATCCCGATACAAAGTCCATCGTTATGTGTTCCTATTTCTACTCCGGGATGTCTAACGGCTGCAACAATCCTGCTGGTCTCTGTCTGCTGGCTTTTACTTGTTGATAAATTAAGCATCTAGCCACAAATCTGGATACGTCCTTCTTCATTCTGTACCACCACACTATAGTACGCATATTCCGATACATTTTATTAGCTCCCGGATGTATGGAATACTGCGATTGATGCGCTTCTTGCATCAGCTTATTTTTTAGTTCGCCAGTTGGTACGCAAAGCCTCGTACCATACCTCAGTGCTCCATCGCTGGCGATTGAGAATCCTTCAAGTGTTCCTGCCAGCACTTGATTTCTGAGTTTGCAAAGCGTTTCGTCTTAAAATTATGTCTTCTTGACTTTGTCCATCAGACTTGAACGCACTTGCAACTGCATCATTGATGATTCAACTCCTGGTACAATTGCCTCTCTTCCCATCTTCTTTATTTCTTCTTCAGGTAGTAAAATCTTCAGTCCAAGCTTCTCTATGTCCTCCAGCAAATGCCGCTCCTTGGTCAAAAACATCGCCACCGGGTATCGACTAAGTGCTTCTGCAACCACATTAGCCTTACCCGGATGGTACTGCAGGTCGATGTCAAAATCTTTCATCAGCTCCAGCCATCTCCTCTGTCGCATGTTCAGCTCCTTCTGAGTGAAAACATATTTAAGACTTTTGTGGTCTATAAATATTTCTACTCTCTCCATAGAGGTAATGCTTCCACAACTTCAGTGCAAATATAACCGCTGCAAGCTCCAAATAATACGTGGGATAGTTCTTCTCATTAGTCCGTAATTGCCAAGATGCGTAAGCAATTACTTTCCCGTGTTGTTAAAGAACACAACCCAATCCTTTACCAGAAGTATCACTGTAGATTGAGAAATCGCCGGTACCTGCGGGTAGCGCAAGTATCGTTGCTGTTGTAAGTCTCTTCTTCAGTTCCTCAAATGCTGCCTGGCAATCTTCAGTCCACATAAATTCTTCATTCTTCCTTGTGAGCTTCGTCATCGGCTCAGCAATCCTGGCGAAGTCCTTCACGAATTTTCGGTAGTAGCCAGCTAAGCCCAAGAAACTTCTGATTTCAGCAACTGAACTTGGTGTACTCCACTTCTCAATGGCAGCTATCTTCTTTGGATCTACTAAAATTCCTTCTCCTGTGACAACATGACCCAAAAATCCACCTTGTCTAAGAAGAATTCACATTTAGATAGCTTACCATAGAGTTTCTTCTTCCTCAAGTTTTCCAGAACTTTCTTCAGGTGCTCTTCATGCTCTTCTTCGGTCTTCGAGTAGATTATGATGTCATCGATGAAGACAACAATAAACTGATCCAGATATTTATGGAAGACCTTGTTCATAAGGTTCATGAATACCGCAGGGAAATTCGTCAATCCAAACGACATGACCAAAAATTCATACTGACCATATTTAGTGTTGAACGTCGTCTTTGGAATATCCTCCTTCCTGACCTTGATTTGATGGTAGCTAGATCGAAGGTCTATCTTCGAAAATACTTTAGCTCCACTGAGTTGATCAAATAGGTCATCGATTCGGGGCAGAGGGTACTTGTTCTTGATGGTGATGTTGTTCAGCGCCCGATAGTCGATGAACATCTGCACAGTTCCGTCCTTCTTGGGTACGAACAAGACAGGTGCTCCCCAGGGAGAAGCTCCATCTCTGATAAATCCAAGGGCCTTCAGCTTATTGATCGGGTCCTTCATTTCCTTGGCCTCCTTAGGGTTGACTCTGTAGCATCCCCGAGAAATAGGGACAGAACCGGGAACTAGGTCGATGGTGAATTCTATATCTCGATCTGGGAGTAATCCTGGAAGACTATCAGGGAAGACATCCATGAATTCTGCTATGATAGGGTGTGGAGGTCCAGGTTCTTCGGTGATAGAGGAGTAAGTAATACCCTCCATATCTTCCGGAGCTCGAGAGATTTCAAACTCCGACTCTCCAGGTGGGCTGAAGACTACACAACCTCTATGACAATCTATCAGCGCATGCTGTTTACTTAACCAGTCCATTCCTAGGACTACATCATAGTTAGGTAAGGTTATCACAAGTAAGCGTGCTAAGAAATTGTGTCCTGGGATAGTTATAGGACAGTTACAGGTCTCAGTGATGGGTATGGGTCAACCACCAGTCATAACTCTACATATCTTCTTACTAAATCCTGTAACTAGATGGTGTGCAGAGATGAATTTTGTTGCTATAAAACTGTGTGAAGCACCCGAATCAAATAATGCTAAAGCAGGATGTAAATGTACATAAATGAAACCTGCGATGACATCAGCGATAGGTTCCTGCTCTGGCTCTTGCTCCTCTGCTGTTAGGGCAAAAGCTCGCCCAGTCTTCTTTTGGTGCTGTCCAAACTATTGTTGCTGAGTGGGTAGGGGAGCCTTCTGCGATGTTGTTCCAGTCCGGTTGAAGGCCGTGGGGCAGTTTCTTACTTGGTGGGTGGCAGACCCACAGACTAGGCAGTGTCATAGCCTCTTCCTGCAGATGTTCGACTGATGTTCTGGCCTCTTGCAGAAATCGTAGACAGGAATCTGCTTCTGAGGTGCTCTGTCATTGTTCCTCGCCTGATGATGCTGCTGCTGGTGGTGAGAAGGCCTGTTGTTATTGTTGTGGTTGGGCCTCTTCTGGTTATTCTGTAAGTTGCTAGTTCCAGAATACTCCCTCTTTGAACGAGCAGGCTGACTCTTCTCTATATCCTAAGCTCGTATTAAGATCCTCTCGTACGTCTTGGCTCTGCCTGCGATCACAGGAGTGCGAATCTCATCCTTCAGTCCATACCTGAATCTTTCAGCACGATCGGCGGGATCAGCAACCAAGTTTTTAGCAAAGCGACTAAGTTGACCAAACTCTGCCGTATATTCTCCAGCCGTCATGTTCTCTTGCTTCATATTCTGGAACTGTCTTTCCATGTCCCGCAACTCTGATGTTGGGAAGAACTTCCCGCGGAACAACCTTTTGAAGGTATTCCAGTCAAGCTGCCTGTCCTGGAGTCGGGGTTCATTCCGATACGAGGTGCAGGCTATATCTAGAAGTTGGAGTCCCACTGCTTCAACTTAGAGATCATCAGAAAGTCGAGCAACGCTGAGGAGATGCTCCATACTGTCGAGCCATTCGTCAGCATAGATAATTTCCTTGGTTCTTTTGAAAGGTCGAGGGCCCAGCTTCTTGAATTTCTCGATATCTCCGACTTTAGCCGGCCTTGGTTCAGATTGGGCTGCTTCTCCTCTCTCCAGTGCAGCCATAGCCACATTGTGTGCAATCTCCATGCCTTCTCTCATAATCGCCGTCTGTTCGCAATGAGCTTCAGCTTGAGTTCTCTGTGCCTCAAGTACTCCTCGTAGCAGGCCTACGAGGTCGGTGGGGTTCATGGGCACTGATGGGGCAGCTGGATCGGGCACCACCGCAGGGGCTTGCTGTTCAGTCTCGAAAGATGTAGGATCTAACACTTGAGTAGTAGTGTAAAATCCACGGGGTACTGGTGCATTATGGGGACGATCGGCCAGCTGCCGAGGTGTAGGATCCGGACTTGGTTGAGGAGGTGGGGTGTGATCGGGTGATGACAACCCATCGCCAGCGGTGTTGGTCTTGTCAGTGGCCATATTCTGGAAGGTTTAGGATTGCAAAACATAAGCAAGGCGGCCTACCAGTCTATAATAAACAAAAATATTTATTTATAATATATTTCGGTCTTATGTTGTGACAAATTAATGTTCCAGTGTTCTAAATGTTTCTAGATATGTTCTCCTAAGTTGTTCATCAGACCTGCATGGGCCACCACTAAAAATATGTCACGACCTGGTCCTAAATTGTTGGGTCGAATCGGATCATGTCCAGCCTGTACCGTTGTGAGACGACGGCAGTAAGCTGTATCCAAATGCAGGTAATCACAATAACACAATATATTTGTCACAACATCTAAAATTTTGAATAATAAAAACTTGTCCAATAAAAGGTTCATTTAATACAACTGATAAAATAAAAATTGTCTTTTTTATTCAACACATCAAACTAGTAAGGAAAAATATCATCTAGGCAGTTTGCTCGTCAGCCACAGAATCATCATCCTCCAAATAGGACTCTGGCAGAACAGCTGGATAAAGCACCGGGTCATAGTAGCTATTTATCAATAGCTCAGCTTCATCAAAGGAACCTATTGGGGGTGGTGGATCCAGTCAGGAAAGGAGAAAAGTACAATTACGAAAATTTAACAATTTAATTAATAATTAGAAATTTGTAGCTTAAACAATTTGAAATACTTGAACAATATTTTCCAGCAATTTTCCACAATTGAAAACAATATGATTTGAGTATGTAATGCTTATGACGGGCTTGGGTTGTACAATAGTATCATAGTGATACGATACGGCTTATTCCCGTGTGTAAGAGGGGTAAGCTTGCACAATCAATATGCAATATGAGGGGTATTGGTCATAATACACTACACTACTCCCCCAATCCCACATTCAATAACAATCAATACTCTAGGAGAGAGTTCCGCGTAGCAATGTGGTTTAATTTTGCAATATTACAATTATTAACTAAATTGAAAAATAAACACAACCGTACTTGCCTTTGTTTATGACTGAGTTTTGAAGAGTCGGTTCCGGGAAAGAAAATCAGACTCGTCCTCGAAATTCTATATTGAGAATCCCGACTTAGCGTAAATGAGAAAACCATATCTAAGTGTGCGAGTTACAATCTCAAAAATTTGATCCTAGTCAAATTTTATGTTATTATAAACAAAACACTTTTATCGATGCGATTTAAAGTTATTAATTTAACGAGATAAAAGTCAAGTTAACATTTTTCATGTCTTCTTATTAAAAGAAAAATAACTAATATATATATATATATATATATATATATATATATATATATATATATATTACAAAATACCAGCATGGGCCACCACTAAAAATATGTCACGACCCGGTCCCAAATTGTTGGGTCGAATCGGATCATGCCCAGCCTGCACCGTTGTCAGACGGCGGCAATAAGCTGTATCCAAATGCAGGTAATCACAACAACACAATATATTTGTCACAACATCTAAAATTTTGAATAATAAAAACTTGTCCAATAAAAGGTTCATTTAATACAACTGATAAAATAAAATTTGTCTTTTTTATTCAACACATCAAACTAGTAAGGAAAAACATCATCTAGGCAGTTGGCTCGTCAGCCACAGAATCATCGTCCTCCAAATGGGACTCTGGCAGAACAGCTGGATAAAGCACCGGGTCGTAGTAGCTATTTATCAATAGCTCACCTTCAACCTATTAGGGGTGGGGGATCCAGTCAGGAAAGGAGCAAAGTACAATTATGAAAATTTAACAATTTAATTAACAATTAGAAATTTGTAGCTTAAACAATTTGAAATACTTGAACAATATTTTTCAGCAATTTTCTATAATTGAAAACAATGTGATTTGAGTATGTAATGCTTATGACCGGTTTGGGTTGTACATTAGTATCCTAGTGATACGATACGGCTTATCCCCGTGTGTAAGAGGGGTAAGCTCGCATAATCAATATGCAATATGAGGGGTATTGGTCATAATACACTACACTACTCTCCCAATCCCACAATCAATAACAATCAATACTCTAGGAGAGAGTTCCATGTAGCAATGTGGTTTAATTTTGCAATATTACAATTATTAACTAAATTGAAAAATAAACACAACCGTACTTGCCTTTGTTTATGACTGGGTTTTGAAGAGTCGGTTCCGGGAAAGAAAACCAGACTCGTCCTCAAAATTCTACATTGAGAATCCCGACTTAGCATAAATGAGAAAACCATATCTAAGTGTGCTAGTTACAATCTCAAAATTTTGATCCTAGTCAAATTTTATGTTATTATAAACAAAACACTTTTATCGATGCGATTTAAAGTTATTAATTTAACGCGATAAAAGTCAAATTAACATTTTTATTGGGAAACTTCGCATTTATCAATTATTTGGCAAAACTTGGTATTTTGTAATATATATATATATAAATTAGTTATTTTTCTTTTAATGAGAAGACATGAAATTTTCTAAGTTACAAACTCGAAATCTTATCGTTATTAATGTGAGAAAACTCTTATTAATTTTTCTATAAAAATAAATATTCAGTTTTACCATTTACGCGTTTACCTACAAAACAACAATCCAGAAAAGAAAAAACTAAACTACTTATTACAGGTCCACAGAAAAATAGAAAAGAAAAACTTGGACTTATGTCCTTACAAAATTTTACATAAATTAATTTAATTTAAAGGTGAGCTCTGAGTGTCGCAAACGGTCCAACAGTAGGCCGAAGCCCTGCACCAAAATATTAACAGCAGTAACCCATTCTAAAAATAATAATAAATTAAAAATTATTATTAAAATGCGTCTCAGACTTGGTCATTCGAAAACTCATGTTTTAACTAATGCCTCAACGTCCGGGTTGGCCGGTTTCGTTTGCATTTAGTTAGGGCCCATGGACCAATATGGTCGTCGTCCGAAAAGATACAAAAATCCATTTTTAAAACCAACACTCCAAAATATAGTTTGTTTTGCAAAGATCGGGATTTGGAAATAGTTTTAAAATATATTTTTGAAAATTTGGGCAGTACTTCCTCTACAATTGGGACAACCCAATCCTGGAAAAATACCAACACCCACAATATTCCAAACCAGGAATAACAAACCACAAAATTCCAACTCAGGGATACCAATTTTCAACCCAAGAGTAGTTTTATATCAAAATCACAGAAAACTTTTCGAACTATAAATTTCGGAAAACCCGAAATATAACTCGAAAAACCGAAAACCACAGAACCTCTCTAAGGGAAAATGGTCACAGAGCCATTTCCGAAAATCCGAACTTCTCTCGAAACTTTCGAGAAAACCACAGAACCATCAAACAACATCCAAGCCACAAACCCATTCCGAAACTAAGTTCGAAAAATTCGAATCCGCAAATCGATCCGATTCATATAGTGGGATCGGGGACCATGTCATCATCGAACAACGGAAGGACACATGCACACAGAAAATACCTGGGGTGCTCGGCTAGAGCTCTCAGATAAGAAAAAAAAGGAAGAAAATACAAATTCTGCGGTCTCGAGAAAATCCAGAACAACGCTGGAAATCACAATGAACGCTGGACAATGTCCAGCGCACGGGGACACCAACTCACACATGAAGGTGCGCACGGGGCAGCGCTGGAGGAGCGGGGCTCGCCGCTCGGGTCGGAATCAGCGTCGGATGGCACGCCAGAGGGAGGCGGTCGGCTCGGGGGAAGCCGTGCGTGTCGCCGGACAGCGGGGCGCGAAGGGGATCGGGTTCGCCGAGGGCCGACGGGCAGCGGGGGCACGGCTCAGGCGAAGGGGTCGCCGGCGGGAAGAGCTCGGCTCAACTCGGGAAGTTAGGGCACGGAAGTGGGTTTTGGTGAGAGCTGAGTGATGGAAAGGGGATGAGGGTTTAAATAGGGGAATTTAGGGGTTACGGGAGAGGGAATGAGGAGTCAGGCGTTTAGGGAGCCGAGGGTGTCGGCAGCGGTTATGGAAGCCAAGGGGTGTGGCTAGTAGCCGTTCGGAAAGAAAGGAAAATTTTCCTTTCCTGATGGTTAAGGAGAGAGAGAGAGAGAGAGAGAGAGAGAGAGAGAGAGTTAATAAAAAATTTAATAAAAGAAATTTGTTTTATTTTTAATAAAGAAAATGTTATATATATATTAATTAAAGGAATTCCAAAATAGTTTCTGAAAAAAACTGAACTTGGGTTCGAGATGGGTTCAAGTCAGTTTCGGGACGGGTCAGGCCCAACATTCAAAATTCCAGGATTAAATATTTTTCTAAAAATATGGTTTTCATAAAAATAATAATAACTAATTTAGCAACAATTTTATAAAAAATTTTTTTTACGGGTTTGGACTAAACTCTAAAACTCCAAAAATAATAATTTTTCTAAAAATACAATTTTCCTAAATTAACAATTAATAATGATTTATAATAATAATTATCTAATTAAATTATTCAATTAATTAACTAAAAATTTATGGGTTTCACACTGTAGTTTTATATTATATTTTGAGTTTCTGTGATGTGTTTATATCTCTGAGCTTGTGTTGGATCTTGAACTCCTTTCCAGTTTTCCTTTCTTCCATATTTCCATTTCGTGCTATCTATCCTATTTTGTCTTGTGATTGAGTTATGCCATATTATACCTCCGTGCGGAGATGAGAGGTGCCCTTATATTTTGTCTAGTTGTAGTATTTATAGACGACCTATACAGCATTCTACCGCCGATTCTGCGGCGTAGGCTGGACGTAACCACGTACTCATGCCCCTAATCAGGGTGTGGGTCATGACACGTTTCCATGGTGGCCCATGCAGGTCAGAGTCGCAACTAGTACGATTTCGTAGTAGTGCTTGACTTAGAGCGCTGCTACGATCCTGTTATTAGGATATAGATTCTAGGTTGTAATGCCCCAGTCCCAAAATACATAGGACTAGGAACGTAGACATGCCAGCTGTATTCATACGAAGTACACTCCAATATATGGAACCCTCGTATGAATATATAAGCTGTAAAATGTAGTAGAACCATAACTAATCTCATCCACGCAAAATAAATGAATAAAAGATATCATATAAAGATAATGAATTGTCTTGATACAATGTTGGGCAGAGACAAATCCACTACCAACAAGTAAAGGAAAAATACATAAGAAAATGAAATAAGTTTGGCGAGCGAAGCGAAGACGATCCAAGCGCAATCATCCTCGAAAAATAGAGATAGTCACGACTAGAGCTAGAACACCTGCGAAGACAAGAGCACACACCTGGCGAGATAATCAGGTCCTCAGAGGGACGTAACAAGACACATAATATCATGCCATAAACTGAATAAAGTTAGCTCAACAGAAAAGTATATGTGACTACACAAATAAAGGTCCTTAACCATTCTAGGTGAAAATGCAATTTGAAGACAACGTTCCACACAAGGGCTCCCGAAGCTAGAAACACGGCACGTTAGCGTTTCAACCAAGGCACTAGTGGCGTCTAGAGAAAAGTAAATGCACGGTCCATTAGCACTCGAGCGAGAGCTAAGGGACATCCAGAAAAAAATAAATGTACGGCCACTAGCTCTTGGGTGAGTCACTAACGGCAGCTAGAGGAAAGTAAATGTACGACACATTCGTGTTTCAACCGAGGCACTAATGGCATCTAGAGAAAAATAAATAAATGCACGACCACTAGTCTCTCGACTGAGTCACAAATGGCATCTAGAGAAAAGTAAAGGTGTGAAAGCCCCTACGCCTAATAATTGTCTCCACCCTCCCCATGCACTACTCGTGCTGAATCCACATCACGACATTCCTAATAACTGCTAAGTCGCTAAGTCTTCTAGACAACCATAACTATTTAGCAGTTATTGCCTATCGCACGGCATGTGCGCACCGATGGCCAGTCGATACGTACGTCCGAGATCTATATGAGACTCGTGTCTCGTGATACACAAGTGTCGGGCCAATGAATACGACACAAACAAAGGTGGTCCCTTAACTCTAAGCCATATGCAACTAAAATATAATAATTTGCAAGTACAATTTATATTTTCTAGAATAAGTAAAAATATGCATAATATAGAGCAAAGAATTGAACAGTAAAGGCAAGGTGTCTTGTCTGGTAGAACGCCTGGTGTACTGCAATGATCAAGGGCATAAACTGCGACTTCGATGCAACAGCTACACAAGGTGACCTCTGATGGTGGTACGGACAGTTCCATTGGGTCTATGACGGTCAAATTAGTTATGGTGGACAGAAGGTAGGACATAATTGACGAAGGAAGTATGATTAACGGCTTGGTCATGGACATGAGGATAATCGAAGGAAATTTGGTTATATATATATTAGAAAATATTTTATAATACTTGAAGGAGAAGAGAAAAATATGCTAGTAGTTAAAATATTTTTAGATAGATACTTATAAATAAAAATCGTTTAGGCCAAAAAAAAACACGGGGTGTGTAAAAATAGGATTTATAGGTAGAAAACAATATTTTATTGTTAAAAAGTTAATTTAGATAATTGTTTGGAAAAATATCTAGAAATTTGTTTTATTATTTGGAAAAGTATATATATATTTTATCAGTTCGAAAATATTTCTAGGTAAATATAAATAATCCAGATAATTATTTAGGAGTTAAAATAAAATTGTATTTTGAAATTATAGGCCAAGACAAACTTACTAGTTATATATAACTGTATAGATATATATTTTTTTACAAGAAAATTTTGGAAAGATTTTTATATCTAACGATAACTATGAAAAGACAAAAAACAATTATCAATAATAATAACTAATAATAATCCCAAGTTTTTGTATTGTAAAAATAATACTTTTTATAATAATAATAATAATAATAATAATAATAAATATTGATAATAATAATAATGATAATATTAATAATAATAATAACAATAATAATAAATATAATGAAATAATAATAATAATACTTATAATAATAATGATAAATAATAAATATTAATAAAAATAAAATATCAAAAAAAATAATAGGGACTGTGTGCTGCTCTCTCTTTTCGAGAGAGCTCAGCTCTCCTTTAGAATTGCTAAAAAAAACTCTTTAGAAGTAGTTTGTGAGAGAGAGAGAGAAAAATTGGAAAAAGAAATAGCAGGCGGAGGAGAGAGTTGGAGGGGGATCGGTGCGGTGGAGGAGCGGAGGTACGGGGAGAGGTCGTCGGGGCTCCGGAGAAAGGAGGAAGGGAGGAGAGGCGGGTTCGATCGGCGCTGCGGCGGTGCTGACCGCTGCGGAGGAGAAGCGCCGGTGGTCGCGGCCAAGGATGGCGGAGGGAAGGTTCGGGTGGTGGTTCAGTGGCCGGAGGGCGAGCGACTGTCGGAGGGTTTTTGGTCTGCCAGCGCGAGGGAGCAGGCGGTGACTGCGGCAGAAGAGCGGGGTAGGAAGGAGGCGGGGGAGTAAGGTGTTATCGGCGGCGAGCGGGCACGCCGCGGCGGAGGGAAGGAAGCGGCGGCGGTCTGGATCTCGACGGTGGGTTTCGACCAGGGGCGGAGAAGGAGTTTTGGAGGAAGGTCGGCGGAGGCGGTTCGCCGCGGGGAGAGAGAAGGGCGGCGCTCGGCGGAGGTAAGGTCAACGAAGGCGGAGAGGGTTCGACGAAGGCTGGGAGCGGGGTTAGGGTTAGGTTTAAAGTTAGGATTTTTGTCGTGTCGGAATTGTCGACACGGGGAGAGGATTTGATGTAGATATAAAATATATGGAATAAGTGTTTGGATGGACACAGACATGATGCACGTAGATTTGTGGAGAAATTATTTGTGGAATAATAGAAATTTGGAGGAGTACCTGCCTATTTATAGGATGTGGGAATTCCCAATTGGATAATGATTAGGATTGTTTAAACCCAAATTAGATAAATCAATCTATTAAATTAAATCAGTAAAATCAAATCTAAATCCAAATCCAATTAAATCTAATTTAATTCCCTTAGTTTAAAATCAGATCAAATCAATAAATCAAATTCCAATTATAGATATTAACTTAATCTATTTAAATGTATCCATGGAATTAAATAAAAATTTAAATTGTCACAAATATTTCAAAAATATGTTTTCCAAAAATACTATAATAATTAATTTCAAAAATATACTATTATTTAAAATAAACAAATAAATAATTACGAAAAGTATATGTTTGTACAAATAATATTTACATAGATATACTTTTCTAATTTACCATTTTATGGGAAAAATTTATTTATTATTATACCTATATAAATGAAAGGCGTTTCATAATAGTCATAAACTTGAAAATAATAGCTAGAAATAATTTTTGTCTATATTACTTTGAAACTATAAAAATAATAAAAATAATATTTTTCAAAAATATGTACGCTCGCACATATTCGCATTCGACGAGCAAGAAAAATAATTTCGTGCACAACGTACAATACGACTACGCGACGTACAATACAAAATTTTAAATCGGTACCAAATTTAAAAAAAATAGTAGAAATTTATGATGATACTTTTTATCCCAAGAAATTTGTCTGCGTGAATAATTCAAACATTGACATCTCTGTCAACATGTGAAAATCACGCAGAATCATCATGAAAGCTGCGTGACTAGTTCAAACATTGACATCTCTGTCAACATGTGAAAATCACGCAGAATCATCATGAAAGCTGCGTGACTAGTTCAAACATTGACATCTCTGTCAACATGTGAAAATCACGCAGAATCATCATGAAAGCTGCGTGACTAGTTCAAACATTGACATTTCTGCCAGCATGAAAAGTCACGCAGAGTCATGAGAGTCATGCGCCTTTGCGTGAAACACAGAGCTTCATAAACACGAAGATGTGAAGTATGGCCGACCCTAAAGAGGGGGCATACTTTGGTAATATCCTTTGCCCTAAAAAGGGGGATATATTTCTGAAGTTCGTTATTTGTTTTAAGATCCTAAAAATTCTAT
Organism: Iris pallida; assembly: GCA_029216955.1. Classification (NCBI taxonomy): domain Eukaryota; kingdom Viridiplantae; phylum Streptophyta; class Magnoliopsida; order Asparagales; family Iridaceae; genus Iris; species Iris pallida. Next base: position 356,543 of record JANAVB010010798.1, on the reverse strand, counting down.
GTGGAGTTCATCTTCATCAAAGTCGTCTTCAAACAGTTCATGCCCCCCATCACTTACGATGCATAGGAGCTTATGGGATTTCTTGTCGAGGAAGCCTGTCAGTAGTGGCACGCGAAGAAGTTGCAGGGGCTTTCCCCTTGGCCTGAGCATCAGCCTTCTTGGGAGCCATTGTTGTTGAAAAGGAGAAGAAGAAGTCAGAGAAGAAGGAGTTCGTCGGGGAAGATGAAGTTCTCTTCTATGGACTCTCTCTTTCAAATGCAAGTAAAGAAAGAAAGAAGTAATCTATGGCTTATTTATAGGCTCATAAAGAATTCCAAACGGCATATCATTATTTGCTTCGATTTTGGCGCTTGATACGGGATCCTAACTGCACAGAATCCCAAACAGTCCAATCATTTAGGAGTAAATATCTCTTTAAAGTCATCTCAGCGTGACTAAATTCATTTTTATCATCTTAAATTTCAAAGTATTTTGAAATAATTTATCATTTTTTGAAAACTTTGAAGGGGGTTTTGTAGGCCTTAAAAATGAAAGTCACGCTGAGTTGATCGGAACTGGGTCCGAAAGTTACGCTGAGTTGATCGGAACTGGGTCCGAAAGTCACGCTGAGTTGATCAGGACAATATTAAAAATTCACGCTGGGAGACAGCTCATCAATTTGTCAGAGTGTCATTATGACTGACAGCACGACAGTCGAAGAATGTCTTCTCGTATGCCACGTATGCACGGAACGCGAGAGATCACAGCCAACTATTGCGTGACTTTTGAAATCTTCTTCAGCAAGACTCAGCCTTTACCAAGTTGGCATACCAAAAGAGCTTCTTGTCATTTAATGCGACTGACAAAGGCAATCACTGTCAGAGATTTTGTGTCAGTCGAGGCACGTCGAATCAAGACAGCTGGCAGTTCTGCCTCAATCTTGCGTATATTTTGAGCCTTCTGGCTCAAGTCTGCGTGTATTTTGAACTTATATGTTCCTTCCTCAAGTCTGCGTGTATTTTGAGCTTTTTACCTCAAGTTTGCGTGGATTCTGAAGTTTCATGCCCCACATCTGCGTGGATTTTGAAGCTTTCTGCCCCAAGTCTGCGTGGATTGTGAAGCTTTTTGCCCCAAGTCTGCATGGATTCCGAAGCTTCTTGCCCCAAGTTTGCGTGGATTTTGAAGCTTTCTTACCCAAGTCTGCGTGGATTTCGTCTTCAACAAGTCTGCGTAGATTTTATCAAATTGGAGTACGTGGCAGCCATGCCACTGATCTCTCGCCTGCGTGTCCTGTAACTTGCACACGACTCATGCATGATTGCCATGTGTCCAACAGTTACAGGCCACGTCCAGTAACTGCTCACAACCTTGCGTATGTTAAATCCTGCGTGATTTTCAACTAGGCACAGGTTGTGATGACAGTTATCCTTTCAGTTATTTTTGACTCTATAAATAGAGTTCTTTTTCTCATTCATTGTACAGATACATAGTTATCTAACTTACTGTCAAAATTTTGAGAGCTTTTCTTCTTCGCATAGTCCAAGGGATAAAGCGATCGTCTTCTAGATCGGATTCCTACAGTTGTAATTTTTTCAGATACACAATAAATAAAGTGAATTTATTTATGGAAAACAAATTGGCGACTCTGCTGGGGGAAACCATCTCCTCTTCTGAGATGGCAACAACTCAATGCGACACTTCGTCAGTCGGCTCAACGAAGAAGGTGATATCGATCCAATTCGATCAACTCGCCTATGAAGAAATGCAGCGGGCTAAAGGTGGCAAGCCCACTTCAGCCTCCATCACCACTGCCAAGTCGAAGGGACGATCTGTCTATGTCCCTAAGAATCTATTGGCAACCAAGGATGAAGTTTCTGCCACAGTGTCTACTCCTAACACTGGCAAGGACTCTACTTCAAGCACGCACACTCTTATGTGCTCGAAGACGACAGTAGTCAAAAGTCACGCTGACAGCACTGACTCCTTAGTCAAGCCTGTTACAGCGTGCAATCTCAAAGTCAAAAGTCACGCTGGCAGCACTGATTCCTTAGTCAAGCCTGTTCCAGCGTGTAATCTCAATCCCAAAAGTCACGCTAACAATACTGGCTCCTTAGCCAAAACTGTTCCAGCGTGTATTTCCAAGTCAATTCCTTCTGACTCAGTGTGCGTACCAAAATCTGGCTCTTTAGCCAAGACGTTATATACTGACAATACTGGCTCCTTAGCCAAATTGTCACCAGCATCATCTAAGAAGAATAGCTCTTAGCTGTCTCTTCTTCTGTGCCAAGTTCTATTAGAACTGGGGGTGGTCTTGCTAGAATTCCTCCACATAAAGTCCCTTCGAAAAGAAATAACTCTTTAGTTGTTTTTTCTGCTCCTGTAGTATTTACTTCAGGAACAGCTTTGACTGACAATTTTGTTAGTCAAAGAAAAGGAGATGGTCTTTTGACTACTCTTCCTTCTGGACATTCTATGTCTCAAAACTTGAATAAGTCGAATAAGAAACATTCCTTAATGTCTTCTTCTACGACTGCTTCGAATTGGACACAGAATTTGTCTATAAAAGAGGGTCTGTTACCAACTCCTAATCAAGGGGGTGGTTCAACTCTTCTTTCTCTGCAAATATCCAGATCAATGGAAGGAAAACTCCAAGTTTCAAAAACCAATGTGTTACCTCCAACTGATCTAAGAGCAAAACTTAATCAAATCCGTTTGGGAAGCACTTCTAGTGTCAAAAAACCATACCAATCGGGAACAAAATTAAAGGATCCAGATGCAGAGTATGCTAGAAATTATGTGGCTCATATTAATCACTCTCTATATAATCAAGAGCCATCAAGACCAAAGAACCGAAAATATATTCCTAAAAATACACAAAGAATGTTCTCTGATGTACCTCAATCTTCACAGACAGATTTACGAGAACACCTCCAACAGAAGAGAAGAAATAATTCTGTGTCAATGGATCATGCTGAATGTGACTTTCAGCCAAGAGTCATCATTCAATGCAGATGTCAATCAATGGATCAGGACCATGTTGATCATGACTGTAACTTTCAACCGAGAGTCATAATGCAATGCAGATGTCAAACTAAACGACAATCTGTCTTCAATCGAATTCAGTGTAAACCTATGCCTGATGAAGATGAACCTCTGTTTGCTTCTGTCAACATGACCTCTCGGGATACTGGAGGTAGAAATGATAGTCCAGATGGAGTATACAGAGGTACCAGAGTAAGGGTCCTGGCTTCTAGTCAAAGAACTTCTGTTTCTGAAGACTATTCTGAATTTCTTGGAGAATCTAACTTTCCACCTCTGCCTACTGGGGGTAGTTTTCCTATAATTGACTTTGATGCACAAAGCAATGATTCAGAACAAACAACATCCACCAGTTCATCAATAATCCCTCGTACAGTCACGACTTATATGGTTGATGGGAATACTGATGAACCTTCTTCTTCCTTGACTCCTCAAGAACAAAGGATTGCTTCTTTGGAACAGCAAATGAAGTCTATGGCTGATACTATGAAGTCGATGTATGAACTCATGGCAACTCAGATATAAAATTGACAGACTGCACCAGATGCCATACCAATTGACACTGGTGTAAGTCCAGTATAAGTTCCTCCAGCAGTACAATCCAATACTCCTGGTCTCTCCGGAGCTGGGGGTAGTGCTTACAATGTTGTTCCTCCTTCCAACTATTCTCTACAAGCTACAACTCCACAATCTTCCGGAGTTGTCTCTGAAGAATTAAAGAACCTCAAAACTCAATTCGAGGCATTCAAACAGAAAGATGCTTTACAAATGTTAGGCATCAAGCAACCTTATCCGATAGAATGGAAGCAAGTATCGTATCCTCCTAAATACAAGCCTCCTACTATCTCATTCTATGATGGAACCACCTCTCCGAGTCAGTTTATTAATCACTTTGAAGTGATGACTGACCAGTTGCAACCAAGCGACGCCCTCCTTACTCGGGTGTTTGTTGGATGTCTCAAGGGAACGGCTTATGAATGGTATAGAAGTCTCCCAGATGGGTGTATTATCTCATTTGTCGGTTTCAAACAGATGTTTCTTGAACGGTTCTATGAAGGGCTCAATGACATAACTATGTCTGCTCTTATTAGAATTAAGCAGAAAAATAATGAAACTACAGAGGATTTCATTGAACGGTTTCGAAGAGAAGCTCTGAAGATGCCTTTTGGAACTCCTGATGATGTCACCATCGACACATGCAAATCAAACTTGTTACCAATCATCAGCATGTGGACAGGATCTACTCAATTTCAAGACTGGCCTTCCTTCATAGTTAGTGCCAAAGCCACAGAAATTAGTGCTGAAACTTTCAAAGGCTTAGGAGTGCAGATGACTCCCAAAGAAACAGGTCAAGGTACTAACAATAATGCTAAATCCAATAATCGTAAGGGAAAAGAAACCCTTGAAGTTAATCTTCAGAGTAAAGATGCATCGACTGTTCAAAGTCCTCCTGCCTCTACAACTCAACAACCAAGAGCACCTCGTCCCAAAGAAGAATACTCTTTTGATGACGATGATGTCCTTGTTATCTTTGAATGTCTGCTGAAAGGTAATAAAATACAATTACCTGAAGTCAAGAAACCTGATAAAGCTGGTAAGACGGATCATCCTAAATACTGTCCATACCACAGAATGTTAGGTCACACAATTCGTACATGTTATGTACTGAAAGGAAAGATCCAAGAAATGATTAAATCTGGAGCTATCTCTCTTACTCCGAAAGAGAAGACCGTCACCTCAAACGTCGTCTCTATGCAATTCAGAGATTTCCCTCCTCAACTCCTTGAAAGCGGGATTGTTCATATTCCCAAGGCAACTCTTGAAATAGTGAATATTCCCCCTCCACAGTCTGAAGGATTAGTACCAATCACTATGGAAATAGGAGAAATCATATGGATTTATCCTGATCTAGTGGCAGATTTTGAATCTCCTCCTCTTCAAAAGACTATTCCTCGAAAGTCTAAGAAGGCTAGAAAGATTAAGTCATGTCATATGACTTCTCTCGGATCTACTCCCGACATAGAGCCGAAAGACAAGGATGAAGCACTTGCTGGTGCTACTCGAACAGGGAAACCTTATCTAAAGGATTATTCCAAGAATCCTGAGGATACTCCTGATATCCCTCCTGCTGACAAAGATGTTCCTAATGTTCCTCTTGAAGAAGAATCATCCACTGTACCTATCCCTTCCACTGCACCGATTGAACCTACTCCTTCCAAGCCACAGCTCTTGAGAAAGGCAAACAACAGGCTCGGTTTGATAAACCAATCAAGAAGTCCTTTCCTCTTGGACTTCAGAAGCCTTATAACTTCGATATTTTAGCTCAACTTGCTAATACTCCAGCTAGAATGTCCCTCTTTGAACTTCTACGTCTTTCTAAAGAGACTCGAGAGACGTTAAGTGAAGCACTTCTTCAGGCAGACTCTTGTCTTGCACAGTTAAAGAAGCCAGATGCAGAACCTGCCACTTGCTTACATTGCAACAGTGTACTGGAGATTATCCCAAATATCACCTTTACACAAGACGACATGCTACTGGAGGATAATCGACATGATCGGCCTCTCTACTATACCGGATATATCGATACGATGAAGATAGATCGTATCCTTATTGATCCAGGGTCTGCTATAAGCATAATGCCAAAGAGTCTGTTGGATGAACTAAAAATCCCTCTTCACAAGCTTTCCAAGGCAGTTACTACTATCCTGGGATTCAATCAAAGCCGAAGCGAGCCCTTGGAAAAGATTCACCTGAAACTTCAGATAGGTGATTTCAGATCCAAAGTCACTTTCTATGTGATCGAGATCGTGGGATCTTACAATCTTCTTCTGGGGAGGCCCTTTCTTCATAAAAATAATGTGGTGCCTTCTACTCTTCATCAGTGTTTTAAATACATTGACAGCAATGGAAGAGTCCAAAAAGAAGTTGTTGATATAAACCCTTTCCATGGGGTTGAAGCCTATTTCAATGATTCCCGGATGTATAAAGAAGAGTATACAAGGGTGATACAAGCTATGGAGAAAGAGGATTCACAAAGTGAGACTTTAATAATCCCTACTCAGCAACAATCTCCCAAACCCTCTGGAGAAGGTCCTTTCATTATTCCAGTGAGTGGACGAATTTCTCCATTGCCTCAGTCGTCTACTCAAGATACACTGATCATTCTTGTCAGTGGGCGTACTACAGTTCCTGTATCTACACATGTGAAACAGGATACTCTGCTAATTCCAGTTGGAGGGCGGATTACTCTTCCATCTCAAACTTCAAGGGAGCTCACCTCTTCTGAGCCATTTGTTATCGATCTTAATCGAAACAAAATTCTTTCTCGTTCTTCTTCTCCTCCTTTAGTCATTGATTTGGCTAAGATCTCTAAGGCTCAGCCTTCTCCCGATGTAAATATTGCTGCTTTTGAATTTAATGAAAAGTCTCCATCTTTACAGTATATTGATGTGTGTAATTATGTTCATAGTTATTTATATTTGTTAGATGACTTAAGCACAATAACCATAGAAGTTGTACAGAATTTTCATACAGATGTATCCTTAGAATTAGTACAATCTTTATACTTTCTAGTTCCTAGCAGAAAGCCAGGAGACATTCCAATATTCTTCTACAAAGGACCCCAAAATCCTTCTGATTTAGAAGATGAGGACAAAAATGATGATACTGGAAGATTACAACTACGTCGTTATAGTCAGCAATCTAAAGACATTATTAAAAATATGGGCTATGACTTCAGAACTGGCCTCAATAGTGGAAAAGGAAGAAAAATGCTTGTTCGTATTCCTCTTCTGAAATATGGGAGGACGAAATACGGATTGGGCTATGCTGCTCCTATTCCTTTTATCAATATTATTCATGAAGATCCCGAATCTGACGAAAATAAGAGATCTGATTCTTCTAGTACTACCTCTTGGGATTCCGATATGAGTATCGGTGATTTCTACTGCAACATTATGTCTTCCAACATGGTTTCCATCGACTGTTCTGAAGAAAGTGATGAAGACGAAGAAGAGTTTGAAATTTCACCTGAATCAGAACAATGGGCCCAAAGGTTAGATAATCAATGGGAGTTCCGATTCGAGCAAAAGAAACCTCCGACTGAAGACAAACTTGTTCAAATAGATGTTGGTGAAGAAGGATCTCCCAAACCAATATTCATCAGTGAAAGTCTTTCAGAAACTGATAAGCAAGACATGATCAAACTCATTCGTGAATACATCGATGTCTTCGCTTGGAGTTATGAAGATATGCCAGGACTTGATCCACAAATTACAACTCATAAGCTTAATATCATGCCGAATGCTAAACCGGTCAAACAACAACATCGACGATTTCGTCCAGACATTATGGATGTAATTAAAGCTGAAGTTAATAAACTCATAGCCTCTGGGTTTATTCGAGAGGAACAACATCCCGATTGGGTGGCTAATATAGTTCCTGTTCTTAAAAAGACTGGCAAGATCAGAGTTTGTATAGACTTCCGCGATCTCAATGCGGCATGTCCTAAAGACGAATTCCCTCTACCAATCACTGATGTTATGATCAATAATAATACCTGTGGGTTTGAACGGATGTCATTTATGGACGGGTATTATGGGTACAATCAGATTAAAATGTTTCCAGATGACGAGAAACATACTTCTTTCAGAACGCCGATCGGTACATACTGTTATACAGTTATGCCATTCGGTCTCAAGAATGCAGGAGCAACTTATCAACGAGCTATGAGCATTATATTCCGTGAACATTTGCAAAAAATAGTCGAATGCTATGTTGATGATATTGTAGTCAAAAGTCGACAAAAGGAGGATCATATCCAAGATTTGAAGACTATATTTGATCTAATGCGTAAGCATCAATTAAAGATGAACCCTACTAAGTCCTTCTTAGGTGTCTCTAGTGGTAAATTTTTGGCTTCGTCATTACCTCTAAAGGTATACACGTGGATTCCGAGAAGATCAAAGCCATCCAAGAGATGCGTCCTCCACGCACCTTAAAAGAGCTACGAGGATTTCAAGGAAGGATCGCTTATATCAGGAGATTCATCTCTAATCTTTCAGGATGCTGCAGACCATTCAACAAACTTATGAAGAAAGGTGTTTCTTTTGTCTGGAATGATGAATGCCAGAAATAAAATTGAGTTCAAGGATATTTTTATATCTGAATTCTATTTTTTAATCAGTATTAAACTAAGATCATTTTTGGTTTAATATCATTTGATGGAATTACAAAGTTTGTTTGTATATTCTATTCTATTGAAATGTGTCATGTATTATTTACCTCTGAACATATTTTCTATGAATCTATCATTACCAAAACAGCAAAACCAAAAACCAGATCAAGAATTTTCATTTGCTTTCATTTCATAATCAAAACATAGAATACAAGTGAAAGTGAAAATGAAAAAGATTCACTTATTTGGAGTTATCAGCTCCCTGATACGATCAAGAACAGCATTCAGTTTCTCTTCATGAGTTTTTCGAACTCTTTCCGCTGCTTCAATTGTAACATTCTGTTCATCAAAAATGATGATAGCAGACTGGCGACGGTTGACTTCTTCAATCTGTTCCACCTGCATCTGTTTTCGTTCTTTTTGAAGAATCTCACAGCGTTCAGCTTCAGAGATATAAGCAGCAGTAGTCTCAGCTTGTTCTGTTTCCATGGCAGCAATTCGTTCTTGAAGTCGAGCCAACTCCTCTTTCAGTTTCTTCAGTTCCTCAGCTTTTGATGTCTTATCTTTCTCCAGAAGCTCTACTCTTTGATGAGTAGCTAATATTTCTTTGCCCTTTTCTACTAATTTCTCAGTAGAAGAGGCAAGAAATGCTTCAAGAGCTGCTTGTTGGGACTGTGCTTCATACTCTAGTTGACTGATCTCAGCTGCAGTTAAAGATTGAATGTCCTCCTTCTTAGTCTCCCAGTATTTTCGGATAGTTATTTCTAACTCATCCAGGAGATGTTCGAAGAAGATGCACTGAGACTCGCAACCAGCATGTCGCAGCGCCATGAGCGGGAACTTAACCATAGTTCGAAGATCAGAAAATGGCATAGCTTCATCCTTCAAGAAACATCTGGAATATGTATCTAGATATGAGTAAATGATCTCTGAATACATTCCCAGAGTTCTTGCTAGCCCAGTCTCAAATCCAGGAGTCGCCGTCATCATTGAAGAAGAAGCCTGAATGTTCTCTATTCTAGGAACAGAAGTGTGTGCGACTGGAGAAGTTGGCAAGTGTGAACTCCCTTCATCAGCATCAGCCTGGATAAGCGGAGCATGAGTCGAACTCATTGCTGCAGCAGTTCCTACAGTCAAAGAAAAAAATATATCAGTATATAAAGAAAAATAAACAGCAGAAACAGAATTTGAAATAAAATTCTACCAGGTTGAGGTTCATATTCGATATGTGAAGGGAGTCTAGCATCTTCTCGTAGCCGGTCCATGATAGTGTCCGACACCTGCTTCATATGGCTGCTTCCAGCTCCAGAATTACTAGCCGCTGGAGCATTATCTGGAGATTGAGCAGGTTCAGGGCTAAGTTCTATTCTGTTCCCCATTACTTTATCCTCATCATAAGGAGCAGAAGTGCCAGCATGCCAGTCTTCTCCTCCTTCAGCTTCTTCTTCTTCTTCATCTTCAGGATGAGCTTCTGATTCGGAGTCAATGATATTCACATTTTCATGAGTCTCAGGGACAATGACGATAGCAAACTCAGTGTTGACTGCCGCCGGTTCAGTCCTCTCTGGAATGTCAGTTCGAAGAATGATGTCTTGACAAACATTCTTCAACAAATCATCAGCAGCTGATAGCTCAGACGCCGGCATGTCTTCATCGCCTCTGGCCGAAGAAATATTTTCTTCAGCTTGAGTTTCAGGAACTTCTGACTGTTTTGTCACTTCTTCTGGAGCTGGTTCCTCTTCAGAGTAATTGATCTGGTCATCCAGTGCCTGAATGACGCCTTCAGTCCCATGCTCAAATGGGATCATCCTCATCTCCGAGGGTTCAATAGCTACTCCACTTGTGGTCGGAGCAGTTATTTCCTGAGCTTGAACAGACTCTACTTCAGTCTGTTCAGTTGAAGCTGTCGGAAGGTGAATATCATCAGAGTCGGTCTTCTCAGTAGAAGCTGCTTCATTGATTTCTGGCAAAATACCTCCACTCATGATCGTTTCTAGGAGTTTATTGCCCTTCATTTTGCTGACAGACTTCTTAACATATTTTCCTCTCGACCTCCTTATTAAAGGAGCGTCGTCTTCATCAGTCTCTTCGTCTTTATCAGCGGCATCATCTTCATCAACTGAGATACCGCCTAAAGATGACGTAGCAGTCACTGAAACTCCTTTCTTTTTCTACCTAGGTGTTTGAGACTTAGTACTCCTCTTGGAGACGGTCTCAGATTCATCGCTTCTCTTCCTCTTAGAAAGAGGTACAAAAATGGGCGGAAGAACTTCATCAGGAAAATTTCCCTCCTGGAATAATTCATATCGGGGCTCAACCTCCGCTGTCTCATCTACGGGTTCTGGAGAAGATTGTCGAATAACAGTCTTCTTCTTTGATCTCTTCGACAGAGCTAGCTCATCCTCTGCAACAAAGGTCTTCAGATTGAAACTCGGTCTGAAAGTGCTCGACGACACATAAAAGCGAGCATATGTATAAAGCATCTTTGGCCCCGAGCTAGATAAAGGATTAGGCATAGAGAATACAACTTTTGTATCCCTAGCCGCAAAATATCTCCAAGCTCGAGCTCCGTCGATAAGCCCTCCACGAGCAGATAAGCAAGTGGTGGCGTTCCCAACGTGGAGCTGGTCATATCCGAATTGTCTAGCAAATCGGCTTGGTAAATATGGCTCCAGATATGTCATCTCTTCGTGACGGTATACTAGATGAGACGGCCTGATTCTCTGTAACCATTGGAAGGCTACGTCATCTAGCCTGTTTCCCATATCTCCGTCCATCATATTTAAGGGCATGCTCTCATAGCCCAATGGTGGAGGGACACATTGGATAGACCAATGTGACGCCTGATTCAAGACATTTTTGCATTCTGGAAGGGTGTGAACCTTCCAGAACGTCTCTCCAGAGTACCTCTCCAGAAAAAGACTGCTACTCCCTCCTGCCCCTGGAGGTATCAGACCATCATGATGAAGGAGAAGCCAACCATATAAATATGTGAATGGCATCTCTATCCTTGGAAATTCTTCAGTCATCATCCTCTGATCAGACAGCATGTTGGTTACAAAATTCCGGAGACCTGCATTCAGCCTACAGGTCATTGCCGATAATAAGTCTAGCTTGTAACCATACACAAGGCGCACCGCTGCAAAGATAATGCCTCTGTGTATCCTGTCCAAGGAACTGGAGCCAGGAACGATAAATCTTCTTAACCACAGAGATAAGAATCTGGCCAAATGGCCGTTTCTTGACAAACTCTTGCCACTCTGTCTTACATAAGAGCTGAAAGTGGTTCCAGCTTTGAACTCGTACCAGTCTTCAGTGATAGTAAAATCCTTGCAATCATATTTCTCCAGCAGATAAATGATTTCACCCGCAGAGAGAGGCTTGAAGTTGCTGATCTGATACCAACTCTTCTCGTTTATTTTCTTATCATCATTTTTACGGTTCATGAAAATGTAGGACATCCACTTCTGAATGTGGTTGCCAGCTTCATCCTTGGAACCCTTGTAATATAGAGTACATGTGCTAAAATGGCACATCATCTCTTCAAATAGATGTACCATCTCTGGGTTCTTCTCTAACAGAAAGTTCAGCTCTTCTGTCGTAGGAACATATTCCTTATACGGCAGCGAGCTTGAAGGTAGATGTGAGATGTATTCCATCTCATGAAGGGCGAAGCCCATCTCCCCCTTGGGAGTCATAAAGGTCCCCGTCCTGTGGTTGTATCTCTCAACCAAAGCCAGGAATAGGAAGGGGTTGGGCTTGAAGCCGTAGGATGAATTGACGACGGCATCATAAAGATTAATCTTCTTCAGCTCAGTCTCAAAATTTTCCAAAGCCCAGTGGACCAAAGTCTTCCATCTCTCATTCTCCTGATTCATTAGGCCGTTCATCCTCGGCGTCGAATCGGTGGGATAGGATGCATTCTTGTTTGACATGAATTCGTTTATGAAAATGGGCATCCTGAATGGCATCAATATGGATGAATCTTCAGGTGGTATGCATCTAGGCTTCAAACCCCGAAATACTGATACATGGTTTTTTGGGGCACTAAAAAATCCCTCCTTCCTGTAAATAATACGGCTTGCCTTCGCCTGCTGATATTCTGTCAAATGCCAGGACATCTTTCTCGGATAGCTGGCATGCATAAGTCTCATGATTGATAAGCCCCTAGACACCTTTGGCCAGTACATGGGCTGTTTCACATCCCCTTCGAAGTAGAAGCACACCTTCTCTCTGATGCCCTTCGGCTGAGATTTTTGTGCTATTGCATCTCCGAACAAGAATGCTGGTTTCTTGTGGGATACCAGATCCAAACTCTGAAAGGGTTGTCCATTCATTAAGCAGAGTAAGGTGGTATGATCTTGATTGGCCAACAAAGACAATCTGGCTTCCGGAAGATCAAATTGAGGGAATTGTACATGGGATAGATCATGCTTAAATGAGAAACTCCAATGCCCTTCATAATCTGCTTCTTCGCTTCGAATGTTCACTACAGAAAAAGAAAGAAGACAAAGTCAGACATATTTATGTCTATGCGTGTATTACAGTATTTGAAGGAAATTTCAAAAGTCACGCAGACTTCATATGGATATACTACCATGACATGCTGAGTAATTTATTCACGCAGATGATTAATTCACGCAAAGTCCAGACAGAATAGGATGAAAGTCACGCATCATTGCCAGAATCATATTTAAGTGAAAATGACAAAAACACGCTGACAGATCAAGATTAATCTATCCAGAGGATGACTCTCAGAAGTCTGCGTGAATAATTCAAACATTGACATCTCTGTCAACATGTAAAAATCATGCAGAATTATCATGAAAGCTGCGTGACTAGTTCAAACATTGACATCTCTGTCAACATGTAAAAATCACGCAGAATCATCATGAAAGCTGCGTGACTAGTTCAAACATTGACATCTCTGTCAACATGTGAAAATCACGCAGAATTATCATGAAAGCTGCGTGACTAGTTCAAACATTGACATTTCTGCCAGCATGAAAAGTCACGCAGAGTCATGAGAGTCATGCTCCTTTGCGTGAAACACAGAGCTTCGTAAACACGAAGATGTGAAGTATGGCCGAACCTAAAGAGGGGGCATACTTTGGTAATATCCTTTGCCCTAAAAAGGGGGGATATATTTCTGAAGTTCGTTATTTGTTTTAAGATCCTAAAAATTCTATGTGGAGTTCATCTTCATCAAAGTCGTCTTCAAACAGTTCATGCCCCCCATCACTTACGATGCATAGGAGCTTGTGGGATTTCTTGTCGAGGAAGCCTGTCAGTAGTGGCACGCGAAGAAGTTGCTGGGGCTTTCCCCTTGGCCTGAGCATCAGCCTTCTTGGGAGCCATTGTTGTTGAAAAGGAGAAGAAGAAGTCGAAGAAGAAGGAGTTCGTCGGGGAAGATGAAGTTCTCTTCTATGGACTCTCTCTTTCAAATACAAGTAAAGAAAGAAAGAAGTAATCTATAGCTTATTTATAGGCTCATAAAGAATTCCAAACGGCATATCATTATTTGCTTCGATTTAGGCGCTTGATACGGGATCCTAACTGCACAGAATCCCAAACAGTCCAATCATTTAGGAGTAAATATCTCTTTAAAGTCATCTCAGCGTGACTAAATTCATTTTTATCATCTTAAATTTCAAAGTATTTCGAAATAATTTATCATTTTTCGAAAACTTTGAAGGGGGTTTTATAGGCCTTAAAAATGAAAGTCACGCTGAGTTGATCGGAACTGGGTCCGAAAGTCACGCTGAGTTGATCGGAACTGGGTCTGAAAGTCACGCTGAGTTGATCAGGACAATATTAAAAAATCACGCTGGGAGACAGCTCATCATTTTGTCAGAGTGTCATTATGACTGACAGCACGACAGTCGAAGAATGTCTTCTCGTATGCCACGTATGTACGGAACTCGAGAGATCACAGCCGACTATTGCGTAACTTTTGAAATCTTCTTCAGCAAGACTCAGCCTTTACCAAGTTGGCATACCAAAAGAGCTTCTTGTCATTTAATGCGACTGACAAAGGCAATCACTGTCAGAGATTTTGTGTCAGTCGAGGCACGTCGAATCAAGACAGCTGGCAGTTCTGCCTCAATCTTGCGTATATTTTGAGCCTTCTGGCTCAAATCTGCATGTATTTTGAACTTATATGTTCCTTCCTCAAGTCTGCGTGTATTTTGAGCTTTTTACCTCAATTTTGCGTGGATTCTGAAGTTTCATGACCCACATCTGCGTGGATTTTGAAGCTTTCTGCCCCAAGTCTGCGTGGATTGTGAAGCTTTTTGCCCCAAGTCTGCGTGGATTCCGAAGCTTCTTGCCCCAAGTTTGCGTGGATTTTGAAGCTTTCTTACCCAAGTCTGCGTGGATTTCGTCTTCAACAAGTCTGCGTAGATTTCATCAAATTGGAGTACGTGGCAGCCATGCCACTGATCTCTCGCCTGCGTGTCCTGTAACTTGCACACGACTCATGCATGATTGCCATGTGTCCAACAGTTACAGGCCATGTCCAGTAACTGCTCACAACCTTGCGTATGTTAAATCCTGCGTGATTTTCAACTAGGCACAGGTTGTGAAGACAGTTATCCTTTCAGTTATTTTTGACTCTATAAATAGAGTTATTTTTCTCATTCATTGTACAGATACATAGTTATCTAACTTACTGTCAAAATTTTGAGAGCTTTTCTTCTTCGATAGTCCAAGGGATAAAGCGATCGTCTTCTAGATCGGATTCCTACAGTTGTAATTTTTCCAGATACACAATAAATAAAGTGAATTTATTTATGGAAAACACGGTGCGGTGGAGGAGCGGAGGTACGGGGAGAGGTCGTCGGGGCTCCGGAGGAAGGAGGAAGGGAGGAGAGGCGGGTTCGATCGGCGCTGCGGCGGCGCTGACCGCTGCGGAGGAGAAGCGCCGGTAGTCGCGGCCAAGAAAGGAGGAGGGAAGGTTCGGGTGGTAGTTCAGTGGCCGGACGGCAAGCGGCTGTCGGAGGGTTTTTGGTCGGCCAGCGCGAGGGAGCAGGCGGTGACGGCGACAGAAGAGCGGGATAGGAAGGAGGCGGGGGAGTGAGGTGCTATCGGCGGCGAGCGGGCACGCCGCGGCGGAGGGAAGGAAGCGACGGCGGTCTGGATCTCGGCGGTGGGTTTCGGCCAGGGGCGGAGAAGGGTTTTGGGGGAAGTCGGCGGAGGCGGTTCACCGTGGGGAGAGGGAAGGGCGGCGCTCGGCGGAGGTATGGTCAACGGAGGCGGAGAGGTTCGACGAAGGCTGGGAGCAGGGTTAGGGTTAGGTTTAAAGTTAGGATTTTTGTCGTGTCGGAATTGTCGACACGGGGAGAGGATTTGATGTAGATGTAAAATATATGGAATAAGAGTTTGGATGGACACAGACACGATGCACGTAGATTTGTGGAGAAATTATTTATGTAATAATAAAAATTTGGAGGAGTACCTGCCTATTTATAGGATGTGGGAATTCCCAATTGGATAATGATTTGGATTGTTTAAACCCAAATTAGATAAATCAATCTATTAAATTAAATCAATGAAATCAAATCTAAATCCAAATCCAATTAAATCTAATTTAATTCCCTTAGTTTAAAATCAAATCAAATCAATAAATCAAATTCCAATTATAGATATTAACTTAATCTATTTAAATGTATCCATGGAATTAAATAAAAATTTAAATTGTCACAAATATTTCAAAAATATTTTTTCCAAAAATACTATAATAATTAATTTTGAAAATACATTATTATTTAAAATAAACAAATAAATAATTACGAAAAATATATGTTTGTACAAATAATATTTACATAGATATACTTTTCTAATTTACCATTTTATAGGAAAAATTTATTTATTATTATACCTATATAAATGAAAGGCTTTTCATAATAGTCATAAACTTAAAAATAATAGCTAGAAATAATTTTTGTCTATATTACTTTGAAACTATAAAAATAATAAAAATAATATTTTTCAAAAATATGTACGCTCGCACATATTCGTACTCGACGAGCAAGAAAAATAATTTCATGCGCGACGTACAATACAAAATTTTAAATCGGTACCAAATTTAAAAAAATAGTAGAAATTTAGGGGTTTTACATAGGTTATGTTAGGAGTTGCTCAATCTCAGTTAGGAACTCTTGATAGATACCAGGGATAACCCCTGAGAATCTTATTTCGAAAACTCTTGGAATCTATTCTCGCTTGCCTCCATTTACACTTCCCTGATTTGTTGTTGATTTTGATTCCTGATGTTCGTGTTGACTTTGATCTTTGTGAGGACCCTAATTTTTGGGAATTATTTTTATTTTATTTTATACTATTTATAATTATTAGGTTATATTGTATATTTAATTAGGATTTTATATGTACTTTTTGTGTCTTTGATTGTTGGAGCACAAGACATGCCCATCTCTCGAAACGTCCTTTATGAGTTTTGTAGTAGACAGGATGACCTTCAATTTGATATATTATGTCCCATCCGATTTTTTCCCCTATCATCCTTTTGACTTCGCGCAACTTCGAGTCAAATTTAGGCAATTAGATTATTTACCATAATTCCATACCTAGCTTCCCATGTGAGTTCGGAACTCGATATAGATCAAAATCATTTGACCCAAGATCCATTTTGAGTCTATGACACACATGCTAAGGGTGTGCCACTCAGTCAAGTTTCTATGTGCTATTTAATTTCGAATGGCACAAGAGACTCATTAGTTGACTTTTCGAGTTCGACTTGACTAGAAAATATATTTGGACCCTAACCTAGCCAACCCCACTTATAGAGCTATGATAGGTTGCCATGGTTTAGTATAGTTATTTTGATATTTATTTTGGGATGTTATACATCAAAATAGATTTATATACAATTTTGCATATATATATGATTATATTTATAATAGCCTAATATTTTATATAGATATGGTCTTAGTCATGGTTAAGTTCTACACTATGAAAATACAGCAATTTGGCGACGGAAGATTAGCGACGGATGGTATCCGTCGGCCCTAGCGACGGCCTCGCGACTACCTTGTGACTTGCTACCGTCAAAAAGCAATGGATATTTTTTTTTTGCATCAAAATTAGTCGCACCTTCGTCGCTCACTTGACGAAGCTTTAGCGACGGATTCAAGTTCGTCGCTAATTTGTCGCAAATTGTGGCAGCAAAATCTGAAATAAATGGAGCACTAAATTAGCGTCTATGTGGCAACGGACGTTCCGTCGATAATCTAGTGAATATTTAGTGACTACCTACCGACGGATATATCCGTCGGTAATCCGTCGCTAAATACTGTAACCTAACTTAAATTGAACCGACGGAAGGGGGAGGAATTTTTCATTCCCCCAAAAACTCTCTCTTCCGTCTCTCTCTCTCTCTCTCTCTCTCTCTCTCTCTCCGACGAGCTAGCGGGTACCCCATTTTTCGGCGAAGCTCTCTCCGACGGGATATCGCTTTCTTAGGTATGCTTTTTCTCTCTCCCTCTGTCTCTGTGTTTAGGGTTACGGGTTGGTGGGGGGGTGGGTCGGCTGTCGCTTGGGCCGGCGGGGTAGGGGGAAGGGAGTGGGGGCGGAGGGAGGGAGGTTGTTGAGGGCGTGGGGGGGTAGGGTAAGGTTTAGGGTTTCGGGTTGGTGGGGGGTGGGTCGGCTGTCGCTCGGGCCGACGGGGTGTGGGAGAGGAAGTGGGGGAGGTTGTTGAGGGCGGGGGACAGGGTAGGGTTTAGGGTTTCGGATTGGTGGAGGGGTGGGTCGGCTGTCACTCGGGCCGACGGGGTGGAAGGAAGGGAGTGGGGGCGGGAGGAGGGGAGGTTGTTGAGGGTTGAGGGCAGAGGGCAGGGAAGGGTTTAGGGTTTCGGGGCAGGGGTAGGGTCTCGGGTGGAGGGGAAGGGTGGGCTGGCTCTCTAACTGTAGGTATGTCTCATTACCTACATTAGCTCCCAACCTCACACACACACACACCATGATATGAACAGCGGCCAATTGGCTACTGCTCTGCTACAGGTCAAATTGGCCAAAACCAAAAGCTCTCAAGAGCACTCATACAAATATAAACCCAGTGGCCAACACATTCTAGGCAAACACACACACCCCATGATATGAACAGCGACCAATTGGCTACTGCTCTGCTACATGCCAAATTGGCCAAAACCAAAAGCTCTCAAGAGCACTCATACAAATATAAACCCTGTGGCCAACACATTTTAGGCAAACCCAAGCCATGGCCAATTGCTGCTAGTAAAACTTCTGCTGCTACTACTAAGCAATCTATGCTGCAATGGAAATATAGCCTGCCACTAGAGGGCCAAACCTCCCTCGCTGTAGTGCAGTGCTTGCACTGCCTACAATACCCTTTCTGGTCCTAATTGGACATGACCAAGAGGCCCTGCCATGAGGTTAGGCAAGGTGCTGCCTGCCTACTGTAGGTCAACCATACTTACTTGCCATTGGGTGGCTCAACAGGGGTGAATCCCCTGTCCCCAATTCCTGTAGTGGTGGCCAAGCCACCTGCAGTACACCCAAGGCTCAAGGACCATGCCCTTTCACTCGAACATAGGCTATTGGCCAAGTCCTGGTTACCTTTGCATAAATGCAACAGTCTAAAGGCCCTTACCTAAACCTTATCTGCAGTAGGGAGTACCTCCTTTCAACTGAACACTGGGTTCCCTCTAAACACACTAAGACACTCCTCTAACCTACTGATACAGGGACACTCACTGACACTTGACAGTAAGACCACTGTCCCCAATACTACCTCAGAACAGTTAACTCACCTAAACACTGATACATTCACTATGGTTCACACGTTTTTCACTCTCACCGATCAGTCACAGGAAACGAAGTTTCCTGAACACTAAAAGATACTAACTGACACTCTAACACAACTCTCATACAACTGATCACTAACTCTGATACTTGGATTACTGACCTCTCTAACTCATGTATCCTAATTGCTAATAAAATACTAACTCATAATACACCCTCATTTTACTGATCCAATTAAAGACACCATCACAAGACACTCATACAACTGAACACTCAAAACAGTACCCATGTCCTCACTGATTGTAGGACTGATACCAACTAATATCCCTTCTTTTCATGACAGTAGCCCTATTCTCTCTTCATTTCTCTATTTTCGAATAGCTCACCCAAATACAAGGGACTCACTCATAAAACGCTCACACTCTTAACACACACACACACACACACACACACACTTTTTAACTGATACTTGGGATACTAGGACTAATATCAACTGTCACTTGACAGTTATATCACTTACTGACTGAAATCTGCCTATGCCATTAGCCCAAGATGGCCTACTCCTAATAGGCAAATTGCCTCACCCTAACCACTCTAAACTTTCATCCTCTGAACACTCACCTTACTAATTGATACCTTATACTTAGACACACACGAATCTAATGCATTGATACATACTCATATATCCTAACTGATTTCACTAATACAGTGACTTACCTGACTGATGCAGTCCTATGGCCAAGTGACTAAAGCCAATGCCAAGGCCATGTGCCAAGGCACTCCCCACATGCCCTGTACTCCTTACTGTATGGCCTAATTTGCCACTGCTGTGACCAATATGCAAATGTAGTAGCTTGCATTGCCTGCACTAGCCTGAAGCCAACCCCGAGCCACTTGCATTTGCCTGCAATCAAGGCCTAAGGCCTAAGCCAAACATTCCCCATCTCCCTACTCAGTTCTGATCTCAGAACTAAGCCCTCTCTGAATACTGACTTGGCCACACTCTAAGACACACTCTCACAACTTAATGTCACTTAGACATGAATGGAAAGGAGCTTCAAGGCAATCTACAGCTCTACTGGGTTAGACGAGCTTTAGTGCCTTACTTGAAATCCCCCTGTCTTCTTTGCTTTCTGAAAAGAATGCCAACAACATGGGTCAGCACACATCATGTACTGCTAACCCAAAGACCATCACTGGTTCATTGATGCACATTTACTTTAACACCTACAAACACACTAAACCTTAGTTAGCATGCTTCTGTCTTTTATCTGCTTTCAAAAATGTACTCAAATGATATGATGGTTCCTTTAGTTAGCTTGATTATGTTATAATTATATTATTTGTGAATATCGATCTTATCAGATGGCACCCATGACCCGAGGAGCGGTACATCGTTTGAAGGAAACACTGAATGCTGAGGTGGCTTCTTCTACTGTTAAGGAGAAAGTGGCACCGGTAGCTAGTAAGACCGGGAGTACTATTCATCCAGCACCGGTAGCTAGTGAGACCGAGAGTTCTATTCATGCAACACCTGCAAGGGACTATATTTTTTTTAACGCCGTCGATCCCACCTATTCGAGGTGGTTGCGTGATCGTATTACTGAGCGTTTGCGTGAGCTGCATGGTTCTCATTAGCTATTACTGAACTGATTTGTATTGGACTATTTGTATTGGGTTGTGGGACGAGCAAGAATCCTTTGACAAAGGAGACCACCATGCTGTCAGAAATCTCTCGTCCGAGCTCTACACGAAGGATGTCCACTTGAGCTCCGGGGAAAAGTTTTTTTTCAGAGCAAGAATCTGTTGACGGAGCACATCCACCATGCTGTTAGAAAAAAATAGTAACAGTGAGTGTAGTGCTCCGTCCCGTAAAGTCAATCGGAGAAATCGAAATACCGACGGCGTTGGAACATAGCCTTGCAACGGCTGCTCGAAGGCTCGCTCGTCCGAGGCGACTCCTCGCATAGGTGGGGTAGTTTCGGTGAACTTGCCTCATCTTAGCCTTCACTTAATAACTCGCATGTTTTCAACTTGCACAAGTAGGCTAATCTAAAAGCTACGAACGCACATAGCTAAGGGAATAATCCTGCCCCGTCGAAATGTCATAGAACATGGAAAATGGTCCCACGGTCTTCATAGAAGTCGGCTCAGCGTGCTTTCAAATGACACTCGATCCTTCATTCCCATGGCTTGGGAGAAGGAAGTTGACTCAAGTTTCTAAGTTGCCCTGACACTCAAAGTAGCCTAAGCCTTAGGCGTCGCCTGCGTGAATGCTTGGTAAAGCATTCACGGTCCTGTCGATTTGTCCCGACACTCGAATTAGCCTAAGTCATAGGTGTCGCCCGTATGAATGCTAATAAAGCATGCACGGTCCTGTACCGTAAGGCTTGGCATAGCCTTCGCACGTCCCGTAAGTTAAGTCGTCTTTTCGGCTCGTTAGCTAAGTTTAGGCACGAACTTGGTTGTTCAAGTCGACCCCGTGCATAGCATGTTCCCTCGACGCGGAGCTCGGCGTAGCCTTCGCTCGTCGATTCGTTGCCCGAATAAGTTATACAAGTGTTGTGCTGGGCTATCGAAGCCATTTCCAGCATTGTCCCGCTCTATCTGCGGTTGTCAAGTCGCGTAGTCCCTTGAGAATAAGGCTCGTCGTATAAGTATATGACTTGAGCGTTAGCATCGCCTATAGAACCAGACCTGTCTAAGGCACGAGTTACGGTCGGTTTAGTGAAAAGCTTGCCACGAACAAAGGAAGTCTACGCGACTGGTTGTCGCCGAGATCGGTCCCCTGGCTTGGGAGTCTCGCTAAGTCTTGATATGTCCCGCACACGAGATCGATCCCTTGGCTTGGGAGTCTCGCTAAGTCTTGATATGTCCCGTACACGAGATCGGTCCCGCGGCTTGGGAGTCTCGTTAAGTCTCGATAGAAAGAAGGAATGCATGGTCATATTAAGAAAGGACTGGATAGACTGGATAGATCGAGTATGCATGATCATTGGACAACTTGTCAACAAGGTGTAGTCTTCTCGAGTGATCACCAGGGCGCCGGGATCATTCGGCCCGGGAGAAGCGAGTGTGGCTCAAAGTAGGATGCTGGATGACCGCATAGGAGAGTTCGACCCCACCGGGTTAGCTACCCGTATAGGTACAAGTCGATATACCACGAGCCATGACCAAGATAGCTTGAAATTGCTAGTGACCTCCTCATGTAGATGTGACGGCAGATAGCGGCATACCGCGTGTATGCCTTTGGATTGAGTCTAGTGCTTGAATGCAGGTCAAGTCGGTAACACAAGGTCTGGGCCTAAGACTGGGCTGCAGCATAGGCACCGTGCTTGGCACGATAGATGGCATCGGGATATTCATGAAATCAATCCTATGTTTCATAAGTCTTGTCTAAGTTAGCAAACGAGTCGATCCGGAAGGCCGTAAGACGGTAGCATGATAAGTCTTGATACGTTGCGAGGCTCAGCCTCAATCTTGAAGCACAGAGAAGTCTAAGAAAAGTCTAGAGGCACGACCTGCACGAGTTGTTCCCCCTTGACGTCGCTAGCACGAGAATTGCTCTAGTAGGCTTGAGTTTAAGTAAAAGTCTTGGCATGGTCGAGTGCGCATAAGTTGCTCCTCGGTGAAGCACTGTCCCGAACATGTTAAGTTACGAGTAGAATACGGTACGACCCTGCCGTCCCGAGTTGAAGTTTGGTCAAGTTCATGCACGATGAGGCACTGCCTCGATCGAAAAACACGTTGGTATTGTTGTACGACCATGTCATTGCACGTCGAGTTGGTTAGACGTCAAGTCTTAAAACTGATCCTAAGGCAAGACTAGAAAGACAATCGAAAGGGTTTTAAACTGCACAAAGTAAATGAACGTGTCGGTTATGTATGGGTGGGCGAGAAGCTCACTCTACCAGTACAGTTGAGTACTGACACCCACACAGTGTTCATGTGCAGGCACAGGTAGAAGCTCGTGGCGTGGAGCTCGCTTGATACGTCGAGGCACGGAGTTCCTTGGCGATTCGAAGCGTGCGACCGCGTAGATTGAAGACTTATACAGGACATAATGTATGGACATCGCCTTCCGAAGCTTCCGCTGGCTCAAGTATTGTAATCGAGAGATGAGAGAGAGGCAGAGTGATTTATAATCGAGAGAAAAGTGAGCACGAGAGACTTGTAATTTGGCCTTACGCCCACAAATGTAATCTTGTATTCAATATCAATAAAAGAGTTTCTTTTGAATGACTTGTGTTCATATGTGCTTGTTCTAAATTTCTGCTGCATATTCAATATATCTGCTTGGGACTTCTGTGCGACGATTCCGTCGCCGCCGCTGTAATAGGCCGTTATGGAACTTTCCTTGCACGAGCACAATCTAGGCTCGTGCGACATCACGCCTTAGCGAGGACGATCGCTCCTACTGGAGCGGAGCGTGACAGTGAGAGACCCATCTAAGTAGGACGTATACTCTGATAGTATCTCCTCCAACACTCAATCCCACTACTGATATCATTCTTGTAAAGGTGATCTATCAGAGTATACGTCCTACTCAGATGGATCTCTCAGAGTATCCTCTTCGGTTAGGTTGTGTTCTGAGCCATCCGTTCTCACACTTAAAACACATGAATTAGAACTGTGTGTCAATCTTTGTTTTTGTATTTTCGGCGAACCCAGGGATTGGATTCTGTATTTTGGATTCTGTATTTTGGCTCCAGCTCCAGCTCCATTTGCATTAATCTATGGTAACATGGTGATCAGGACATAGTCTCTGTAGCCATTCGACTGGCGAGGCAGAAACTATGTAGCCATAGATAAAGTTGACTGTCCTCCGACCCTCATCCCTCGGCAATAATGATACGACAACCTATCACCATATCTTATATAGTAGTAGATGATGTTTTAGTATTACATTATGTGAGTTCATCTTGATTATGTTACATTCTTCATATACTAGATACTAGATTCGATAAGAACGTATACTACACCATATGTACAAAACATAGATGATTCACACTAATGTATGCTAGAATGAATTTTGGGTTGTGTTCTGAGCCATCCGTTCTCACACTTAAAACATATATGAATTAGAACTGTGTGTCAATCTTTGTTTTTGTATTTTCGGCAAACCCAGGGATTGGATTCTGTATTTTGTATTTTAGATTCAGTATTTTGGCTCCAGCTCCAGCTCTATTTACATTAATCTATGGTACGACATGGTGATCAGGACATAGTTCTTGCAGCCATTCGACTGGCGAGGCAGAAACTATGTAGCCGTAGATAAAGTTGACTGTCCTTCGACCCTCATCTCTCGGCAATGATGATACGACAACCTATCACAATATCTTATATAGTAGTAGATAATGTTTTAGTATTACATTATGTGAGTTCATCTTGATTCTGTTATATCCTTCTGATACTAGATTCGATAAAAATATATACTACACCATATGTACATAACATAGATGATTCACATTAATGTATGCTAGAATGAATTATGAAAGATTTCCAGTTACATCCGATTATTAGTGAGTACATGATTACATAGTAATTCTGTTAGTCTTGTGATACAGATTTTTACTCTCTCATGCTACCAACGTCACAACTTTTCCAGTGCTGCTCCCTCTAATAATGAACGCAAAAATCAAAGACCCCCCTCTCCTTTCTCACTCTTCACAGTTCTCACAACAGAAAGGTTCAGTGCTTTCTAGTTCTCTTCCATCCATGCTCTGGACCCATCTGATCCTCCCTACTTTCCTTTTTCTTATTTGACTCTCTCAGCCACATATGATATCCAGCTCAAGTGTAGAGTCGGCGAGAAGAAGTGGACAGAAAGAGAAGGAGGAATCAGCACAGCCGGCGGCATGACCTGGAGGAAGTACAGAGGTTTTACTGGAGGTGCTGGCAATTTTTCCAGGATGGTGTTGAGGAGCAAGTGTAGAGTCGGCCGAAGGAAGCTATGGCTCATTCGGCCGACTCTACACTTGCTCCTCAACACCATCCTGAAAAAATCGCCAACACCTCCAGCAAAACCTTTGTACTTCCTCCAGGTCATACCGTCGGCTGTGCTGGTTCCCCCTCCTCTTTCTGCCCACTTCTTCTCCTCCAACTCTACACTTGAGCTGGATATCATATGTGGCTGAGAGTGTCAAATAAGAAGAAGGAAAGTAGGAAGGAGGAGATGGGTCCAGAGCCATGGTGGAGGAGATGAGAAGGGTCCCAAGACTCCCCGAGGTGGATATCATATGTGGCTTAAAATTTTGATAAACTTCTTATTTTTTTATAATTTGAGTAAATTTCTTTATCCTATATGAAAATTTCTGTTGTCAGAGAGATGGCTCCCAAGACTCCTCAAAGTGGTGCTGCTAGCCGAGGAAGGGGCCGAGGCAAGGAACCCTTAGAGGTCGACACGGAGGAAGTCCCCGTCGTCAAACAAGAGCCGGTGACTTTTAAGGAGGAGGTATTACCAAAGGTCGAGGTCAAGGAAGAACTGATGACCATCAGGGAAGAGATTGCTCCCAAGGTTGAAGTTAAGGAGGAGCCACCGTCAGAGAGTAGTAGCATCGGGACCGACCCTCCTATCCCTACAGAAGACCTCAACCAGATTGAGCCTTCGTATACAAAGTGGCTGATAGAATGGTACATGCCTCAATGTAACTATGATCCCTATCTGTGAGGATTCATCGTCTGACTTGCGATCTTTTCTGAGGTATTGTGTTAGATTGTTTATGTTTGGATATTTTACAAAGTGGCTGATAGAATGGTACATGCCTCAACGCAACCAGATTGAGCCTTCGTATTTGTATTGGGTTGTTTATGTTTGGATATTTTGCTATGTATGTTGGAATAGTGTGTTGGATATTATGTTGGATATTTTGTTGGTCATTATGTTGGATATTTTTTGTGTATATTGTGATATATTGGATGTTTGGAGATATTATGTTGGCAATATGGATATTTGTTGGATATATTGGATGTTGGATATGTTATATTTGTGTATGGTGGATGCTGAATATGTTATATTATAGGGAATAGTTTCTTTCCAGCAATTTTTTTCAAAAATATTTCAGTTAGCGACGGATTATCGACGGGTTGCCGACGGACTGTTGCAGGTATCGACGGATTATCGACGGGTTACCGACTGACCTTTGCAGCTAGCGACGATTTTTTGACGAATTATCCGTCGGCCTATTTCTGAAAAAATTACGCGACGGAAGGCCGACGGACGTTCCGTCGCTCATATTCTGGAATATATGGAAGATTTCCAGAAGGGTAGCGACGTTTTATCCGTCGCTCTTTCGCCGATAATCCGTCGAGGATGGCGACGCTTTGAGCGACGGATATTGCGTATCGAAAACCCTCGGATACACGGTTAGCGACAAATTTTTTGTCGCTAATTTTATGAATATATTAAAAATTTAAACTGTCGTAGTTGACGGAAAGCCGTCGATTAGCCGTCGCTAAAAGTTTTAATTTTGCCAACGAAAATTCGTCGCTAATTAGTCGCAAAGCGGCGGAATAGCGACGAGGATATTTCCGACGGATTTTTTAGCCCGTATCTGTCGAAAATCTGTCGGTAAGATGATTTACCGACAGATTTTCGACGGATATAGCCATCGCTATGTCGTTGTATTTTAGTAGTGCTAAGATGCATAGCGACTAGGAATTTTGGTACGGTTAGTATAGTTGTGTGCTTTGACTAGTATATTAGCCATGCTAGGGAAGGCCCGGCCATAGCTATGTCCCAAGTTGGAAAACCAGGTAAAATTGTGATTTAACCCCCACCGATGATTTATTATTAGATTATTGACTTTCTAGGAGACCCGCTTGTACCAATTTAGTCCTGACTTGACCCGAACCAAATTCAAATCTAAATAGACATATAGTACTCTCAAATACCTTCATGTTGATATATATTTTGTATATATATCTTATTTATATTAATATGTTTTCAATTTTGGAAAGTTTCTATTTATAGGAAGTGTCTATGTGTAATCATAGTGTAATCCTTGTTGGCATTAGTTTATATTTGACCCAAAGTCCAACCCAAACCTATGTAGGCATGTTGGACATTAATATATATTAATAACCATATATATTTAGTATTTATTCAGATTTAGATTGCATTTATATTTAGAAATCTAACTAGTTCCATATTAGGAAACCCTCCATGCAAATCTTCTTTGTATTTTAATTAAATCTAAATTTAATATTTAAAACTTATATGCTTCTTATCTAATAACAACACATAGATTTTAAATTAAGCCTCCTTCAATAATGACCATTAATTATAATATTTAAACAAATTATATTCCAAATTTAGCCTTATTGGTAATCCTTCTACTATCCAGATTATCTTATTCTAACATGTCCAATCTAATCATACTTAAATTAAATAATACATATCTATCTTAATTATATATATATAAATATATGAGTAGCTCATAATTCTTATATTAAAAATTATGCAGACCTTCTCTTTTTCGTCCAAAAATATTCTCCAAATTTGCTAGAAAAGTCAGCCATGTTTTTTACCTGACAAAGCAACTTAGAAGGGCCATATCTCCTAGCTCGAGATTCGAAATGCGTTCCAGTTTTTTTTGGATGCGTATCGAGATAAGCTTTTCAAAAACATATTTTAATAGACAAAATTCGTTCTGTAGATTTTTGTAAAATTGTTTGAGTATTAGATTCCCCAAAAACAAACATGTTTCGATATTTTTGCGATTCCTGGAGATTCCGGAAATGAAAATGTGATCCATTTAGTTTTTCGGAAAGCTGATACAAAGATCTATACCATCTTCTAACTAAATAAATCTAATAGGTACAATATTAATTATAATTAGATAATAGACTATTTTTAGCATCCGGAGACGTTTGTTTGGACCTTAGTTCCTCGGCAGCCGTTGTTCCACCTACTTTTCTGTTTGATATTCGTCACTACAGTGCTCAAGACCCAGGCAAGTACACCTTGCCAAACTCTACAGTACTTACATGCTTTCCTGTCTGATATTCTTTATTTTTAATTAGGTAAGTATATAGATACAATTTAGGCGGCTAATCTATTTTTAAGCCTCCTTATACAACGTAAAGATATATCTTCAAACCGGCCCAGTCTACTGAATAGCTCTAGTCCATTTCCCGATGGCCCAAAATCTATTACTTCGTTCATGATTCGTATCCTAATCGTACCATTAGAAAATACGGACCCAAATTAGGAACCTCCAAATCATATTTGTCAGTGAAAGAAATGTATAAAACTTTGGGTGCCAAAATAATCTGTGCATAAATAAAACTTTACTAAATATATAAGCATTTTTTAACACACTGGGGGTGATGAATCAATAAGCATTGATGTGGATGCAGTTGAACTTTTTGGAGGAGGATTCTCGTTATCAGATTGAGGAAGACTTGTAACATTTTCTTCATGACGGGAAGATTGGATAGGAGGAGATACAATATTTGATTTACCTCGATTGGTTGAGGTAGACTTGAATCTGTCTGCATGATTCACACATATTGAGTAGTCAAGGCGTTTGTCTAACAGAGCATGAAATTCAATCTTTTGTTCCTTCGACCACTTGTCATTCTTCATATCTTCATACTTCTTATGGATGCAACATTTCCTGATACTGTGGCCTAAGCAACCACATAATAAACAAAATTTCGATAGTCTTTCATACTTCAATGAGACATTGCACTCCTTATTGGTTCCCAATTAAAATTTGATGTTCCTGAGAAGAGGTTGTGTAATATCAATTCGGATTTTCACCCTGGCAAATAAAGACCATTTGATACCATCATCCTCAGATGGTGTTTGAATTGGACCTATGCGAGATGCGATTGATGAAACAAAATCAATGGTCAGAAGATTTACAGGGAGGCCATGAAGTTGGACCCATAAATCACTATCGGAGAATTTGTAATCAGAAGGAACTTTATTGGGAAGACATCTTTCGATGATCAGCATATGTTTGTTGAGTTTCCATGGGCCATTTGCCAAAACAAATTCCAGATCCTCCAAATTTTCAAACTTTGCAGAATATGTTCCATCATGGTATTCAGAGACCTTGACAGTACTTTTGATTTTCCATATTCTAGGAATTGTAGAAGAAATGATATGAGAGGGGTATACTTTTTGGGTTAGAAGCTTGAAGAAGAGGTAATGATACCAATCTGCTTGTGGATTTTTTGATGAAGATATGCAGAGTTTATCTAAATCTAACGAGGATGATGTAAAGAGGGATGCTAGTTTCGAGATAGCATCTTCATAGGTTGGATCATGAGAAGTAGTCATGATGAAAAGGAATGTGAAGAAGGATGGCGGTGTTGAGAATATTGTGGTGAAGAACTGTTGGGAGAATTGTTGAGGAGAACTATTGGGGAGAACTGTGAAGGAGCACCGTTGTAGAGATCTGTGGCAGAGGACTATGGTGGAGATTTGTTGTGCAGAACGGAGGCGAAGAGGTGCTGCGGAGAAGATGACATTAGCCAGGATGGCGGTTGATAATCGCCATCAGAGAGATGGCGTGGTTGATTCTAACCCTAGTTAAGATACACTCGAGGCTCTTGTGATTGTGATGAGTGCCCAAACATAAAATGAATTATTATGTGTGTTTTGGCTTAGATGCATGTCGTAGTATATTATTTTTTGTTGCTTCTTACAAGTATGGAATTTTCCATTCGAGATGCGTGGTTATCAGGGTGTTTATAACCTTGAAAAGGAAAAGGGTAAGATAAATATTATTTAGAACCGTGGTTCCTAGGGAACAAGCCAGAATACTTCTCAGGGACTTGGTCATAATATAAGGAAAACAACGTATAATTGTGTATAATTAATCATTTAGTCATAATATAAAGATGATTAAAAATTAATCCTTAAAAGCAATAACAAATTAAAACTGTTGCATTCCCCTCAAAATCCTACAAGCTTTCTAGGTAGAATATGACATCAAGCTGCTTATTTCCGTTATTCTTCTTCCTCTTCTTCTTCTTCTGCTTTTCTCCTCCTTTCTTCTTAGTGGATACTTTCTTCTTCTTAGTGGTGGATAGTTCATGTAAAGATTTTGTTTTAGGATCGTAGTAATGCACCTTGCTATAGGTGTCTCTAGTTTGCATTAGGATTCTTCCCTCTGCCTCAATAGCCAGAGGAACAAAAATTCGCTCGTCGTCGATCGATATCGGAAATGATGTATCAACGATGTACTCTTTCACCCATGTTTGGTGCTCGTCATAGTCCTTTAGAAACCATAGGTCGACATGACTCCAACCGGCTTGGTAGTACGATAGGCAGAGGGACCCTCCTACATTACTCAGAGACACCATACATATCTCAACCCACTCAGGGCCGAGGAGGAGGCCGTCTATAGGTGGAAGCACAGACCACTCCTCCTGCTCGAGATCCAGCCGAGCCAGCCCATCGTACGGTTCGTCAGGCTCAGGGAGTTGAAGGAAATAAATAGATCCACATGCGAAAGCCGACATGCTGTCGATGGTTCCTAATTTGAATGGTGGCTTATCTATCTCTCTCCAGTAGTTGTCCATCGTATCATTACCTAGGGTGAATACCTCATAGCAATCTTCTTCGTCGTCGTCATATTCTTCGTCATCGTCGTCGCCATCTTCGTCGTCGTCGTCGTCATGAAATGTCCTGCGGAACACTTTATACTCATTGGTGGAAGGAACACGTCCAAAGGCCACTTGAAGTTGAATCTGCGGAGGAGATTTTTCAGGCAGGACAATAAGCTCTTTCGTTGTTGGATTGAACATGTTGATCTTATACTGATCATAGATAAGTATGGTGGGATCAAGACATGTAGCTTGCGTCAAATATGGTGCTCCAACCGTAGCAACATCGAGAGTGGACTCGTGACCGACCAGAGCCCCCTTGCTTTCCTTGCGCAGCGAGGAGAGATGAAGCTTCGCGCGACCAACAGGTTTGGTTACGTATTTGTGAGTCATGGCCACAAGGAGAGGGTTTCGTCGGTAGTTTTGAATGAACAATGGGTCAGAGATCAGAGCGTACCATGATTTCGAGACACAGCGGAACTTGCAAAGCGACTTTACATCAAGCCTGAGAAGGACCTCATTGACGATATCAAAAGGGGGAAGAAGAATTGAACTCATGATCTCTGAGACCTTTCTTGGGTCTTCGTTTTACTTGCGTTGGATCTCCTTTATCACGGGTATATTTCATATAGAGTTATTTGTATTTATCCCCCAATTGCTAATCATATTTCTAATTCTCCCCCAATTTTATTTTAATTAGTGTAACCCCCCAATCCTATGGTAAAGTGCAAACAAACCCTCTTTAGATTTTTGTTTTTGCATTTGAAGACCTTTTGTTTATAAAAAAAAATCCACATTTTAAAATTTTTGTTCAGTTTGCATCCATGCCGTTAAAATACGTCTATAAATAAGATTTTATCCCTCCCCCCTCTCTCTCCGGTGGTGGGGGCTTGTCAAGCGGGACCGACCAGAGGAGAGGGGAGGGTGGCCGGCCAGCGGAGGGAGGAGGGGACGGGTCGAGCTAGGGGTGAGCATTCGGTTAATTCGGTTCAAATCGAACCGAAAACTGAATTGAACCGAAAATCGAATAAGCAAAACTGAAACCGAAAAGAATTGGCCCATAACCGAATTAAATCGGTTCGATTTTCGGTTTATTCATTTTTTGGTTTATTTGCACATTTTTGTTAATATATATAGTACTTAAATATACCAAAATTTATTTAGTGTGTATATATATATATATATATATATATACACAGTTTTCGGTTTTGGACCGAAATCGAATAAATTTTTTTAGTACTTTCAAAACCAAAACCAAACCGATTTTTTTAAAAATCGAACCGAATCTCTTATTCGATTCGGTTCGATTTTCGGTCCAAAACCGAATAATACTCACCCCTAGGTCGAGCATGGCCGGCCAGCGGAGGGAGGAGGGGGATTGGGGGTGCTGGCCAGCGGAGGGAGGAGGGAGATTGGGTCGAGGGGGCCGGCCAGCGAAGGGAGGAGGGGGGGTCGAGGGGGACCGAATAAGAAAAAATCGAACCGAACCGAACCGAGATTCGATTCGGTTTAAAAAAGATTCGGTTCAATTTCGGTTTTGAAAATACTAAATTTTCTTATTCGGTTTCGGGTTTCAATTTCGGTCCAAAACCTAAAACCGAATAAGAAAATTTAGTTTATATATATATATATATATATATATATATATATATATATATATATATATATATATATATATTAACAAAAAAGTGCATATAAACAAAAAAATTGTATAGGAAGCAGGTTAAAGAATTCTCTCACTCTCTTATTCTTTAGCATCACATCGTTACATCTAAAAGAACAAGAGAGTTAGAGGCTTTTTTAACCTGCGTCAGCCATTCGACCCAGTGGTTTTGAGTTAAGTTTTTAGAAATAGGTGCGGCCGTAAAAAACCATTTAGTTTTGCAAATGAGAACATTTTGCAGAAAAATTACATATGACAGTAGGATAAATTATGCGAATATGGGGTTATGTACTCAACAACAATCGGCTTGAATTTGTTCTGCATCCTACTCCTTATTCTTCGGACAAGTAATATATTCTTTCAACTCTTAATCTGTTTATGTAATGTTAGTAAGTAATATTTACTATTTTTCTAATTTACACCAACATCATAAACAACCAAATGTTGATTCTCTAATTTACACCAACTGTGTCCGAGCTCTCTAGCCTAGTGGTATTAAAGCGTACACCCGGAGGGGCCGGCAAGGTTTGAGCCTCCCAATTGTGTGTGTTGGATTTCAATTTTTTTTTTTACACCAACTGTTCAATAGATTGACACCAATACCAAACATTGACAACAATTTAAAAGATAAATATTCCAAACTCCACACAATCAGCAAGTACACTAACAATCATTGTCAAATACTCTCCCCATCCATATCATTCCATATGTAAAATTTGTTATAGAAACCACTAGATGGTCATTATGCGGCAAAGGGATGACTAATGCACCGGCACCACTTCTTCACGCCTAGGCATGGATAGCTGCATAGCGTCTAGCTGCCGCTTTTTAACGCATTTTAGAAAGATGCATATGCATAATCTAATTGCAAGTGAATCGGTTTGGATGATACCCATATCATTAATCTAACAATTAACATAAACCCAGCTTTCAAATACTAACAAAAAAGTAAAATTTGGGCATTCTATACCAAAGAAACCACACCCAGCTAACATATCAAGTATAAACAAGAAGTTTTCAACATACACATAACCTACTTGTCAACAAACCAACATATAATGGGTCCAATACTAAAAACTGTCAAACATACTCTCACTTGACAACCACATCTTATAAGAGAAAACTAACCCAATTCATATGATACCCAGATCACAACTATACTGTCGCATAACAACCCATTTGATATAAAAGAAAATTGACACAAACATATTTCAAAATTACTCAAAAATAGTGGACTCAAACACTTCTTATAAAGAAAACATTTCAAAAATACTCAAAAACAGTGGACCTAAATTAAAAGAAAATGGTTCGGTTTCGGTTTTCAAAGTACACAAATTTCTTATTTGGTTTATGTTTCGGTTTTGGAATTCGGTTTCGTTTCAAAATCAAAAACCGAATAAGAATTATATAATTATGTAAATACCCTTCATTTAAAAATAAATATATTTCAAAAACAACAATTCTATGTATGTGTTTTGAATTTTAACTTTAATAATTTAACAATTAGTCTAACTCTGTGCCTAACTTTAAAATTCAACAAATGTGTGTATATAAATTATACTTTTTAATATAATTTAATTAAGATCTCAACTTTGGGTCCGATCCATTAATTCCAACCGGACAAACCAAATAAACCGAAAATCGAACTTATTATTCGGTTTCCGTTTTAGCTAATTCGGGTCGGTTTTGGTTTTGAATTTTTATAATTTTGGTTTATTCGGATTTGGCTAATTTGGTTCGTATGAAACCGAATAAACCGAACGCTCACCCTAGCATGGCTCCCAATTCCCACCATTATTATAAATGAAAGGAATAATAAAATTTGGGAATACCATAAGAGTATTGTACTATTTTTTTTTTTTTACACTTAGGCTAGTTTGGTTCACGGAAAGGAAATGAATTCCTTAGTATTTCTTTTCTTTGAGAATTTATATTTTTTATCGATTTTTTTCGGTGTTTGAAAATATCAAAAGAAATTGGAAATAAAAGTGAATACTTAAAGGTAGAAAAGTGTATCCTTGTTTGAACGGAGGAAACATTTTTTCTCTTATTTTCTTTTTATTGGGAATCACTTTCATTTTCTCCTCAATTCCTTTGGCATCGAAACATAGAAAACTAATGACTTTTCTTTCCAAATCTGGCAATTTCTTATGCCACATTTGATTCAATGAATCACTGCATTGGAAGGAAAAAAAAATCTAGACATCTTCTGGGTTTAGATGACAAAAGAAAAGAGTATGAAAAAATAAAAATAAGAAACAAATACATTGACCCCCTATATTTCATGAGTACTACATGGACTAATCCCTATTCTGAAAATAATTATACTGACCACCCTTATCCTTTATAAATTTATAAAACATAGGGATGGTCAGTGTTATAAATTTTTATAGAAAATATAAACTATAGGGATGATCCATGTAATTAGTTTTAAAGTATGGATAGTTTCTGTAATAAGTGTAAAAGATAGGGGTAATTAATGCAATTTGTCCATATAACTTGGAAAAGAAGAGAAAATTTGGATTAAAAAATACATGATAGAAATGGTTCTTTCTGCCCAACCAATTCACTTTCTCAAAGATGCATTTGACTATCTTCCTAATCTTTTCAAACCACAGAAACAAAAAAAATAATAAAAATTATAATTTTTCAAAGGAAAAAAGAACAAATAATTGATTTCGTTTCCTTTGGCGAACCAAACAATGCCTTCGAATTTTTATCCAGTTTTAGATAGTTTTAGATAGGTACTGGAAGGTAAGATTCAAAAGTGTAGCTTTGGTCCTCAAATAATTAAAGGTTCGGATTTCGCTATGACTAGCTTATATTGGTAGGCATGAGTCCAAGACTTGGAGTTGGACTTGCAATAGATTATTAATACACTAGTGTCATGGCACACGCGATCGTGTCATTGTGTGCAACTCGTTTTTTAAATATTGATAACATATTTTTATGTAGCAAAGTAAATATACAACCAAATTTATTAAATAAATTATTATTTTTCTATTATAATTTTTTTTATCTTAAAAATATTGGTACCATCTTACTTAACAAATGAAACATTCAATAAAACTTACTCAACAATGAACATATTATCTAATAGCGTGGTACATAATATAAAAAATGCTAAGTTTGAACCCAAGTATACAGAACCAAATATTATCTTTTAGATTATGTAGATAATATGAGAAATTTTAAACGTCATTTAGATTGACGTCAAATTAAAGTAGAAGTGGTTGTAATTTCTTAATTTTTTTTTTTAAATTTAGGTATTAACGTTATTTAGATTATGAAAATTTTCTATTACATGAAGAGCCCTCCAAGTAGATTTAACTTCATTTAGAATGATGTCATAGTTTAAAAATTAAAAGAAAAAAAAATTGAAGATACCTGCAAGTGATGGGAGAAGTAAGTTTTTGTTGTTGTCAAATTTTTAATTAGCAAATCTAAAATAAAAAAAGAGGAGAAATTCCATCATAGAATAGAGAAGTTGATTAAGGTATTTTAAAATTTAAATTTGTGAGTAAAAATATCGTTATTATCCTTAAATAAATTTGATTTAACTATATAGTTATCTAAATAAATGTGATTTAACTATGCAACTATCCTTAAATATTTGATACCATATTATCTATTTGTTATAGTTAAGCACGATATAATATATTTGAAATAAAAAATTGGGCTAGAAATATGATGATGGGGTTCATAGTATTAATTAAATATGGTTTATAATATTAATTAATTATATGGTCCAAAATTTATGGTAGTTGTCTTATCGGACACATGCGTTGCATTTGCAACATGGCTATACATTCATTATAAGAATTAATTTATTTTGAAAATAAATCCAATTCAAATATAACATTCTAAATTTAATATTTGTGCCTTATCTTCAAATGAAGTGGACCTTATCTTTGTTGTTACTAAGAGAAAATATTTTAGATTGAACAAAATTTTAAACTAAGTAGTAATTTCACTAATCTATCTTACAATAATACTAACTTAGTTTTTTTACACAAAATATAATGCTAAATTAGTTATGATACTTGTCCTAGAAATCGAATATGATGTAATGTTCTTCTCTTCCATTTTAAAGAAGTTTCCATTTAAATGTTGCTAATTTTTTTTAGTCCTTTTATTCTTTTAAAGTAGTTACATGGTCATGGCTAAATGCTTCAATTAGAGGAGTAATTGAGACGGTATGTCCTTGCTGCCTTTCATAACAATGGTGATAAATAGATGAAACAGAAAACTATAACAAAAATTATCACTCACAAAATAAATAAAATCCAAGGACCTAAAAAAGAATGATTTCACATTAGAAAGATCTATAAGTATAATATGGAACTAAAATTTTATAAAAGGAACATATACAACGTTTGAAGAATGAGTAATGTATCCTCACCAATAGAACATCATAGAGGACGACCTGGTTGAGCTTGCCGAACGGGGCAACCCAAGACTTGATATCATCACTATCGACATCGTTTGACTCGACGTGCTTACAGTATTGGATAACCATTGAAATAATCATGCACATTGACATTGGATGGTGATCATGTTCTTGGGACATTCGCTCTTGATAAGATTTGGATATTAGAATCTAGACTAAAATACGAAATTATAAACATATTTGAATATTAAATCTATTTTCTAACTCTTAAAATTTATGTATAAATCCTACTACGCCTATTTATGTTAAAACCCTACTACGACTTGACACTTTAATTAAATAAGGAGATATTAGAATAATAGTTCTCACCATACCTATTGAAACAAAAGATTTGATATTATCATATTTGAATTAGATATTAGTATAGATAATAACAAAAGTAAAATATTATTATTTCCTTCGGATTTTAGTAAAAAAATTAAAAATGAATTGTTGACACAAACCAAATGTTTATTGGTATTTATTTTATTCGCATCCCTCCTTCCACAAATACAATTACTATTTTAATTTTAGAATGAAAATCCATATACATCTGTACTTTAAATGATAATAAACAATAATTTGTCATGGTGCATCGTAATTGAGATATTTTGATGTTTATCATTAAATTTATCAACAAATTCTTACATAATTCAAATATAAGCATCCAATATTAAAATAATTAATTATCCCATATATATTACGATAAGTTATATTTGAATTATTAGTTTTGAATAGAAAACATATTTTCAGGCCTTATTTCTATTATATCTTATTCTATTTAAGTTAATGCCAAGATAATTAATAATTCAAATAGTTTAAATTAGTGCCAAGATAATTATTTATTTTGACATTTATTATTAAAATACAATATCATTTATCTATATAAATGATATACACATTTGACAATTTTCATGGCAATTGCAAACGAATAATTAATAAAATAGTAAGCATCCTTTGGATTATTAGTATTGAATAGAAAACATATTCTAGGCCTTATTTCTATTATATCTCATTCTATTTAAATTAATGCCAAGATAATTAATTCAAATAGTTTAAATTATTGCGAAGATAATTATTTATTTTGACATTTATCATATAGAATATAATATCATTTATCTATATAAATGATATACAAATTTGATAATTTTCATGGCAAACTTAGTGCAAAGAAATAAGTAATAAAATAGTAACCATCCTTTGAATTATTAGTATTGAATAGAAAATATATTCTAGGCCTTATTTCTATTATATCTCATTCTAGTTAGATTATTACCAAGATAATTAATTCAAATATTTTAAATTACTGCCAAGATAATTATTTATTTGGACATTTATCATTAAAATATTATATCATTTATCTATATAAATGATATACAAATTTGGTAATTTTCGTGACAAACTTCGTGCAAACGAATAATAAATAAAATAATAAGCACCGATATTATTCTTATATGAAACCATGAAGTAGAACAACCATGGTGCGGTTATCTTAAAAAGAAAGAACATAACGATACAAAATCCTATCCTATATCAGTACCTTCTAGAGTATCACTTCTATCAGGAATTCATGTGGCTCATTTTAGTCTTCATCTCAGTACCTTTCTAGGGTATCAGTTCTATCAGGAATTCACGTGACTCATTTCAACCATCATCTCAGCAACGTCGACATCACCGAATTGCTCCATCTTATTGTTCATCTTCTATTTTTTTTATTTGAACCTGAATTGGAGGGAGAAAGAATAAAAGAGAAAGAGAGAAACAGAAAGTGAGTGCACCAAACTGAATAAAACAAATAATTAGAGAAAGAGGTGCTAAAAAATCTAATTAGAGAAAAAGAGAGAAATAGAAAATTAGCGCACGGAGGAGAGATTTTACGGTTTTAGAGGGTGGGTTAGTTTTAGATAATGGGTGTATAAATGACATAATTATCCTTATATAACTATCATTTTAGATAGGAAATTATATAAGCAAAATAATTATTCATACTCCTCATATTTGGATTATATAATAGTATAGTTGTTTGAAATAAGAAATGTCGTACTGTATATGGCGTGATAGAAACTCTAGTTACGATTATAATTGTACAACCGTATAATGCACTAGACTTACTACCACAAGTGTGGTAGATGTGATGAGTATAATCACAAACACACGTGGCTCCTCGGTGACACCTAGGATGAAAGTTTTGGTTAGAGATCTTCATGTTTGTGCCTTGTCCAAATGTGCGATGAGCATGTGTGTGTTGGAGTGGGTGGGGTTTCCAACCTATGTGGAGAATACAGCAGAGTGCGACGAGCGCCATCCGTGTGTCGGAAAAGCTCGGGGAGTGCATGGATCCTATTTTGGAACAATATGGTACGAAAATATATGATTGGATTTCCATATTTACTTTGATCATATATTTATGATTGGATCCTTCGTATAGTAGCTTTCCATATAATTGGGCTTCCAATTATGGCAAGCCAATTATGATTGGATTTCCATTAAATATATGATTGATGCATATTGGAAGTTTCCATATATATTGGCCTTCCATGTGTAGATTACCATGGGCATATAAAAGGGTGATGCATGCTAGTTGAAAATCATCTAAAAAATAAGAGTGCTTTACAATATTTAAGAGAGAGAGAGAGAGAGAGAGGGAGAGAGAGAGAGAGAGAGGATTAAGGACTATTGTGAAGGAGAGATCGGTTCGAATAATTTTTTGACATCTTTTGTTCTTCGGAGTCCGCAATTAAATTTTTTTCTTTCAAGTGAGTTGTGGTGATCCGTGTTGGATCGGAAGAAGCTTGTAGAGAGTATATTCTCTTTATTCCATTAGTGGAGGTTCTTCAGAGTTGGACTCCGATCGTCCCGTGGTTTTTTCCCGCAAGGGTTTTTCACGTCAAAAATCTTTGTGTCTGCGATTGTGTTCGGCATTTTTGGTTTGTGTGCTTCTGTTTGGTTCTCTCGCAGGACTTTCTGGTTTGGGAGAACGGTTTCCGTGCTTCGTTCCCAAAAGAGTGGTATCAGAGCTTTAGGTTCAAAGAAGTGTCAGGAGTTGACAGTCAAACCAGGAAGCAAAGATGGACGCGAAGCCGGTGCGCATGGTGAACCTGAATGGTACCAACTTCCATTATTGGCGAAGAAAGATGAAGGATTTGTTGTTCGTCAAGAAGCTGCATCTTCTAGTATTTACGTTCGAGAAGTCCAGTGACAAATCTGATGAGGACTGGAACTTCGAACATATACAGGTGTGTGGGTACATGCGGCAGTTCATTGACGAGAACGTGTACAACCACGTTGCCAATATTGAGCATGCGAAGACATTATGGGCGAAACTGGAATCTTTGTACGCAAAAAGTCTAGGATAAACAAACTATTATGATCCGGATGATGATGGGTCTGCGGTACAAAGATGGTGCATCCATTACGGATCACTTGAGTGAGTTCCAGGGCATGGTGGACCAGCTATCCTCAATGGGAGTCAAGTTCGATTACGAGGTTCAAGGACTTTGGTTGCTATGTACATTGTCAGATTCGTGGGAGACCGTACGAGTATCTATGATCGCTTCTGCTCCAGAAGATGTAGTCAATCTGGAGTTTGCCAAGAGCAGGGTGCTGAATGAAGAGATGCAGAGACGCTCTTAGGGCACTTCATCCACATCCCACCACTCAGAGGCACTAGTTTCAGAGAGCCACAGAAGGGGCAAAATAGGGGTCCAGGTGGTGGCAGAGACAAGAGCAGAGACAAGTCCAAGGGTCGGTACGAGGACTCAGAGTGTTACTGTAAGCCCCCTGAATTTAGAGCTTTTTTTTCAATTTTCTAAATCAATTATTTGTAATAGATATTATTATTTGTTTATTATTTAATTTAATGTTCTTTTTCGTGACTTGACTTCTAGAGCGTCAGGGATGCCAATCTCTGGAAACTCTTTTCATCAGTATGTAATAGACAAGATTACCTTCATGTTGATATATTATGTCCCATCCAAACTTGTTCCCTTGTACTCTTTTTGTTTCACTCAACTTTGGGTCAATTTAGACCATTTGATCATTAAATAATTATTAATTAATTTTCCCACTTTTATCTTTGATCATCATATGCACGTTACCGTGACTTTTAATTTAGGAGCACAAGGCTAGTCATTTTCTTGAAACCAACTACTCATGCCTGATCTACTCGAGACACCCTACACCCATGACCTTCGTGTCCCACTCAGACACACCATCTTGTGCTTCATTGGCTTCACACAACTTTTGGGTCAATTTAGGCTAATTAATTATCTACCGTAGAATGTGACCTGACTTCCAATTTAATTTCGGATCCCGACATCGATCCAACCTAGTCGACCCAAAATATGAACATAGTCCACACGAAGCCTACTATCCACATGACACTTGTGTCCCATTTATTTGAGTCCCTACATGTTACTTATTTACCCATAATCATAAATATCTATTTAAATTCAATTATTGCACCATGTCCGATTTTGACATGACCCGGCTCAACCGAACCCAACCCAAGCTCCATGTTACCCTCTCATGAATATCCACACACTCATTTTCCTACAAATATTAAATACCTAGTCTACCTATTTTTAATATTTAATATAAAACCACCTTTAATTAAATCCCTAGAGAAATCCTTATTTAAGCCTTCCATTCTACTACACACCATCATCACCACACAAAATTTTCCTACACTCACTCCCGAACCTCCTCTCTTACGGTCGGCCCTAACTTTAATAAATCTCTCTCTCTTTCCCCCTTTTAATAACACACACACACACACACAATTCTCTCTCTCTCTCTCTCTCTCTCTATTAAACACACCATCACCAACAACAGCAGCTTCACTCCAAGCCGATCCCCCTCTTTCTACCATGGCCGACCCCCATGGCCGGCCGACCTCCACCTCCCATGGCCGACACAGCCACCAGCCGGACTCCCCCTCCTCATTCTCTATTCTTCATCATCATCTTCTTCATCTTAATTCACCATCTCACCAATAACATCACCATCTTTCTACCACCATCAACCTCCACCACCGTAGTCGTCGGCCACCTTCGCCGTCGCGCCAGGCCAGCACAGCCACACAACAGCAGTAGCCGGCCAGTACTGGCAGCAGCAGCGAGCGGCAGTAGCAGCGCGCACCGACAGCCGCGCGCCACCGCGGCCGCAGCCGACGAGCCCCCTCCACGGCCGTGCACGGGCTGGGCAAATCCTCCGGCGACCTCCCCGTGGCGGCCACCGTCCTCCGGGATGCGCCGCCTAGGCGTTTCGTGCGTTTGGCACGGGTTTCCGTCGGCGCGAGCTCGGAATGGATCCGAAAATGGCGTTCCGTCACAACAACTTTACGCACATTTTTTGGGAAATCCCACCTTTGGATCGGTAATTTCTTTACTCCTTCTCAATCTCGGTATATAGCTCTTCACTCCCCTCAATTTTTGTCCATTAATTTTGTCATTTGATACATCAAAATTGGCCACAAAGTTGACGCTTTAAATTATGTTATTTTTGGACAGTTTTGTGGAGCCAACTTCGCCGGTTCGTATCTCCTCCATCGCAGCTCCATTTGGCATGCCACTGGTTCCTATGTGCAGCTGGTATAACCCTCTTCT
Source organism: Iris pallida (assembly GCA_029216955.1). Taxonomy (NCBI): domain Eukaryota; kingdom Viridiplantae; phylum Streptophyta; class Magnoliopsida; order Asparagales; family Iridaceae; genus Iris; species Iris pallida. The sequence goes on along the minus strand of JANAVB010010798.1, from coordinate 314,310 downwards.
TGCCCCTTAAGTTTCGTTTCATTGTGAGCACGTTTGATTGGTTGAATTCGATGCCAAAGTTGGCCGTCCAAATTCGTAATTTCCAAGATGTAAAATTTTATTTTTGAACCCGGGACTCCGGATTCAATTCTAACACAACCAGTAGACTTGTGGCATCATTTTGGCACGTTTTCTTATAAAGTTTGTTAGATTTGGAGGACGTGGGCCCTGACACGTATTTCGGTACAAAGCGGGCCCCACAGTCCGGGTCAACGAGACTTTTTGATGCCGGCTCATCAGAATCCAATTCTGGATATACCATTGAGTTCGTATCATTATTTTGAACTCGTTGATATATAATTTGCTAGGTTTTAGTAGACATTGGTTCCGACACGCATTTCGGTGCAAGTCGGATACCAATATCTGGGTCAACGGATCATTTTGAGATCGGCTCATCGGAATCCAATTCCGGATATACCGTTGAGTTTGTATCGTCATTCTGGACTCGTTAACATATAATTTACTAGGCTTTAGTGGACATTGGTTCCGACACGTATTTCGGTGTAAGTCGGATACCAATATCCGGGTCAACGGGTCATTTTGAGATCGGCTTATCGGAATCCAATTCTGGATATACCGTTGGGTTCGTATCGTCATTCTGCACTCGTTGACATATTTTGTTGAGTTTTGAAGATATTGGCTCCGACACGCTTTTTCGTACAAATCGAAATTTCAATGTCCTGGTCAACGGACCAATTTGAGATCGGGTCAACGGAATCCAATTCTGGATATGGGTTCGTATCGTCATTCTGGATTCGTGGACATATAATTTGTTAGATTTAGTGGACTAGTATTCTTGCACATTTTTTAGTGCAAAGCGGGTCCAACACGGACACCATTTTGACCCAAAATTACCTTTTTGCCCCTGTGTCCAAATTGGACTTATGTATAGGCTATCCTAGATGATTTGACCATTCTGAACACTTTGGTGATATTTGTTTCATCATCCGACAATGTTTGTAGATATTTTTCTGCGTATTACCTTTTATTATAATTAATTCTTATTAAGTTCGTATTTCAGAATTAGTACAACGAAACTGAGATCAGTCGATTCCAGTGATCTCACATCGCTGAAATTGGTAAGATGATCCTCTGGATCAATGTGATAAGATTATTAAACTTACCATTGATTATCTTATCTCGATTTGCGTGTCATAGGTTTCGATGTACGAATAACGAGGTACAACTTGATATTTAATTCTTAGATTAGAGTTGATCCTGTTTGACCAAGATATATGGTATCTTGGTAGGTAAATATTAGGGATAGTATGCTTAGGCTAGTTTTGACCTCGATTGACCAAGTTTTACTGCTTTGACCAAAAGTCAACTATCAGTCAACACTTGGCCTAAAAATGTCGAAAACTTGACCCAAAGTTGACCAGTTGATCAAAAGTCAACTATAAGTCAACCTTTGACCCAGTTTGACCTAGTCTGACTTGGTTTGACTTCCTGTGACCTAGTGTGACTCAGTGTGACCTAGTTTGACTTAGTTGGACTGAGATTTGACCTAGATTATATAGCTTATACTATATAATCCTGCCTAACACTGTTGAACCCTAATTAGCTTATATATATCTCATCTTTAGGTTTGTGGCATCACTCTGAGCATCGACCACATTTGACAGCTCAGGACCGCAGGCGAGTATATTCACTGATAGTTTTCATTGTCTTGATATTTGCTATATCCGATTCAGTTGTAGTGTCTTACTTGATTTTCCGACACGATGATTCACGGACTAGTATATGTTGGATCATGACATGAGATGTTGTTTCTAGATTTTCTTAGTATATTGGTACATTGGTACATTTCCTGTCTTGTTCCCTGTACTTGTATAGACAACGATTCCTGAGAGGGAGCAGATACCCTCTTAGGGAATCCCGTGTCATGATGTGTCATGTCTGGATCCGTTATACTATTCGAGGATGGGGAATTATTAGGGGCTATATGATCAAAGCCACCCTGTCACTATATTCTTATTACTTGTTCATAGCTATACCCTCGCTCACGACGGGTAAAGCCTGACCCCACTTGTTCATAGCTTTCAATGGTGTCCAGCCTGATCCTGTTCCGTTGTACACTTGTTCATAGCCGGTCAGATGGAAAACCTGATCATGATTCCCAAGCCGATCACATAACGCTCTAATAATTCAAGGCACATTTTATATTTATTTTATTATATGAGGCTAAGTTCTGTTCAGGAGAAGGGTTACAACCCCGGTCCTTGTTTGGTTTAAGGGTTGTAACTTAGTTTCTGAATAGTTCCCAAGTCATCTTATAAATTGTCATCCTATTCAGTACTCACATCCTGTTATATATTTCCTGTTGATTTTGTCTTATATTTCACATGTTCTACATGCTCTTATGCTAAATCTTGATTTGGAGGCTAAGTTCTGTTCGGAAGAAGGGTTACAACCCCGGTCCTTGTTTGGTTTAAAGGTTGTAACTCGGCTTCTGAATAGTTCCTAAGTCATCCTACATCTTTGTCTTGTATTTTATTATAATTATCTCTTATAGAATTTGTCAATTCATATGGAACTGCTGTTAGTGTTTGTACTTGCTCATTTTTTTAACAGGAAAACCGTTGATGTTTACAGAGTACATGTTAGCTGATTGCTCTACCTTTTACGGGTATGGCCAGGATAGAGTTTGATGAGACATTACCCCTGGAGCCCGTAGATGATATAGCCCCTGTTTAGACTGTTAGATAGGTTTGCCTGGACTGTGATCCAGCTAGTGTTTTCAGACTGTATATCACGACCCGGTCCCAAATTATTGGGTCGAAATGGATCATGCCCAGCTTGCACCGTTGTGAGACGGCGGTAGTAAGCTGTATCCAAATGCAGGTAATCACAACAACACAATATATTTGTCACAACATCTAAAATTTCGAATAATAAAAACTAGTCCAATAAAAGGTTAATTTAATACAACTGATTATTCAATACATCAAACTAGTAAGGAAAAACATCATCTAGGCAGATGGCTCATCAGCCACAGAATCATCGTCCTCCAAATAGGACTCTGGCAGAATAGCTGGATAAAGCACCGGATCGTAGTATCTATTTATCAATAGTTCAGCTTCATCAAAGGAACCAATTGGGGGTGGAGAATCCAATCAGGAAAGGAGCAAAGTACAATTATGAAAATTTAACAATTTAATTAATAATTAAAAATTTGCAGCTTAAACAGTTTGAAATACTTGAACAATATTTTTCAGCAATTTTCCACAATTGAAAACAATGTGATTTGAGTATGTAATGCTTATGACCGGCTTGGGTTGTACAATAGTATCCTAGTGATACGATACGGCTTATCCCCGTGTGTAAGAGGGGTAAGCTCGCACAATCAATATGCAATATGAGGGGTATTGGTCATAATACACTACACTACTCCCCCAATCCCACAATTAATAACTATCAATACTCTAGGAGAGAGTTCCGTGTAGCAATGTGGTTTAATTTTGCAATATTACAATTATTAACTAAATTGAAAAATAAACACAATCGTACTTGCCTTTGTTTATGACTGGGTTTTGAAGAGTCGGTTCCGGAAAAGAAAATCAGACTAGTCCTCGAAATCCAACATTGAGAATCCCGACTTAGCATAAACGAGAAAACCATATCTAGGTGTGCTAGTTACAATCTCTAAAATTTGATCCTAGTCAAATTTTATGTTATTATAAACGAAACACTTTTATCGATGCGATTTAAAGTTATTAATTTAACGAGATAAAAGTCAAGTTAACATTTTTATTGGGAACCTTCGCATTTATCAATTATTTGGCAAAACTTGGTATTTTGTAATATATATATATATAAATTAGTTATTTTTCTTTTAATGAGAAGACATGAAATTTTCTAAGTTACAAACTTGAAATCTTATTATTATTAATGTGAGAAAACTTTTATTAATTTTTCTATAAAAATAAATATTCAGTTTTACCATTTACGCGTTTACCTACAAAACAACAATCCAGAAAAGAAAAGAAAAAACTAAACTACTTATTACAGGTCCATAGAAAAATAGAAAAGAAAAACTTGGACTTATGTCCTTACAAAATTGTACATAAATTAATTTAATTTAAAGGTGAGCTCTGAGTGCCGCGAACGGTCCAACAGTAGGCCGAAGCCCTGCACCAAAATATTAACAGCAGTAACCCATTCTAAAAATAATAATAAATTAAAGATAATTATTAAAATGCCTCTCAGACTTGGTCATTCAAAAACTCATGTTTTAACTAATGCCTCAACGTCCGGGTTGGCCGGTTTCGTTTGCATTTAGTTAGGGCCCATGGACCAATATGGTCGTCGCCCGAAAAGATACAAAAATCTATTTTTAAAACCAACACTCCAAAATATAGTTTGTTTTGCAAAGATCGGGATTTGGAAATAGTTTTAAAATATATTTTTGAAAATTTGGGCAGCACTTCCTCTATAATTGGGACAACACAATCCTGGAAAAATACCAACACCCACAATATTCCAAACCAGGAATAACAAACCACAAAATCCCAACTCAGGGATACCAATTTCCAACCCAAGAGTAGTTTTGTATCAAAATCACAGAAAACTTTTCGAACTATAAAATTCGGAAAACCCAAAATATAACTCGGAAAACCGAAAACCACAGAACCTTTCTAAGGGAAAATGGTCACAGAGCCAATCTGAACTTCTCTCGGAACTTCCGAAAAAACCACAGAACCATCAAACAACAACATCCAAGCCACAAAACCATTCCGAAACTAAGTTCAAAAAATTTGAATCCACGAATCGATCCAATTCCCATAGTAGAATCGGGGACAATGTCATCATCGACACAACGGAAGGACACAGGGACACAGAAAATACCTGGGGTGCTCGGTTAGAGCTCTCAGATGAGAAAAGAAGGAAGAAAAGACAAATCTCGCGGTCTCGGGAAAATCCAGAACAGTGCTGGAAACCACAATGAACGCTGGACAACGTCTGGCGTACGGGGACACCAACGCACACAGGGAGGTGCGCACGGGGCAGCGCTGGAGGAGCGGGGCTCGTCGCTCGGGTCGAAATCGGCGTCGGATTGCACGCCGGAGGGAGGCGGTCGGCTCGGGGGAAGTCGTGCGGGTCGCCGGATAGCGGGGCGCGAAGGGGATCGGGTTCGCCGATGGCTGGCGGGCAGTGGGGGCGCGGCTCAGGCGAAGGGGTCGCCGGCGGGAAGAGCTCGGCTCAGCTCGGGAAGTTAGGGCACGGAAGTGGGTTTTGGTGAGAGCTGAGTGATGGAGAGGAGATGAGGGTTTAAATAGAGGAATTTGGGGGTTACGGGAGAGGGAAGGAGGAGTCAGGCGTTTAGGGAGCCGAGGGGGTCGACAGCGGTTGTGGAAGCCAAGGGGTACGGCCAGTAGCCGTTCGGAAAGAAAGGAAAATTTTTCTTTCCTGATGGTTAAGGAAAGAGAGAGAGAGAGAGAGAGAGAGAGAGAGAGAGAGAGAGAGAGAGAGAGAGAGTTAATGAAAAATATAATAAAAGAAATTTGTTTTATTTTAATAAAGAAAATGTTATATATATATATATATTAATTAAAGGATTTCCAAAATAGTTTCGAAAAAAAACTGAACTTGGGTTCGAGATGGGTTCAAGTCAGGTTCGGGACGGGTCAGGACGGGTCAAGCCCAACATTCAAAATTCCAGGATTAAATATTTTTCTAAAAATATGGTTTTTCATAAAAATGATAATAATTAATTTAGCAACAATTTTATAAAAATAAAATTTTACGAGTTTTGACTAAACTCTAAAATTCTAGAAATAATACTTTTTCTAAAAATACAATTTTCCTAAATTAACAATTAATAATGATTTATAATAATAATTAGCTAATTAAATTATTTAATTAATTAACTGAAAATTTACGGGTTTTACAACCTTTCCTCCTTAGAAAATTTTGTCCTCGAAATTAAAGGATAGGGTTAGGAATTACCTCAAGTCTCAAATAGATATGGATACTGCTCCCGCATCTCATCTTCTCGCTCCCAGGTAGAATCGCCTGGGGAATTGTGTCGCCACATAACTCTGACTATGGGCGTCACAGAGTTCCCGATTTTCTTCTCACCTCGGTCTAGAATCGCCACCGGCTTCTCTGGTACTGTGAGGCTGGGTCCAATCTCCAGCTCTGAATGGTCCAAAATGTGGCTCAGATCCGGGATGTAGCGTCTGAGCTGTGAAACATGGAAGACGTTGTTCACGCCTTCAAGATTAGCTGGTAGAGCTAATCGGTACGCTACTTCTCCAATTCGGCTCAAAACTTCGAATGGGCCGATGTACCTGGGGCTCAGCTTTCCTGCTCTGCCAAATCTGATAGTTCCTCTAGTAGAGAAGATCTTGACGAAGACACTATCTCCTTCTTCGAACTCCAATGGTCGATGACTGCTATCAGTCCAATGTTTCTGTCTGTCCTGAGCAATCCTGAGCTTGTCTCTAATCACTTTTACCTTCTCTGCTGCATCGGTCACCATTTCAGGTCCAAACAGTACTCTTTCTCCGACGTCGTCCCAAGCAAGTAAAGTGCGGCAACGACGTCCATAAAGTGCCTCGAACGGAGTCATACCTACGCTAGCTTGGTAGCTGTTATTGTAGAAAAACTCTACCAAGTGCAAGTGGTCTTCCCAAGACCCTCCAAATTCCAAGACGCACGATCTCAGCATGTCTTCTAGCGTCTGGATGGTTCTCTCTGATTGTCCGTCAGTTTGGGGATGGTAGGCAGTGCTGAACTTCAATTGTGTTCCCAAACTATCATGCAAGCTCTTCCAGAAATGAGAGGTGAATCTGGTATCTCTGTCAGATACAATACTTATCGGAACTCCATGAATCCGGTAGATATGCTACATGTACAGTGCTGCCAACTTCTCGGTGGATAGACCAAACTTGAAGGGGATAAAGTGAGCTGACTTTGTCAGTCGGTCCACAATAACCCAAATGGCATCCTTCTCTCCTTGGGATCGAGGCAATCCCGATACAAAATCCATCGTTATGTGTTCCCATTTCCACTCCGGGATGTCTAGCGGCTGCAACAATCCTGCTGGTCTCTGTCTGCTGGCTTTCACTTGTTGACAAACCAAGCATCTAGCCACAAAATTGGATATGTCCTTCTTCATTCCGTACCACCACACTACAGTACGCATATACCGATACATTTTATTATCTCCTGGATGTATGGAATACTGCGACTGGTGCGCTTCTTGTATCGGCTCGTTTCTCAGTTCGCCAGTTGGTACGCAAAGTCTCGTACCATGCCTCAGTGCTCCGTCGCTGGCGATTGAAAATCCTTCAAGTGTTCCTGCAGCACTTGATCTCTGAGTTTGCAAAGCTTCTCATCTTGAAATTGTGTCTCCTTGAGTTTGTCCATCAGACTTGAACGCACTTGTAACTGCATCATTGATGATTCAACTCATGGTACAATTGCCTTTCTTCCCAGCTTCTTTATTTCTTCTTCAGGCAGTATAATCTCCAGTCCAAGCTTCTCTATGTCCTCCAGCAAATGCCGCTCCTTGGTCAAAAATATCGCTATCGGGTATCGACTAAGTGCATCTGCAACCACATTAGCCTTACCCGGATGGTACTGCAGGTCGATGTCAAAATCTTTCATCAGCTCCAGCCATCTCCTCTGTCGTATGTTCAGCTCCTTCTGAGTGAAAACATATTTAAGACTTTTGTGGTCTGTAAATATTTCTCCTCTCTCTCTATAGAGGTATTGCTTCCACAGCTTCAGTGCAAATATAACCGTTGTAAGCTCCAAATTATGCGTGGGATTGTTCTCTTCTCATGAGTCCGTAATTGCCTAGATGCGTAAGCAATTAATTTTCCGTCTTGTTGAAGAACACAACCCAATCCTTTACTAGAAGCATCACTGTAGATTGAGAAACCGTCGGTACCTACGGGTAGCGTAAGTATCGGTACTGTTGTAAGTCTCTTCTTCAGTTCCTCAAATGTTGCATGGCAAGCTTCAGTCCACACAAATTTTTTATTCTTCCTTGTGAGCTTCGTCATCGGCTCAGCAATCCTGGCAGAGTCCTTCACGAATTTCCGATAGTAGCCAGCTAAGCCCAAGAAACTTCTGATTTCAGCAACTGAACTTGGTGTACTCCACTTCTCAATGGCAGCTATCTTCTTTGGATCCACCGAAATTCCTTCTCCTGTGATAACATGGCCCAAAAAATCTACCTTGTCTAAGAAAAATTTACATTTAGATAGCTTACCATAGAGTTTCTCCTTCCTCAAGGTTCCCATAACTTTTCTCAGGTGCTCTTCATGCTTTTCTTCGGTCTTCGAGTAGATCAGGATGTCATCGATGAAGACAACAACAAACTGATCCAAATATTCATGGAAGACCTTGTTCATAATGTTCATGAATACCGTAGGGGCATTCGTCAATCCAAACGGCATGACCAAAAATTATTACTGACCATATTTGGTGTTGAATGCCGTCTTTGGAATATCCTCCTTCCTGACCTTGATTTGATGGTAGCTAGATCGAAGGTCTATCTTTGAGAACACCTTAGCTCCATTGAGTTGATCAAACAGGTTATCGATCCAGGACAGAGGGTACTTGTTCTTGATGGTGATGTTGTTCAGCGCCCGGTAGTCGATGCACATCCGCACAGTCCCGTCTTTCTTGGGTACGAACAAGACATGTGCTTTCCAGGGTGAAGCTCCGTCTCTAATAAATCCAAGGGCCTTCAGCTCATTGATCTGGTCCTTCATTTCCTTAGCCTCCTTAGGTTTGACTCTGTAGCATCCCCGAGAAATAGGGGCAGAGCCGGGAACTAGGTCGATGGTGAATTCTATATCTCGATCTGGGGGTAATCTTGGAAGACTATCAGGAAAGACATCCATGAATTCTGCTATGATAGGGTGAGGAGGTCCAGGTTCTTTGTTGATAGAGGAGTAAGTAATACCCTCCATATCTTTCGGAGCTCGAGAGATTTTAAACTCCGGCTCTCCAGGTGGGCTGAAGACTACAAAACCTCTGTGACAATCTATCAGCGCATGCTGCTTACTTAACCAGTCCATTCATAGGACTACATCATAGTTAGATAAGGGTATCACAAGTAAGGGTGCTAAGAAATTGTGTCCTGAGATAGTTATAGGGTAGTTACAGGTCTCAGTGATGGGTATGGGTCTACCACCATTCATAACTCTACATATCTTCTTACTAAATCCCGTAACTAGATGGTGTGCAGAGATAAATTTTGTTGCTATAAAACTGTGTGAAGCACCCGAATCAAATAATGCTAAAGAAGGATGTGAATGCACATAAATAAAACCTACAAGACATCAGCGGTAGGTTCCTGCTCTTGCTCTTGCTCCTCTGCTGTTAGGGCAAAAGCTCGCCCAGTCTTCTGTTGGTGCTGCCCAAACTGTTGTTACTGAGTGGGTAGGGGAGCCTTCTGCGATGTTGTTCCAGTCCGGTTGAAGGCCGTGGGGCAGTCTCTTACTTAGTGGGTGGCAGACCCACAGACTAGGCAGTGTCCTAGCCTCTTCCTGTAGATGTTCGACTGATGTCCTGGCCTCTTACAGAAATCGCAGACAGGAATCTGCTTCTGAGGCACTCTGTCATTGTTCCTTGCCTGATGATGCTGCTACTGGTGATGAGAAGGCCTGTTGTTATTGTTGTGGTTGGGCCTCTTCTGGTTATTCTGGAAGTTGCTAGATCCAGAATACTCCCTCTTTGAACGAGCAGGCTGACTCTTCTCTATATCCTGAGCTCGTATTAAGATCCTCTCATATGTCTTGGCGCCGTCTGCGATCACAGGAGTGCGAATCTCTTTCCTCAGTCCATACCTTAATCTTTCAGCATGATCGGCGGGGTCAACAACCAAGTTCTTAGCAAAGCGACTAAGTTGACCAAACTCTACCGCATATTCTCCAACCGTCATGTTCTCTTACTTTAGATTCTGGAACTGTCTTTCCATCTCCCATAACTCTAATGTTGGAAAGAACTTTCTACGGAACAACCTCTTGAAGGTGTTCCAGTCAAGCTGCCTGTCTTGGAGTCGGGGTTCATTCCGATACCAGGTGCTGGCTATATCTAGCAGTTGGAGTCCCACTGCTTCAACTTGGAGATCATCAGGAAGTCGAGCAACGCTGAGGAGACGCTCCATGCTGTCGAGCCATTCGTCAGCATAGATAATTCCCTCGGTTCCTTTGAAAGGTCGAGGGCCCAGCTTCTTGAATTTCTCGATATCTTCGACTTTAGCCGGCCTTGGTTCAGATTGGGCTGCTTCTCCTCTCTCCAGTGCAGCCATAGCCACATTGTGGGCATTCCCCATACCTTCTCTCATAATCGTCGTCTGTTCGCGATGAGCTTCAGCTTGAGTTCTCTGTGCCTCAAGCACTCCTCGTAGCAGGCCTACGAGGTCAGTGGGGTTTATGGGCACTGGTGGGGTAGCTGGATCGGGCACTACCGCAGGAGCTTGTTGTTCAGTTTGGGAAGATGTAGGATCTAACACTTGAGTAGTAGTATAAAATCTACGGGGTGCTGGTGCATTATGGGGATGATCGGCCAGCTGTCGAGGTATAGGATCCGGACTTGGTTGAGGAGGTAGGGTGTGATCGGGTGATGACAACCCATTGCCAGCGGTGTTGGTCTTGTCAGTGGCCATACTCTGGAAGGTTTAGGATTGCAAAACATAAGCAAGGTAGCCTACAAGTCTATAACAAACAAATTTTTTTTTATAATATATTTCGGTCCTATGTTGTGACAAATTAATGTTCTAGTATTCTCAATGTTTCTAGATATGTTCTCCTAAGTTGTTGATCAGACCTGCATGGGCCACCACTAAAAACATGTCACGACCCGGTCCCAAATTGTTGGGTCGAATCGAATCATGTCTAGCCTGCACCGTTGTGAGACGGCGGTAGTAAGCTGTATCCAAATGCAGGTAATCACAACAACACAATATATTTTTCACAACATCTAAAATTTTGAATAATAAAAACTTGTCCAATAAAAGGTTCATTTAATACAACTGATAAAATAAAATTTGTCTTTTTTATTCAACACATCAAACTAGTAAGGAAAAACATCATCTAGGCAGTTGGCTCGTCAGCCACAGAATCATCGTCCTCCAAATGGGACTCTGGCAGAACAGCTGGATAAAGCACCGGGTCGTAGTAGCTATTTATCAATAGCTCAGCTTCATCAAAGGAACCTATTGGGGGTGGGGGATCCAGTCAGAAAAGGAGCAAAGTACAATTATGAAAATTTAACAATTTAATTAATAATTAGAAATTTATAGCTTAAACAGTTTGAAATACTTGAACAATATTTTCCAGCAATTTTTCACAATTGAAAATAATATGATTTGAGTATGTAATGCTTATGACCGGCTTGGGTTGTACAATAGTATCCTAGTGATACGATACGACTTATCCCCGTGTGTAAGAGGGCTAAGCTCGCACAATCAATATGCAATATGAGGGGTATTGGTCATAATACACTACACTACTCCCCCAATCCCACAATCAATAACAATCAATACTCTAGGAGAGAATTTCGTGTAGCAATGTGGTTTAATTTTACAATATTACAATTGTTAACTAAATTGAAAAATAAATACAACCGTACTTGTCTTTGTTTATGACTGGGTTTTGAAGAGTCGGTTCCGGGAAAGAAAATCAGACTCGTCCTCGAAATCCTACATTGAGAATCCCGACTTAGCATAAAGGAGAAAACTATATCTAGGTGTGCTAGTTACAATCTCTAAAATTTGATCCTAGTCAAATTTTATGTTATTATAAACAAAACACTTTTATCGATGCGATTTAAAGTTATTGATTTAACGAGATAAAAGTCAAGTTAACATTTTTATTAGAAAACTTCGTATTTATCAATTATTTGGCAAAACTTGGTATTTTGTAATATATATATATATATATATATATATATATATATATATATATATATATATATATATATATATATATATATATATATATAAATTAGTTAATTTTCTTTTAATGAGAAGACATGAAATTTTCTAAGTTACAAACTTGAAATCTTATTATTATTAATGTGAGAAAACTCTTATTAATTTTTCAATAAAAATAAATATTCAGTTTTACCATTTACACGTTTACCTACAAAACAACAATCCAGAAAGGAAAAGGAAAAACTAAACTACTTATTACTGGTCCACAGAAAAATAGAAAAGAAAAAATTGGACTTATATCCTTACAAAATTTTACATAAATTAATTTAATTTAAAGGTGAGCTCTGAGTGTTGTGAACGGTCCAACAGTAGGCCGAAGCCTTGCACCAAAATATTAACAGCAGTAACCGATTCTAAAAATAATAATAAATTAAAGATAATTATTAAAATGCGTCTCAGACTTGGTCATTCGAAAACTCATGTTTTAACTAATGCCTCAACGTCCGGGTTGGTCGGTTTCGTTTGTATTTAGTTATGGCCCATGGACCAATATGGTCGTCGCCCGAAAAGATACAAAAATCCATTTTTAAAACCAACACTCCAAAATATAGTTTGTTTTGCAAAGATCGGGATTTGGAAATAGTTTTAAAATATATTTTTGAAAATTTGGGCAGCACTTCCTCTATAATTGGGACAACCCAATCCTGGGAAAATATCAACACCCACAATATTCCAAACCAGGAATAATAAACCACAAAATCCCAACTTAGGGATACCAATTTCCAACCCAAGAGTAGTTTTATATCAAAATCACAGAAAACTTTCCGAACTATAAAATTCAGAAAACCCGAAATATAACTCGAAAAACCGAAAACCACAGAACCTCTCTAAGGGAAAATGGTCACAAAGCCATTTCCGAAAATCCGAACTTCTCTCGGAACTTTCGAGAAAACCACAGAACCATCAAACAACAACATCCAAGCCACAAAACCATTCCGAAACTAAGTTCGAAAAATCCGAATCTGCGAATCGATCCAATTCCCATAGTGGGATCGAGGACCATGTCATCAACGACACAACGGAAGGACATAGGGACACAGAAAATACCTGGGGTGCTCGGCTAGAGCTCTCAGATGAGAAAAAAAGGAAGAAAAGACAAATCCTGCGGTCTCGGGAAAATCCAGAACAGCGTTGGAAACCACAATGAACGCTGGACAACGTCCGGCGCACGGGGACACCAACGCACACATGGAGGTGCGCAACGTGCAGCGCTGGAGGAGCGGGGCTCTCCGTTCTGGTCGGAATCGACGTCGGATGGCACGTTGGAGGGAGGTGGTCGGCTCGGGGGAAGCCGTGCGGGTCGCCAGACAGCGGGCGCGAAGGGGATCGGGTTCGCCGAGGGCCGGCGGCAGCAGGGGTGCGGCTCAGGCGAAGGGGTCGCCGGCGGAAAGAGCTCGGCTCAGTTCGAGAAGTTAGGGCACGGAAGTGGATTTTGGTGAGAGCTGAGTGATGGAGAGGGGATGAGGGTTTAAATAGGGAATTTGGGGGTTACGGGAGAGGGAAGGAGGAGTCAGGCGTTTAGGGAGCCGAGGGGGTCGGCAGCGGTTGTGGAAGACAAGGGGTACGGCCAGTAGCCGTTCGGAAAGAAAGAAAATTTTTCCTTTCCTGATGGTTAATGAGAGAGAGAGAGAGAGAGAGAGAGAGAGAGAGAGAGAGAGAGTTAATAAAAAATCTAATAAAAGAAATTTGTTTTGTTTTTAATAAAGAAAATGTTATATATATATTAATTAAAGGATTTCCAAAATAGTTTCGGAAAAAAACTGAACTTGGGTTCGAGATGGGTTCAAGTCAGGTTCGGGACGGGTCAGGACGGGTCAGGCCCAACATTCAAAATTCCAGGATTAAATATTTTTCTAAAAATATGATTTTTCATAAAAATAATAATAATTAATTTAGCAACAATTTTATAAAAATAAAATTTTACGGGTTTTGACTAAACTCTAAAATTCCAGAAATAATAATTTTTCTAAAAATATAATTTTTCTAAATTAACAATTAAAAATGATTTAAAATAATAATTAGCTAATTAAATTATTCAATTAATTTACTAAAAATTTACGGGTTTCACACTGTAGTTTTATATTATATTTTGAGTTTCTATGATGTGTTTATATCTCTGAGCTTGTGTTAGATCTTGAACTCCTTTCTAGTTTTTCTTTCTACCATATTTCCATTTCGTGCTATTTATCCTAGTTTGTCTTGTGATTGAGTTATGCCATATTATACCTCCGTGCGGAGATGACATGTGCCCTTATATTTTGTCTAGTTGTAGTATTTATAGACGATCTATACAGCTTTCTACCGTCGATTCTGTGGCATAGGCTGGACGTAACCACGTACTCGTGCCCCTAATCAGGGTACGGGTTGTGACACGTTTCCATGGTGGCCCATGCAGGTCAGAGTCGCAACTAGTACAATTTTGTAGTAGTGCTTGACTTAGAGCGCTGCTACGATCCTGCTATTAGGATATAAATTCTAGGTTATGATAGGAGTTTCTCAATCACAATTAGGAACTCTTCATAGATACCAGGGATAACCCTTGAGAATCTTATTTCGAAAACTCTTGGAATCTGTTCTCGCTTGCCTCCATTTACACTTCCCTGATTTGTTGTTGATTTTGATTCCCGATGTTCGTTGTTGACTTTAATCTTTGTGAGGACCCTGATTTTTGGAAATTATTTTTTATTTTATTTTATAGTATTTCTAATTATTAGGTTATATTGTATATTTAATTAGGATTTTATATGTACTTTTTGTATCTTTGATTGTTGGAGCACAAGACATTTCCATCTCTCGAAATGTCCTTTATGAGTTTTGTAGTAGACAGGATGACCTTCAATTTGATATATCATGTCCCATCCAAGTTTGTCCCCTATCATCCTTTTGACTTCGTGCAACTTCGAGTCAAATTTAGGCAATTAGATTATTTACCATAATTCCATGCCTAGCTTCCCATGTGAGTTCGGAACTCGATATAGATCAAAACCATTTGACCCAATATATGGTTTTGACCCATTTTGAGTCTACGACACACATGCTAAGGGTGTGCCACTCAATCAAGTTTCTACGTGCTATTTAATTTCGAATGGCATAAGTGACTCATTAGTTGACTTTTCGAGTTCGACTTGACTAGAAAATATATTTGGACCCTAACTTAGCCAACCCCACTTATAGAGCCATGATAGGTTGCCATGGCTTAGTATAATTATTTTGATATTTATTTTGGGATGTTACACATCCAAATAGATTTATATACAATTTTGCATATATATGATTATATTTATAATAGCCTAATATTTTATATAGATATGGCCTTAGTCATGGTTAAGTTCTACACTACGAAAATACAACAATTTGGCGACGGAAGATTAGCGACGGATGGTATCCGTTGGCCCTAGCGACGGCCTCGCGACTACCTTGTGACTTGCTACCGTCAAAAAGCAATGGATATTTTTTTTAGTTTTTTTACATCAAAACCAGTCGCACCTCCGTCGCTCACTTGACGAAGCTTTAGCGACGGATTCAAGTCCGTCGGTAATCCATCGCTAAATACTGTAACCTAACTTAAATTGAACCGACGGGGGGGGGGGGGGGTAAATTTTTCATTCCTCCTAAAAAACTCTCTCTCTGTTTAGGGTTTTGGGTTGGTGGGGGGTGGGTCGGCTATCGCTTGGGCCGGCAGGGTAGGGGGAGGGAGTGGGGACGGGGGGGGGAGGTTGTTGAGGGCGGGGGGCAGGGTAGGGTTTAGGGTTTTGGGTTGGTGGAGGGTGGGTCGGTTGTCGCTCGGGCCAACGGGTGGGGGGAGGGAGTGGGGGCAGGGGGAGGAGGTTGTTGAGTAGGGGTGAGCAATCGGTTTATTCGATTCAAACCGAACCGAATTTTTCAAAACTGAATAAACCGAATTTATAAAAACAAGAACCAAAACCGAAACGAATAGAACAAAAACCGAATTCAAATCGAACCAAAATAATCGATTTGGTTTCTCGGTTTATTCGGTTTCTCTACAGGAAAAAAAACAAATCCAGAAGACAAATTGGTATCAGTTAATCATGAATCTACTCGTAGTTTGTCAAAGTTTGATTTGTAGTAATAAATATGTTCTTTCAACCTTTCACAAACTAGAAAGCACCTGCACAAAAAACTGGTAACGTAGCAAGCAAAGAAGCACCAATTCAAGTAAGCAAAATTGGGCTTATAGACTATATATTACATTGTTTTATATTTGTGCCACTACAACATAGTAAGCAAAGAAACACCAATTCAAGTAAATGATCAATTTCATCAACACTGTTGTCTGGAAAATCAAGCTTGAGCAAACAAGTCATGAAAAAAAAACATTCTCTCCATGGAATACGAATTCTAAGCAGTAAAGATCAACTTGATTCGTACATACCAAAGTAGCAAGGATCCATTTTCAATCCAATTTTCAAATAAAATTCCAACACAGATCCATGGAACTCTAACTAGTAAACAACACACAAAAAATTAGAATAAACAAACATATCTTATTATTATCCAAACTCCTACGCCGAGTTCTTTTCGATGGGCTTCATCTGCCCGTGGTCGATCTCTGCTGCTTCCTTCCAGAGGATCTCTAATAGAGAAAGAGAGATCACTTTAGAGAGGCGAGAGAATAAAAGAGTGGGAGAGTTCGCTGGCTTTTGGAGGTGGAGGAGAGAGGCGGCAGGCTTTTGGAGATGGCAGGAAAGAGACATAGGCGGCTGGTTTTGGAGAGGAGAGAGAATGAGTGTATGTGAAATGAATAGATTAGGGTTTAGAAAGTTTTTATACACACTAATTTTATGAAGGGTAATATTGTAATTTTATTAACTTAATCGGTTTCTATTTTAGACCGAACCCGAAACCTATAACCGAACCCGAATAAGTTATATTGGGCTATTAAAAACCGAAACTGACCCGATTTGTTTTGAACCCGAACCGAATCCCTTATTCGGGTCGGTTCGGGTCGGTTTTCGGCCCAAAACCGATTAGTGCTCACCCCTATTATTGAGGGAGGGGGGCAGGGTAGGGTTTAGGGTTTCGGGTTGGTGGGGGGGTGGGTCGGCTGTTGCTCGGGCCGGCGGGGAGGGGGGAGGGAGTGGGGGTGGGGGAGGGGGGAGGTTGTTGAGGGTGGGGGACAGGGTAGGGTTTAGGGTTTCGGGGCAGGGGTAGGGTTTCGGGTGGGGGGAGGGGGGTGGCTGGGCCGGCTGTTGCGTGGAGGGGGGGAGGGGTGGGCCGGCTGTCGCGAGGGCCGGCGGTGAAGGGGGCAGTATATATATATATATAGTCCTCTCTAACTGTAGGTATGTCTCATTACCTACATTAGCTTCCAACCTCACACACACACACACCATGATATGAACAGCGGCCAATTGGCTACTGCTCTGCTACAGGTCAAATTGGCCAAAACCAAAAGCTCTCAAGAGCACTCATACAAATATTAACCCAGTGGCCAACTCATTCTAGGCAAACACACACACATACCATGATATGAATAGCGGCCAATTGGCTACTGCTCTGCTACATGCCAAATTGGCTAAAACTAAAAGCTCTCAAGAGCACTCATACAAATATAAACCCAGTGGCTAACACATTCTAGGCAAACCCAAGCCATGGCCAAGTGCTGCTAGTGCAACTTCTGCTGCTACTACTAAGCAACCTATGCTGCAATGCAAATGCAGCCTGCCACTAGAGGGCCAAACCTCCCTCGCTGCAGTGCAGTGCTTGCACTGCCTACAAAACCCTTTCTAGTCCTAATAGGACCTGACCAAGAGGCCCTACCACGAGGTTAGGCAAGGTGCTGCCTGCCTACTGTAGGTCAACCACACTTACTTGCCACTGGGTGGCTCAACAAGGGTGAATCCCCTGTCCCCAATTCCTGTAGTGGTGGCCAAGCCACCTGCAATACACCCAAGGCTCAAGGTGTCACGACCCGCATCCACTGTGAGGGTACGAGTACGTAACAATGCCCAACCTACGCCGCAGTATCGGCGGTAGAACGCTGTTCTAAGTCTCTAACTAACCATCAACTCATGCAGTATATAATGTACTCATCAAGATCAACTCCGAACGGAGAACAAGTATAAGATATGGTGTAACTCAATCACAGCCTAAGCACGATACGATAACACAGAAAGATCACTAAGAAATTGAAGACAACAAAACTACTAATATAATAACAACAAACTCAAATCTCAATACATCTCAAGTCTCAAATCTCTATATACAACTCCAGATCTAAACAGGAAAACTAAAACAAGACAGACTAACTAAACTCCCGATCACTCCTGAGTGTCGGGGCCATAGGTAGCTAAGCCATCTCCTGCTCCAAGGCAAGTAGGGCAAATGTCCTCAGGGCAAACATCTGTAAAATTTTCAACAGGTCCAGTCAGGACAGGAACGAGCACAATCTCATCTAGCAAACCCAAGTAAATGATAGAGAACTATAAAACAGTTATAGACAGTTGTATTGATGAATATGGCAGTTTGTACGAGTAATGATGTAGAGAGCAGTTAAGGTACAAGAAAAGTAAGGTAACTAAACAAGAAGAGAAATATAGCAAAGAAGACTGTAAAATAAAATCTAGCTGAACTAGAGTAACATAATGAGTTCAGATGGTACAATATAAGTCGATAATCCCAATGTGAGTCTAATATAAGATGAGTCGAATGTAATTCTAATCATTATTCTAGTAAGGTGAATCGAATAAGGTGATACGAATAAGGTGATACGAATAGTGATTCACATTATGTTCTAATAATTCGAATAAATTCTCCAAGTATATTTTAAAATACTTAGTTAGACATGTAAACGGCTAAGGGTAAATCCGGCATATCACACACCTGGCCGGGTGTGGAATGGCTATCGTTCGAATATATTCACAGGGGGTGGTTCGAATAGTAGGAATGTTCACATGTCTAATCAAGTATTTCCCCGCCCATCTAATACAAATGAATCCAAAGTCCGACACATCAATCGAATAAAAGTCCAACCAACATATAGATACGAATAGGGTGATTCGAATAGTGATTCGTATGGTGATTCGAATAATAGAGGTAAGACGAGTAAGTATGTGTGTCGTATACATAGATTCAGAAATAAAAATACGTGTTCGTAACAGAGAATCATATACAGCTAACTAGAACCGAAGTACAGTAATTGACAAATAAATAAGAGAA
The DNA here is from genome assembly GCA_029216955.1 of Iris pallida. Taxonomy (NCBI): domain Eukaryota; kingdom Viridiplantae; phylum Streptophyta; class Magnoliopsida; order Asparagales; family Iridaceae; genus Iris; species Iris pallida. Next base: position 295,133 of record JANAVB010010798.1, on the reverse strand, counting down.
CTATCAGAGAATGTACTCGCCTGATACTCTGAAAAGAGTAGTGTAATGTCAGATGCCTGTACCAGAGTCACAATGTCCTAAATAGAGTAATACAGGTTATAATGTGTTTAAAATAAGATAAATGAAGTCTACAATACAAACTACATGATTTCTAGGTCAAACTAGGTCAAAGTCCAACTCTAGTCAACTCTGGGTCAACTGTCTAGGTCAATGTTGACTTGGTCAACTCTAGTCAAGTCAAACAAGGTTAACTAGGCCCTTTTTAGGTCATATTAGATCTAAGTCAAACTTGGTCTCTTGGGTCCACTATCTATCTAGGGTTAACCACAGGTCAACACTACTAAAGCTAATCTCATAAGCTAACCATATGCTATTACATACCCTAAGATATTACATATACATGTATTGATATATATATATATATATATATATATATATATATATATATATATATATATATATATATACAACTATACTCTATAGCTCATTAATGAATTTACACTGTCCTAGGTAACACCAATTACTTTATCTACATATATATATCAATATATGACTAAACTCACATAACCACAATACATAAATTCAACATCCCATTAACCTTACATGCCAACTCTCACATACTATATCTATATACCATATTCTATACTCTATGACACATCACCTATATACCTATACATATCTATAGATAGACACACACACAGGGGCAACCTTTGTGCCACTGCCCTGCTATAGGCAGGGCCTATACTAGTTGCTACTGCTGGTGTAGGCTGCATTGCATAACAATGCAGGCCACTAACCAAGGACACCCTCAAAAGTAATCTAATGTGGGATATTCAAACCCCTCTACTCCTTAACTCCATAATACCCTTCCAATGGCAGTACAACCAATGTAAAGGAAATGGAAGTAAACTGAAAATGAGGAAAAGGAAATCTGGAACCTAACTAAATCCTATTCCAGGTTATGCAAACCTCAGTCATAGCAGATGTAAAGACTCCATACCAGGCTGATACACATCTCTCATTCTATCTCCTAACACAGGTATTAATATCAAGTGTTTGAAAACCTGGAAAAAGTCCTGACATATGCACATTGCATGATTCAATCCAAAAGTAGGATTGGTACAGGCAGCCACTAGTCGGACTGAACATGGCTGATGCCATTCAATCTAAGTCCTAAATAGCTACCAGTAACAATCCTAATGTCAATTCTTGCCACCCATAACCCCTCTATGCACATAGCTTCAATTCAACAGTAAACTAATCAATGTGGAAATTAACCCAAATACACAAAACCTAACTCTAAAAACCAATCCACAAATCTAAATAAATGCCTACTGCTACTCCCTGCTTGCTGCAGTGCATTGAAAAGTCAGGCCAAGCCAAGGCTACAGCTGCCATCCAAATGCAATGCTGCTACTGCCCTGCTTGCTGTTGAAATGCCACTGCAATTGTAAGCCAAGACAGATCATGCCTGCTGCCCTCCAACTCACACTCACTCTCATGAATCCATATAACCCATAACCCAACCTAGACTGGACAGATACCAACCCAAGTATCAGAACATTACCTGAGTGAGAAATACAGTGGCAAGTAAGGCCTGTGTGCCTCAGGATTATGGTTGAGTTCAATGACAGTTACTAAGTTACTTGTAATGACTGAACATGGCAAATTAGACACAGGATTTTAGAAAGATAGGGAATGTGTGTGGGTGTGCATACTTGTATACATATGTGTATAGGCAATGCTAGTGTGTGGGAAGAGAGTGCAATGTGGGCAATGTAATGAGTGTGTGTGACTGATAGGAACTGAATTCAGTGAATAATTTCAGGATTTCTAAGTACAACTCAGTGTCTTGTGTGTGTGTGAGGAGTCCTGTGTATGGATGTATGAGTTCTCAGTGTCAAAGAGTGGTGTGACAGGAATTCTCAGGTTACATGGTAAAATCTCAGTTATGGTTAACAGTTAAAAAAAACAGTTTGATATCAAATGACATTAGAAAACCCAAATAACAATCAATTGAACATCACCTTGTTCCCAGAGGCAAAAACCCAATATAACACACATGTTTACATATTAACAACATTATTTTAACCATTAATTCTCAATTTAAAACCAATTTAAACACATAGAAACTACTGTGCACTGCACTGGTGGCAGAACACACAGGAAAAAGGGGTTTTGTACTCTTGAATACATGTGGAAATGTGAATTGAATGTGCACATGTGTGTGTCACATGTGAAGGTGTTACAAAGGTCGTGTCGTGTCCACAAAAGTGGACACGACGTGTCCAAAACACGAATTACACAGAGTATCAAAAACACAGTACAGGCAGCCTCGTGCAGAGGTGTGGGTCGCCCTAGGACACGACACAGGGCGACCCGTGTCTCGTAATCACGCATGTAGGTTCTCCCATAGTAGGTCTAGGTGTCTAAGTGTCTGCATCGTGTCTAAAGTGTGTCGTGTCGTGTCAATCAGTGCGTATCAGAGCGCAAAAATAGGTTCGCATGTGTCAGTGTAAACCCAGTGCAGCGACGATTACTCCGTGCACACTGAACGAGGACCCACAAAATTTCGTGGGAGTCCTATCAGTCACTAGGGCCACGTACACACCAAGTTTGGTGTTACGAAGTGTCGTGTCCTAAGAGAAATCGGATACGGGCAGCAGGGCACCCGACCGAGCCCCCGTGCTGCGTGTCCAGCACAAAATACGACACGAAAAGGACACGAAAATAAACTCAGTCTTCATGAAATATATTCCACACATTAGGAGCTTTCAAAATATATAATTTGTTTTGAAAAACAGTAACATTCAATCCATTGAGACATTTCAACAAACACCTAACATTCACTACGACACGTGTCCGATACGGACACCAAACGGACACGAAATTCACCCAAATTTTAGAGACACCTAGGGGACTCCTAGATCTAGCCCTACATGCAAAGAAAACTAAAATTTAAATCAATTTAGAGGGTTTTACCTATATGTGCAAAAAGCTTGGAAAAGCTTCAAATGGGGGGTTCTTCCTCTTGATGCCAAAAGCTCCAAATTGTCCCAAAGCTGGGATTAAATTCCACATTCAGAAAATAGGAGGAAATTAGATTCTAATGCAAGAAACTAGGATTAAAAAGGAATTAAAATGGATTTATGGGGATTTTTGGAAGAGGGACAATACCTTTCTTTTTCTAATGTTGAAATGAATAAAAGAAGGAGGCAAGCCCTAGAGAATAAGTGTTTATATAGGGTAGGGATTCCTATGGCTAGTCATTTAGGGTTTGGTTAGGGTTAGGGCTTCTAGTTATGGGCCATGGGCCAAGTCTTGATCAAATAAAACATTAAGGCATAAGTCATTTCATGACATGACTTAAATCCACTAAACCAAGTCCCCTCATTCTAAAATTAGTTTCTAATGACTAAAGTGGGTTAACCTAAGTTAGACTAGGGTCACCATGGCTAGGGTTAGCTTCTAGGCTAGCTCACTAGGTCTCAACAAGTCAAGTCAACCAGAAATTCACCAATTCAACAAATGACCAAATAAATCAAATAAGTCAAAATGACCAAAATACCCCTAGGCTAAAAATAACAATTAAATCATCCTAATAACGTGGTTAGGCTCTAGGTCATGCAGTCTCTCAGGTTTCACTAGCAGCACATCAAAATCACAAGTCATGACTTAAAACAGTTTTAAATAGTTTAAAAATTATTAAAAATTACCAAAAATCATAATGTGAAATAAATACCAATGAATAATAATTATAATTACAAAATTTTAAAAATACCCTCTTCTGGAAAACTGGGTGTTACACAAGGACCATCCCCTCTCACTCGAATACAGGCCATTGGCCAAGTCCTGGTTACCCTTGTATAAATGCAACAGCCTAAAGGCCCTTACCTAAACCTTATCTGCAGTAGGGAGTACCTCCTTTCAATTGAACACTGGGTTCCCTCTAAACACACTAAGATACTCCTCTAACCTACTGATACAGGGACACTCACTGACACTTGAAAGTAAGCCCACTATCCCCAATACTAACTCAGAACAGTTAACTCACCTAAACACTGATACACTTACTATGGTTCACACATTTTTCACTCTCACTGATCAGTCACAGGAAACAAAGTTTCCTGAACACTCAAAGATACTAACTGACACTCTAACACAACTCTCATACAACTGATCACTAACTCTGATACTTGGATTACTGACCTCTCTAACTCATGTATCCTAATTGTTAATAAAATACTAACTCATAATACACCCTCATTTTACTGATCCAATTAAAGACACCAACACAAGACACTCATACAACTGAACACTCAAAACAGTACCCATGTCCTCACTGATTGTAGGATTGACACCAACTAATATCCCTTCTTTTCATGATAGTAGCCCCATTCTCTTTTTATTTCTCTATTTTCGAATAGCTCACCCAAATACAAAGGGACTCACTCATAAAATGCTCACACTCTTAACACACACACACACACACACACACACACACACACACACTTTGTAACTGATACTTGGGATACTAGGACTGATATCTACTGTCACTTGACAGTTATATCACTTACTGACTGAAATCTGCCTATGCCATTGGCCCAAGATGGCCTACTCCTAATAGGCAAATTGCCTCACCCTAACCACTCTAAACTCTCATCCTCTGAACACTCACCTTACTAATTGATACCTTATACTTAGACACACACACAAATCCAATGTATTGATACATACTCATGTATCCTAACTGATTTTACTGATACAGTGACTTATCTGACTGATGCAGTCCTATGGCCAAGTGACTAAAGCCAATGCCAAGGCCATGTGCCAAGGCACTCCCCACATGCCCTGTACTCCTTACTGCCTGGCCTAATTTTCTACTACTGCGACCAATATACAAATGTAGTAGCTTGCATTGCCTGTACTGGCCTGAAGCCAACCCCGAGCCACTTGTATTTGCCTGCAATCAAGGCCTAAGGCCTAAGCCAAACATTCCCTATCTCCCTACTCAGTTCTGATCTCAGAACTAAGCCCTCTCTGAATACTGACTTGGCCACACTCTAAGACACACTTTCACAACTTAATGTCACTTAGACATGAATGGAAAGAAGCTTCGAGGCAATCCACAGCTCTAATGGGCTAGACGAGCTTTAGTGCCTTACTTGAAATCCCCCTGTCTCCTTTGCTTTCTGAAAAAGGATGCCAACAACGTGGGTCAGCACACATCATATACTGCTAACCCAAAGACCCTCACTAGTTCATTGATGCACATTTACTTTAACACCTACAAACACACTAAACCTTAGTTAGCTTGCTTCTATCTTTTATCTTCTTTCGAAAATATACTCAAACGACATGATGGTTCCTTTAGTTAGCTTGCTTATGTTACAATTATATTATTTGTGAATATCGATCTTACCAGATGGCACCCATGACCCGAGGAGTGGCACGTCATTTGAGGGAAATACTGAATGCTGAGGTGGCTCCTCCTACTGTTAAAGAGGAAGTGGCACCGATAGCTAGTGAGACCGGGAGTTCTATTCATGCAACACCTGCAAGGGACTACATTTCTCCTAACGCCGTCGATCCCACCTATTCGAGGTGGTTGCGTGATCGTATTACTGAGCGTTTGCGTGAGCTGCGTGGTTCTCATTAGCTATTACTGAACTTATTTGTATTAGACTATTTGTATTGGGTTGAGGGACGAGCAAGAATCCTTTGACAAAGGAGACCACCATGCTGTCAGGAACCTCTCGTTCGAGCTCTACACGAAGGATGTCCACTTGAGCTCCGGGGCAAAGTTTTGGCTCAGAGCAAGAATCTGTTGACGGAGCACATCAACCATGCTGTCAGAAAAAAATAGTAAAGGTGAGAGACCCATCTGAGTAGGACGTATACTCTGATAGTATCTCCTCCAACACTCAATCCCACTACTGATATCATTCTTATAAAGGTGATCTCTCAGACTATACGTCCTACTCAGATGGATCTCTCAGAGTATCCTCTCCGGTTGGGTTATGTTCTGAGCCATCCGTTCTCACACTTAAAATACATATGAATTAGAACTGTGTGTCAATCTTTGTTTTTGTATTTTCGGCGAACCCAGGGATTGGATTCTGTATTTTGTATTTTAGATTCTGTATTTTGGCTCCAGCTCCAGCTCAATTTGTATTAATCTACGGTACGACATGGTGATCAGGACATAGTCCCTGCAGCCATTCGATCGGCGAGGCAGAAAGTATATAGCCGTAGATAAAGTTGACTGTCCTTCGACCCTCATCCCTCGACAATGATGATACGATAACCTATCACAATATCTTATATAGTAGTAGATGATGTTTTAGTATTACATTATGTGAGTTCATCTTGATTCTGTTATATCCTTCTGATACTAGATTCGATAAAAACATATACTACACCATATGTATATAACATAGATGATTCACACTAATGTATGCTAGAATGAATTATGAAAGATTTCCAGTTACATCCGGTTATTGGTGAGTACATGATTACATAGTAATTCTGTTAGTCTTGTGATACAGATTTTTACTCTCTCATGCTACCAACGTCATAACTTTTCCAGTGCTGCTCCCTCTAATAATAATGAACGCAAAAATCAAAGACCCCCTCTCCTTTCTCACTTTTCACAGTTCTCACAACAGGAAGGTTCAGTGCTTTCTAGTTCTCTTCCATCCATGCTTTGGACCCATCTGCTCATCCCTACTTCCCTTTTTCTTATTTGACTCTCTCAGCCACATATGATATCCAGCTCAAGTGTAGAGTCGGGGGAGAATAAGTGGACAGAAGAGGAGGAGGAACCAGCACAGTCGGCGGCATGACCTGGAGGAAGTATAGAGGTTTTGCTGGAGGTGCTGGCAATTTTCCCAGGATGGTGTTGAGGAGCAAGTGTAGAGTCGGCCGAAGGAAGCATAGCTTCCTTCGGCCGACTCTATACTTGCTCCTCAACACCATCCTGGGAAAATTGCCAGCACCTCCAACAAAACCTCTGTACTTCCTCCAGGTCATGCCGTCGGCTGTGCTGGTTTCCCCTCCTCTTCCCGCCCACTTCTTCTCCCCCCGACTCTACACTTGAGCTGGATATCATATGTGGCTGTGAGAGTCAAATAAGAAGAAGGGAAGTAGGGAGGAGCAGATAGGTCCAGAGCCATGGTGGAGGAGAGGAGAAGGCTCCCAAGACTCCCCGAGGTGGATATCATATGTGGCTGAAAATTTCGATAAACTTCTTATTTATTTATAATTTGAGTAAATTTTTTTACCCTATATGAAAATTTCTGTTGTCAGAGAGATGGCTCCCAAGACTCCTCGAAGTGGTGCTGCTAGCCGAGGAAGGGGCCGAGGCAAGGAACCCTTGGAGGCCGATACGGAGGAAGTGCCTATCGTCAAACAAGAGACAGTGACTTTTAAGGAGGAGGTGTTACCAAAGGTCGAGGTCAAGGAAGAACCGATGACCATCAGGAAAGAGTTTGCTCCCAAGGTTGAAGTTAAGGAGGAGCCACCGTCAGAGAGTAGTAGCATCGGAACCGACCCTCCTGTCCCTACAGAAGACCTCAACCAGATTGAACCTTTGTATGCAAAGTGGCTGATAGAATGGTACATGCCTCAACGCAACTATGATCCCTGGCTGTGAGGATTCATCGTCTGACTTGCTGTCTTTTCTGAGGCATTGTGTTGGATTGTTTATGTTTAGATATTTTGCAAAGTGGCTGATAGAATGGTACATGCCTCAACGCAACCAGATTGAGCCTTCGTATTTGTATTGGGTTGTTTATGTTTCGATATTTTGCTATGTATGTTGGAATAGTGTGTTGGATATTGTGTTGGATATTTTGTTGGTCATTGTGTTGGATATTTTTTATGTATGTTGTGATATATTGGATGTTTGGAGATATTGTGTTGGCAATATGGATATTTGTTGGATATATTGGATGTCAGATATGTTATATTTGTGTATGGTGGATGCTGAATATGTTATATTACAGGGAATAGTCTCTTTCCTGTAATTTTTTTCAAAAATATTTTAGTTAGCGATGGATTACCGACGGGTTGCCAACGGACTGTTGCAGGTATCGACGGATTACCGACGGGTTACCGACTGACCTTTGCAGCTAGCGACGGTTTCCCGACGGATTATCCGTAGGCCTATTTCTGGAAAAATTACGCGACGGAAGGGCGACGGACGTTCCGTCGCTCTTATTCTGGAATATATGGAAAATTTCCAGAAGGGTGGCGACGTATTATCCGTCGCTCTTCCGCCGATAATCCGTCGAAGATGGCGACGCTTTGAGCGACGGATATTGCGTATCTGAAACCCTCAGATACACGGTTAGCGACAATTTAGCGACAAATTTTCCGTCGCTAATTTTATGAATATATTAAAAATTTAAACTGTCGTAGTTGACGGAAAGCCGTCGGTTAGCCGTCGCTAAAAGTTTTTATTTTGCCAACGAAAATCCGTCGCTAATTAGTCGCGAAGCGGCGGACTAGCGACGAGCTAGTTTTAGCGACGAGGATATTCCCGAGGAATTTTTTTAGCTCGTATCTGTCGAAAATCCGTCGGTAAGATGATTTACCGACGGATTTCCGACGGATATGGCCGTCGTTATGTCGTTGTATTTTAGTAGTGCTAAGATGCATAGCGACTAGGAATTTTGGTACAGTTAGTATAGTTGTGTGCTTTGACTAGTATATTAGCCATGCTATGGAAGGTCCGGCCATAGCTATGTCCCAAGTAGGAAAACCAGGTAAAATTGTGACTTAACCCCCACCGATGATTTATTATTAGATTATTGACTTTCTAGGAGACCCGGTTGTACCAATTTAGTCCCGACTTGACCCGAACCAAATCTAAATCTAAATAGACATGTAGTACTCTCAAATACCTTCATGTTGATATATATTTTGTATATATATCTTATTAATATTAATATGTTTTCAATTTTGGAAAGTTTCTATTTATAGAAAGTGTAATCCTAGTGTAATCCTAGTGTAATCTTTGTTGGCATTAGTTTATATTTGACCCAAAGTCCAACCCAAACCTATGTAGGCATGTTGGACATTAATATATATTAATAACCATATATATTTAATATTTATTCAGATTTATATTGTATTTATGTTTAGAAATCTAACTAGTTCCATATTAGGAAACCCTCCATGCAAATCTTCTTTGTATTTTAATTAAATCTAAATTTAATATTTAAAACTTATATGCTTCTTATCTAATAGCAGTACATAGATTTTAAATTAAGCCTCCTTCAATAATGACCATTGATTATAATATTTAAACAAATTATATTCCAAATTTAGCCTTATTGGTAATCCTACTACTATCCAGATTATCTTATTCTAACATGTCCAATCTAATCATACTTAAATTAAATAATACATATCTATCTTAATTATATATATATATATAAATATATGAGTATCTCATAATTCTTATATTAAAAATTATGCACACATTCTCTTTTTCGTCCAAAAATATTCTCCAAATTCGCTAAAAAAGTCAGCCACATTTTTTACCCGACAAAGCAACTTAGAAGGGCCATATCTCCTAGCTCGGAACTCGAAACGCGTCCCAGTTTTTTTGTTGGAAGCGTATCGAGGTAAGCTTTTCAAAAACATATTTTAATAGACAAAATTCATTATGTAGATTTTTGTAAAATTGTTTGAGTATTAGATTTCCGAAAAACAAACATGTTTCGATATTTTTCCGGTTCCTGGAGATTCCGGAAACGAAAATGTGATCCATTTAGTTTTCGGAAAGCTGATACAAAGATCTATACCATCTCCTAACTAAATAAATCTAATAGGTAAAATATTAATTATAATTAGATAATAGACTATTTTCAGCATCCGGAGATGTTTGTTTGGACCTTAGTTTCTCGGCAGCCGTTGTTCCACCTACTTTTCTGTCTGATATTCGTCACTACAGTGCCCACGACCCAGGCAAGTACACCTTGCCAAACGCTACAGTACTTACATGCTTTCCTGTCTGATATTCTTTATTTTTAATTAGGTAAGTATATAGATACAATTTAGGCGGCTAATCTATTTTTAAGCCTCCTTATACAACGTAAAGATATATCTTCAAACCGGCCCAGTCTACTGAATAGCTCTAGTCCATTTCCCGATGGCCCAAAATCTATTACTTCGTTCATGATTCGTATCCTAATCGTACCATTAGAAAATACGGACCCAAATTAGGAACCTCCAATTCATATTTGTCAGTGAAAGATATGTATAAAACTTTGGGTGCCAAAATAATCTGTGCATAAACAAAACTTCACTATATATATATATATATATATATATATATATATATATATATATATATATAGAAAGTACAGTATCAACCAAAGTTTATTCAAAAGAAATAGGCTAAATTGTAACTTGATACCCTCAATTATTTAAGTTTTTTAACTTGATACCCTCAACTTTGACATGTACCAACTTAATACCCTCCCCCAGTTTTTCTCTTACCAGTGTTAATCAAAGAAAAAAACACCAAAAATACCCCACCTCTATTCTCCCCCTCTCTTCGGCACCCCCGTCTCTGTCCAGTGCCAACATCCGAGGGGGAGACGTATGACCGGAGGGAGAGGGGGCGCACAGTCGGGAGGAGGGGTGCGCATCATCGGTGGAAGAGGAGGGGGCACGGCCGGAGGGGGACATGCGGTAGGAGGCGGGTGAGCCTCCTCCCCTCTCCCATACCGGCAGTCGGGGGAGGGGGATATTACATCATCAATGAGCAACGACAACATCAGCAGGAGGGGGGAGGGGGCTCGTGTTGCACGGTAGGTGGGCATACGGCCAAAGACGGGGGTAGGGGTGGGGGTGGGGGTTGTGGGGTGTGCCACCGAGGGAGGGGGCGTGGGTCATGCGGTAGGGCGACATACGACCGGAGGTGGGGGTGCTCACGGTCTAAGGTAGGGGAGGGGCACGGCTGTTGGAGTGGGTGGGGTTCCTAACCTATATGGAGAAGACCCCGGAGTGCGACGAGCGCCGTTCGTATGTCGAAGAAGCTCGGGAAGTAGGCGACGCGGAGTTGCTACTGCTGCTGCTGCTCCTAAGGGAGGTTCTGGCCTGGGCCTGCCAAGTTCGGCCCGAACTCGGTCCCAGGCCGAGTTCTGGCCGAACTCGGTCTGGCCATTCCAGAATTGTGGCGCTAGGTTCTGTTTGCTCGACACATAGTTCTGGCCGAACTCTGTGTCGTCGGGGCTGATGCGGGAATTTGGATGAGTTTTTATCATTAGATCTAATCCAACGGTCCAGGTTGGCTTCGGGATTAGGGAGTTAAGTTGGGATTTCCAAACCCTAATTCAGAATACAACGTAACACAACTTGGAGTGAGAAGGAGGCAAGAGTGCCATTACAACTTTGGAAGAGAAGACGGAGGATTGAAGGTCATTTTCAAAGGAGATCGTGTTTCGGGTAATCTCTACTCGTCGTTCTCGCTCTTCGTAGCCTTGTAATCGTTGTTCTTACTTCTGAGTGTTGTAGGGATCCGATTTGGATCGGAAGGAGTTTGTAGAGGGTGTAATTCTTCTATTCCATTAGTGGAGGCTTCTCAGGGTTGGACTCCGATCGTCCCGTAGTTTTTTTTCCCGCAAGGGTTTTCTACGTCAAAAATTCTCTGTGTCTGCGTGGATTGTTTTGTGTGGTTGTTTTTGGGTTCGTGCGTTGTATTGCTCGGTCCTCTCGCGGGTACTCTCCGGTTTGGGAAAAGGTTTTCGTGTTTCTTTCCCAACAGAGTGGTATCAGAGCCAGGTTCTGGAATTCAGAAGGGTGTCAGTAGTTGACAGAAAAACCAGAGAGAAGAGATAGATGCGAAGCCGGTGCGCATGGTGAACCTGAACGGCACAAACTATCATTATTGGTAGAGCAAGATAAAAGATTTGCTATTTGTCAAGAAGCTGCATCTACCCGTGTTTGCATCCGAGAAGCCCAGTGATAAATCCGAGGAGGACTGGATATTTAAGCACATACAGGTGTGTGGGTACATACGGCAGTTTGTGGACGAGAACGTGTACAACCACGTTGCCAATATTGAGCATGCGAAGACGTTGTGGGATAAGCTGGAATCCTTGTATGCGAAGAAGACCGGGGTAAATAAGTTGTTCCTGATCCGAACGATGATGGGTCTGCGGTACGAGGATGGGACGTCTATTTCGGATCACTTGAGTGAGTTCCAGGGCGTGGTTGACCAGCTATCTTCTATGGGAGTCAAGTTCGACGATGAAGTTCAGGGACTATAGCTGCTGTGTACTTTGCCAGACTCGTGGGAGACCGTACGAGTATCTATGATCGCTTCTGCTCCAGAGGGCGTGGTCAGTCTGGAGTTTGCCAAGAGAGGGGTATTGAATGAAGAGATGCGGAGACGTTCTCAGGGCACTTCATCCACATCCCACCACTCAGAGGCACTTGTTTCAGAGAGCCGCGGAAGGGGCAAAAGCAGGGGTCCAGGTGGTGGCAGAGACAAGAGCAGGGGGAAATCCAAGGGTCGGTACGAGGACTCAGAGTGTTACCATTGCGGTAAGAAGGGCCATATAAAGCAGAATTGTTTCGCTTGGAAGAGAGAGGAGAAGGGCGACAAGAGGAAGCAAGAAGAGAACACTACAGCGACGGTCTCGATGCATGGAGGCGATGTGATCGTCGTAGGTGATGAGGTCATTACTAACCTCGCCTGCGATGACAATTCTTGGCTGGTGGACTCGGGGGCTTTAGCACATGTATCGCACAACAGGGCACTATTTGCCACTTATACAACAGGCGACTGTGGAGTGTTGAAGATGGGCAACGGAGATATGTCGAAGGCGGTTACCGTTGGAGATGTGCATTTGAGAATGAAGACGGGTGCGGTTTTTGTTCTCAAGGATGTTTATCATGTCCCTGATATCTGTTTCAACCTAGTGTCGGTTGGAAGGTTGGATGACGAGGGATTCTTCAGTCTCTTCGGGAACAGTCAGTGGAAGCTTTTCAGGGGTTCGATGGTGATTGCCAGAGGAAGCAAGAAGTCCGGTCTCTACTATATGGAGGGGAGCGCAGAAGGGGCACAGGAGGTAAACGCAGTCAGTGATGCGTCTACCGAGTTGTGGCACAGGCGGTTCGGCCATATCAGCGAGAAGGGGATGAGCTACTTGGTGAACAGGAAGGTGATTCCGGGGCTCAAGTATACAAAATTGGAGAAGTGCACGCACTGTTTAGCTGGGAAGCAAAATAGGGTGTCTTTCCAAAGTCACCCAAGTTCGAGGAAGCCGGCGTTGCTCGAGTTGATTCACTCGGATGTCTGCGGTCCTATGAAGGTAAAATCTCTTGGTGGTGCTTCTTACTTTGTAACCTTTATTGATGACTGTTCCAGGAAGGTTTGGGTCTATGCCTTAAAGACCAAGGATCAGGTGCTGCCTACTTTCAAGGAGTTTCAGGCCTCTGTTGAAAGGGAGATAGGCAAGAAGTTGTTGTGTGTTCGGTCCGACAATGGCGGCGAATACATCGGTCCCTTTGATGCGTATTGCAGAGAGCAAGGGATACGACACCAGAAGACTCCGCCCAAGACACCTCAGCTCAATGGTGTAGCGGAGCGCATGAACAGGACACTGATGGAGAGGGTGCGGTGTTTGCTGTCAGAAGCAAACTTGCCGGGTAGTTATTGGGGTGAGGCTCTTCTCACAGCTGCTTATGTTATTAATTTGTCTCCTAGTGCTCCTTTGCAGGGTGATGTGCTGACAAAGTATGGTACGGCAAAGAGCCGTCATACAATCACCTGCGGGCGTTTGGTTGTAAGGCCTTCGTGCATGTACCGAAGGACGAGAGGACCAAACTTGAGCCGAAGACGAGGCGATGCGTCTTTGTCGGCTACGGTCGGGATGAGTTTGGCTATAGACTCTACGACCCAGTGGAAGGAAAGCTCTACAGAAGCAGGGACGTGGTATTCGTCGAGGATCAGACCATGACCAACACTCAGGATTCCGAGACGCCTTCTGAGGCTGAGGAATTGCCTAAGTTAGAGTCATTTCGCTTCGAGCAGTTTCCAGAGGACATCGCAGAGGATCCAGTTATGGGGGAGCCGATACATGGAGTTGCTCCCAACCTTGATCATCAGCCTGCTGATGGTGGTCAGGGTGTCCCTCAGGAGGATGAGTATGCCGGAGAGGCAGTTCCTGAAGGGGAGGAGGCTGTTGGTATACAGCCAGCACCAGTGGCTCCTTTGAGGAGGAGTGACAGGGATCGTCGACCATCTACGAGATACTCACCAGATGAGTATGTGCTATTGACTGACGGGGAAGAGCCCAAAAGTTTTGCAGAGGCTGTGGAAGACGAACACAGGCAGAAGTGGATGGAGGCTATGCAGGAGGAGATGAGTTCCTTGTACACCAATTCCACTTACGATCTGGTGCGGTTGCCAAAGGACAAGAAGGCTTTGAAGAATCGATGGGTGTTCAGAGTGAAGCAGACAGATGATGCTACTCGCCCTCGATACAAAGCGAGGCTGGTAGTCAAAGGCTACGGTCAGCGGAAAGACATGGATTATGATGAGATCTTTTTGCCTGTCGTTAAGCATTCGTCTATTCGGGTGGTGCTAGCATTAGCAGCCAGTCTCGACTTGGAGGTCGAGCAGATGGACGTGAAGACGGCATTCCTCCACGGTGATCTTGAGGAGGAGTTGTACATGGAGCAGCCGGAAGGATTCTGTGAGAAGGGCAAGTCACATTTGGTCTGCCGATTGAGGAAGAGCTTGTATGGTTTGAAGCAGGCTCCGAGGCAGTGGTACAGGAAGTTCGAGTCGTTTATGGGGGAGCATGGTTATACACAGACGACGTCGGATCATTGTGCATTTGTGAGGTATTTTACCGAGGATGATTTCATCATTTTATTGCTCTATGTTGATGATATGCTATTAGTGGGTCGGAATGCCACTAGGATAGCGGAGCTGAAGCGCCAACTGGGCACAGCCTTCTCTATAAAGGATTTGGGCACAGCGAAGACTATTCTTGGGATGGAGATCAGCCGAGAGAGAGAGTCCAAGCTGCTATACTTGTCCCAAATGAAATACATTCACCGGGTACTTCAGCGTTTCGGGATGGACGAGTCGAAGAAAGTGAGTTCCCCCCTCGCGGCTCACTTTAAGCTCACTGAGGAGCAGTGTCCATCTACCGAGGACGAAAAGGAAGATATGGAGCGGGTTCCATATGCCTCAGCTGTGGGAAGCCTGATGTATACTATGGTGTGTACGAGGCCAGATATTGCTCATGCAGTTGGTACGGTTAGCAGGTATCTTTCAAATTCTGGAAGGGTACATTGGAGTGCGGTCAAGTGGATTCTACGATATCTTCAGGGCACTACTGGTTGGAGACTTTCCTTTGGTGTTGATGAGCCAAAGCTGGTTGGATATACCGACGCTGATATGGCTGGAGATGTAGACACGAGGCGATCGACTTCGGGCTACGTGATGATGTTTGCGGGAGGAGCGGTGTCGTGGCAGTCGCGATTGCAGAAGTGTGTTGCCTTGTCGACGACAGAGGCAGAGTACATTGCGACGACGGAGGCTTGCAAGGAGCTGTTGTGGATGAAGAAGCTGTTACAGAAAATAGGACTGAAGCAAGAGCAGTATACTTTGCTTTGCGACAGTCAGAGCGCTATCCACCTTGTGAAGAATCAGACGTTTCATAGCCGATCCAAGCACATTGAGACCCGGTATCATTGGATACGGGATGTGATTGAGAAGAAGGACGCGGAGCTTGAGAAGGTTCATACAGATGACAACGGAGCTGATATGTTCACGAAGATTCTACCAAGGAGGAAGTTTGAGTACTGCAGGCAGATCGTCAGGATGACGATATCCTCCCCATAGTTGTGAAGGGGGAGATTTGTTGGAGTGGGTGGGGTTCCCAACCTATGTGGAGAAGACCCCGGAGTGCGACGAGCGTCGTTCGTATGTCAAAGAAGCTCGGGAAGTAGGCGACGCGGAGTTGCTACTGCTGCTGCTGCTCCTAAGGGAGGTTCTGGCCTGGGCCTGCCGAGTTCGACCCGAACTCGGTCCCAGGCCGAGTTCTGGCCGAACTCGGTCTGGCCATTCTAGAATTGTGGCGCTAGGTTCTGTTTGCTCGACACAGAGTTCTGGCCGAACTCTGTGTCGTCGGGGCTGATGCGGGAATTTGGATGAGTTTTCATCATTGGATCTAATCCAACGGTCCAGGTTGGCTTCGGGATTAGGGAGTTAAGTTGGGATTTCCAAACCCTAATTCAGAACGCAACGTAACACAACTTGGATAGAGAAGGAGGCAAGAGTGCCATTACAACTTCGGAAGAGAAGACGGAGGATTGAAGGTCGTTTTCGAAGGAGATCGTGTTTCGGGTAATCTCTACTCGTCGTTCTCGCTCTTCGTAGCCTTGTAATCGTTGTTCTTACTTCTGAGTGTTGTGGGGATCTGATTTGGATCGGGAGGAGTTTGTAGAGGGTGTAATTCTTCTATTCCATTAGTGGAGGCTTCTCAGGGTTGGACTCCGATCGTCCTGTGGTTTTTTTTTCCCGCAAGGGTTTTCCACGTCAAAAATTTTCTCTGTCTGCGTGGATTGTTTTGTGTGGTTGTTTTTGGGTTCGTGCGTTGTATTGCTCGGTCCTCTCGCGGGTACTCTCTGGTTTGGGGAAAGGTTTTCGCGTTTCTTTCCCAACAGCGGCCTGGGGGGAGTAGCTGCGGTGGTGGGTTGACGGGGTAAGTGGGCTGGAGATAGGGGATGGGTATTCTACCTTTTTTAACGTTAAACTTAACAGTGACTGATAGAGGGTATCAAGATGAACATTTTAAATAGTTGATGATATTAAGTTCATACCTATCGAAGTTGAGGGTATCAAGTTGAAAAAGTCAAATAGTTGAGGATATCAAGTTAAAATTTAGCCAAAGATATATATATATATATATATATATATATATATATATATATATATATATATATATATATATATATATATATATATTAAAAAAATAAATAAATAAATAAATAAATAAATAAATAATATATATATATATATATATATATATATATATATATATTTATTTTTTAATATATATATATATATATATATATATATATATTAAAAAAAAAAAAAAAAAAAAAAAATATATATATATATATATATATATATATATATATATATATATATATATATATATATATATATATATATATATATATATATCTGAAATTTTGAAATGGTAATTTTTGCCGAACACTTCCACTAGCAATCGATCTTAGGACCACTCGAACTACAAGCCTCACCACTACCACTAGGCTAGGGATAATTGGCAATATATATATATATATATATATATATATATATATATATATATATATATATATATATAGAGAGAGAGAGAGAGAGAGAGAGAGAGAGAAACTGTTGTATCTCGCAATCTGGTAGTTAAATAAGTAGTTACGTGTATAATACAGCCTAAATGGCTAGTCATTTTCAAGTTTCATTATATATAGAGTTATTTAGTAATAGGGTCTCATATAATAGTTGATATTAAGATTTGGGACTCCAAGTTGTCCAACATTAGTGTTTGGGTCTCCAAATCATTATTCATGTAGGCATTCTCCTTGGCTGGGTGGTTTCAATTCCATTCCACGACGTTATTATAACAAATTATAATTTTTTTTTTCAACAAATGTTTTTTTTTTACTTTTTTTACATGCGTGTAATGCACGTGCACATTACTATTATATATATAAGGTGACCTACATTACTAGTATATGTAAGGTGACTTGGAAATAACTCAAAATTAAGCCGACTAAGCAGTTCGTAAATACTCCATTAATTATTTTTAAAAAACTAACTAATTTTTTAGTTACCTATATAATTTACTTATAACTAAATAACTCTAACTCAAGTGGTTAAGGTAGGAAGGAGTTTTCTTGGTTGACTGAGTTCATTCCTAAGGATATAAGTATTTATAATAAATTTATATTTAACTTTTTTCTTCTATTTTGTGATTGCAATTTACGTGCACATTACTAGTACTAATATAAGAAGGCTTGAAAATTGCTAGCATTATAAGCCGTATGTATATACTCATGTAATTAAAAGTTAAAAAATAAATTAATCCTAACTAATTATTTAACTACATTATATTATCTAATTATTGTCAAACACATCTAACTCATGTGATTAAGGTGGGAGTGAGTTCAATTCCTGGCAACGTTATTTATGACAAATTATAATTTAATTTTTTTCAATAATTTTTTTACGCACGTGCACGTTACTAGCATATATCTCTATTAATATAAGTTGGCTTAGAAACGACTCAAATTGAGCATTCTAAGCAGTTTGTAAATATTCTATTAATTAGTTTTTAAAATAACTAATTATTCACCCCCTATTTTTTTCACCCCCATTATCTTCCCTATCTCCTCCGTCGGATTAGATTTAAAACTAAGATTTAGATCAAATCTCTACATCCACAAATAGAAACTCCAAACCTTCCTAATCTTTTGAATGCTATATTAATATACAAGAGAGAGAAATTGAGGAAAAAAAAAACCTACGCTCGTTTAATTTAGAGAATAACGAAAAAGTAAATGACCGATTTTTTTTTTACAAAGAAACTAAATTAAGTTTCAAATGACTAGAATATTTTTAGAGAATATTTATTAAAAGAAACTAAATTAGGCTTCAAAATTTAAATGACCGGTACTTTTTAAAGAAAATAAATTTTGTAGAGAAGACCCAAAATTTAATAAATTTAAATTAGGTTTCAAATTTTTTTACAGAATAACAAAATTTTAAATGACCAAATTTTTTTAAAAATTAAAAAAAGTTGGCTCAAAATTTAAATGATGGGGCAAATTTAAATGAAACAATTTTTTTAAAGAACATCAAAAATATAAAAGATTTAAAATCGACCTCAAAATATTTTAGATAATATCGAAAATTTAAATGACCTGTTTTTTTTAAAACACACTAAATTAGGTTTCAAATGAACGCAATTTTTAGAGAATATTTTTTAGAAGAAACTGAATTAGGCTTCAAAATTTAAATGACCGAAAAATATTTAATAGAAACTAAATTTTGTGGAGAATATCGAAAATTTAGTCGATTTAAATTAGATTTCAATTTTTTTTTTGGAGAATATCAAAAATTTAAATCACTAATTTTTTTTTAACATAAACTAAATTAGGCTTTGTTCTTGAGTTTGTTTCGATGTTCTTTCTTGAGTTTATTTCGATGCTCTTTATAAAAAATTGTTTCATTTAAATTTGCCCAACTATTTAAATTTTGAAGCCAAATTTATTTAATTTTGTTAAAAAAATGGTCATTTAAATTTTTGAAAAATTTGAAACCAAAATTTGAAAAAAAATTGGTCATTAAAATTTTCAATATTTTCTAAATTAAACGAGCGGATTTTTTTTTTCTTTCTCAATTTCTCTCTCTTGTACATTAGTGTAGCATACGGAAGATTAGGAAGATTTGGTGTTTCTATTTTTGGATGTAGAGATTTTATCTAAACCTTAATCTTGATACGGATGATAATGGGGTGATGAAAATAGGATTATATTTAAAATTAAGGTTTAGATGAAATCTTTGCATCCAAAAATAGAAACACCAAATCTTCCTAATCTTTCGTGCTGCATTAATATACAAGAGAGAGAAATTGAGAAAGAAATAAAAAAAACCTCCTCTCGTTTAATTTAGAGAATATAGAAAAATTAAATGACCAATTTTTTTTTTCTAAATTTGGCTTCAATTTTTTTTACAGAATATCAAAAATTTAAATGACCATTTTTTTAACAAAATTAAATAAATTTGGCTTCAAAATTTAAATAGCCAGGCAAACTTAAATGAAACAATTTTTTAAAGAACATCGAAATAAACTCAAGAACAAAGCCTAATTTAGTTATGTTAAAAAAATCAGTGATTTAAAATTTTGAATTCTCTAAAAAAATTTGAAACCTAATTTAAATTGAGTAAATTTTTGATAGTCTCTACAAAATTTAGTTTCTATTAAATATTTTCGGTCTTAAAGCGTAATTTAGTTTCTTTTAAAAAATATTCTCTAAAAATTGCTTTCATTTGAAAACTAATTTATTTCTTTTAAAAACAATCCGTCATTTAAATTTTCGATATTATGTAAAATATTTTGAGGCCGATTTTAAATCTTTTAAACGATGTTCTTTAAAAAAATTGTTTCATTTAAATTTGCCCGGTCATTTCATTTTGAAGCCAACTTTGTTTAATTTTTTAAAAAATTGGTCATTTAAAATTTTGATATTCCGTTAAAAAATTTGAGACCTAATTTAAATCTATTAAATTTTTTATTCTTTACAAAATTTATTTTCTTTAAAAAAAAACCGGTCATTTAAAATTTGAAGCCTAATTTTATTTCTTTTAAAAAATATTCTCTAAAAATATTCTGGTTATTTGAAACCTAATTTAGTTTCTTTGTAAAAAATCGGTAATTTATTTTTCGTTATTCTCTAAATTAAACTAGCGGAGGTTTTTTTCCCCTCAATTTCTCTCTCTTGTATATTAATATAGCATACCGAAGATTAGGAAGAAAGAGAGAGAAATTGAGAAGGAAAGAAAAAAAACCTTCGCTCGTTTAATTTAGAGAATATAGAAAAATTAAACGACCAATTTTTTTTTTCTAAATTTGGTTTCAATTTTTTTTTTGTGCAGAATATCTAAATTTTAAATGACCATTTTTTTAAAAAAATTAAATAAATTTGGCTTCAAAATTTAAATAACCGGGCAAATTTAAATGAAACAATTTTTTTTAAAGAACATCGAAACAAACTCAAGAACAAAGCCTAATTTAGTTTATGTTAAAAAAATCAGTAATTTAAATTTTTGATATTCTCTAAAAAAAAAAATTGAAACCTAATTTAAATCGATTGAATTTTCAATATTCTCTACAAAATTTAGTTTCTATTAAACATTTTCAGTCATTTAAATTATGAAGCCTAATTTAGTTTCTTCTAAATAATATTCTCTAAAGCGTTCATTTGAAATCGAATTTAGTTTCTTTTAAAAAATATTGTCTATTAATTGCGTTCATTTGAAACCTAATTTAGTTTCTTTTAAAAAAATCGGTCATTTAAATTTTTGATATTATCTAAAATATTTTGAGGCCTATTGTAAATCTTTTAAATTTTCGATGTTCTTTAAAAAAAAATTGTTTCATAAATTTGCGAAGCCAAATTTTTTTTTTAATTTTTTAAAATTTTTGGTCATTTAAAATTTTGATATTCCGTAAAAAATTTGAAACATAATTTAAATTTATTAGATTTTGGGTATTCTCTACAAAAATTATTTTCTTTAAAAAGAACCAGTCATTTATATTTTGAAGCCTAATTTAGTTTCTTTAAAAAAATATTCTCTAAAAATATTCTGGTTATTTGAAACCTAATTTATTTTCTTTGTAAAAAATCGGTCATTTAATTTTTCGTTATTCTCTCAATTTAATGAGCGTAGATTTTTTTTTCTTCTTCTCAATTTCTCTCTTGTATATTAATATAGCATTTAAGATTAGGAAGATTTGCAGTTTCTATTTGTCATGTAGAGATTTGATCTAAACCTTAGTCTTAAATCTAATCGGACGGAGGAGATAGGGATGATAATGGAGGTGGAAAAAATAGGGGGTGAATCCGATCCCACCTCTCTCTCTCTCTCTCTCTCTCTCTCTATATATATATATATATATATATATATATATATATATATATATATATATATATATATATTTAAGCAACGACTAATTGTTGGAAACTCGCCTCCACTAGGGTCGAACTCCTGACCACTTGGGCCGCATACATCTCTCTTAACCACTAGGCTAGAGATCATTTGCATATATATATATATATATATATATATATATATATATATATATATATATATATATATATATATATATATATATATTCATCAATGCACACTACTAGGATAAAGGCTTTAGGCAACCAACGGTTTTTGTCGCCTAAATATAAAATTAGTTGCCTAAGGTTTTTTTGCCACCAAAATTCTTGGTCGCAAGCATCGTCGCCTCAGGCTCCTGGCCCAAAGTTAGGGACGACTAATTAAGCATTTTAGTTGCAAAAGATCTTTCGCTACTATACTGTTTTGAGAAAATGTCTTTATTGTCCCAAAGTTTTGGCCCAGAATGTTTTGTCGCCATAGGTGGTTGGATTTTTTTAGAGAGAATGACGCACCAATACCTTCGACGACTAAAACAGTTAGCATAGGTAGTCTATGGTGACTACTTTTGTTGCAATAGGTACCTTTGTGGAGACTATCATTGGTCTTCCAAGGTTGTATATGGTGACTATTCTTGGTCGTAATAAGTAGTGTGTGGCGACTACCATTTGTCGCCTAGGACACTTTGTGGTGACTGCTTGGTTGCAATAGGTAGTATGTGGAGACTATTATTGACCGTCAAAGGTAGTCTGTGATGACTATTATTGGTTGTCTAAGACACTTTGTGGTGACTATGAGTCGTAATAAGTAGTGTGTGGAGACAACAATTGACCGCCAAAGGTAGCATGTGACGACTATCATTGGTCACCTAAGACACTCTATCGCAACTATGATTGGTCGTAATAGTTATTGTGTGAAGACTACTATAGACCGCCAAAGGTAGCATGTGACGACTATTGTTGGTTGCCTAAGATACTCTGTGTCAACTATGATTGGTCGCAATAGGTAGTGTATAGAGATTACTATTAACTGCCAAATGTAGTCTGTGATGACTATTATTAGTCACCTAAGACACGCTCTAGCGACTATGAATCGTAGTAATATGCAATCTGTCAAGATTATTATTGGTCACCAAAGGTAGTATGTGGCGAGTATTATTAATCGTCTGAGACACTAATTTTTGTTACCTTAGGTAATCTTTTGCTACTAGTTTATTGTGGTAAAAGATTTTACATGGTGGAGAAATGTGCGTGCCATATCTGAGGCAACCAAAAATTAGTCCTACAAGTCATATCAGGTACCATGCGATATTATTATCGATAAATATAAGTAAACTAAACAAAATCAAATATGAATATTATTATACTAATAGTTTATCATAACTCAAACAACAAATATAGAGTGCACAAAATTAAACTAATTATGAACAAAAGTATTTGGTAAACTACAACTATAAAAGATCTAATCTAAGTAAAAGATTGGCTGTGATCGCTCTCATCAGTACCATCTTCAGCATCTTCATGAGATAAAGGAGTGGGTTCAGGAATTGAGAATCCAGGGACAAGAACTTGTAGTTGTTGCATCACAAAATCCCATTGGGCCTTTTGTTCCTCATGTTCAGCAACAACTTTAATTTGAGCTTTTTTCTCCATATGAACCCGGTCCTGCAACTCTTGCACTTCTTTAGTCAAGGCAATTGAAGATATATTAGATGAAGATGATGAACTAGTTTCCCGAACTCTTTCCTTTCCAGCTCCATGAATCGTCCTACCACACCCACGTCCAATCACATCTTCTGTAATCTCAGTGTCTACATTTGGTGCTATAACAATCTCGTCCATTGAGGTTCCCTCAGGATACATCTGATCAGTGATATTCTCAAGATAATCATTCTTCTTTTTTATCATCTCGTCCTGTAAAAACAATATTTGATTAGTTAAAAGCAAAATGATATTACTCTATTATGTAATAGAAACAATTTCTTTAAACAACTAAAATGTATACTTACTTGTGCATCCTTTGCTGCCTCATTGACCCAATTATTCTACTTTTTTGACATATGAGTTGTACCACATGTATCGATATCAGGAAATTGCGAGCCACTCTAATAATAACACCATACACAAAATTGATACAAATGCTAATATTGATATTCACAAATTTTATAAATGAAAATAATTATTTGATTACCTCAACGTATTCATGGTAATACAATGAGAAGTCGTGAACCACCACAATGCTCCCATCGTTTCTTTGATCGGTTAATTGAATTAGTTTCAGATCTTTTCTGCGAAACAGATTATAATGGTACTTAATTGCAAAAGCAATGGTACTTAAAACTCATAATTGTATATATCAATATATAAGTATAATTAAATTGAAAATATCAACACATCAGTATAATAAAACTCATAACTGAACATAAGGGTGTTCCAACATATAAGTATAATTAAGTTGAAATTAAGCCTATATATAATCAAGAACTTCAAAAGTATAAGAAAACTCAACACATCAATATAAGAAATACAGAGACCAAACCTTGGAGACATATTTTTTTATAGTTGTGTCACGCCCCAGAACCAAAATACTGGAGAGCATGGGACTAATACAGCCAGCTACGTACTTTGAAGTACAACCCACCTCGCAATACGGTCACGGCTGTCTAGATGTATGATGGTTTATCTGCAAGCCAACAGTCTCTTATGGTAAAAAAAGCCTAGTGTCTCAATTTCAAGTAAGCAAATAAATGTTACAAAATATAAGATCATCAGACATACAAAGTAAGGCATCCCAAATATTACATATTCAGATGATCATGAAGCTAGTCATACAAAACGCGAAGACTAGCAAGAGTTTAAGTCATACATGATCAACCATAGGATTTGTCAATCATGTTACAGCCCTTAGACAGACAGAATATAAGTTACAACACGAGCTAACACTTGCTCGGCGGCTAAACGCCTCAAAAAATAATTTACAATAGAGTGGGAGAGCAAAATAAGAACCTACTCGTTGCCAGGATACGTCTGGTGTTCGCCATCTGACTAGAAGGCGGGTAGATCCTCGGATATCACTCCGAAATCTGGCCATACAAAACTAGCTGGGTCAGACCCCAGAAAGAGCAAGTGCCACAAGGGAGGCTCTACTTAGGAACTAAAACCAGCATATAATAAAAGAAGAACTGATAAAAACATAATTAAATAATATAAAAAAATAGAGTTAAGTGGCATGCTAGCTTGCAAGTAGGAAAACAAGAGGTGGAATATAATTTCCATGTTAATAATGAGACAATCATTCAGGCAGGGCCAATCAAGTCCTACGGCTTGCTATCATTAGCTAACTAGGGTTATCACAGGCCTAGTTACTAACAAAATATAGTTGAGATATTCCCGCAGCCATAAGCCCTACAGACTATCCAGGTTATCCAAGCGAGGTTAAAAGATTTACAAGAGTTATCATGATTTACTGGTGTACTTTAGTACTTATGATTCAAAAAATGTCCCACATGACAGTGTATTGAAAATGTGTCCTACTCGTCGACAGGCTACAAGTCCTCAGGTGTGGCCGAGATAACGAGATCGCTTGTAACTGGGAAAATCTCTCTATATGAACTACTTGATCAATCTAGTCATTAACCTAGTCAGATTTATTATGAATACCTGACCGTGGCAACCAGGAATCCATGTCCTAAACATGATGCAAGACGAGACATGTAGCTTGTATAATCACAATCAGGAAGATCTACCATGGTGTCAAGACAAGAGTTATACTTAGCAAGATATGGAGAGATGTCACAACAGTAATCAGGAGTTACACATGTCATCTCAGGTTTACTTATTGCTTGTCAAGATTACTTGTCAGAAATATGCCTCGACGGGCCACTATCAAGATTATACATGTCATGTCAGGTTACTTGTTACTTGTCAGAAGTGCGCCTCGACGGACCACTATCAAGATTATCAAGAAGGTTTCATGTTATCATATCGTGTTCATGTCAAGTCAAGTCTAGTCACATCTATTAAAGTTCAAGTTCTATCATGCTCCTGTTCAAGTAAGTCCAATACTAGCAAGTCATATTCATGTTCAAGCTCTATCGAGTCGGGTCGTCACAAGACAGGTCAAGTATAGAGTACAAGCAAGGATCACAAAATTACACTACTCGAAGCACCAAAAACAAGCTTGGAGACATGTAACAAGAAATATCATGGCAAGAAATGGTGCTGGTCAAATGGCGCCAGGGTGGAGCTGGGCCAAAGATGCTATGTGGCGCTAGGCCGGACATGGCTAGGTGGCGCTAGGTGGCGCCAAGGCAAACAGGGTGACAAGTGGTGCTAGGTGGCGTCAGGGCAAACAAGGTAACAAGTGGCGCCTGGACGCCAAACGAGCAAGGAGACGGTGGTGCCAGGCACCAAACAAGTAAGGGTGACAAGTGGCACCAGGGCGCCAAGCGAGTCAGGAAGACAGGTGGCGCCAGGGTGTAACACAAGTAAGGATGACAAGTGGTGCCAGGGCACCAGGCGACTCAGGAAGACAGGTGGCGCCAGGGCGCCAAACAAGTAAGGGTGACAGGTGGCGCACATGCGCACAACGAGTCAGAGTGACAAGAGGCGTTAGGTGCAAAGAATGCGACGCTAATAAGCGCGTGCGCAACTAGAAGGCGCGGCTCTAAAGAGCGTCGACGCAACCGAGAGAACGTGATGCTAATGAGCGTGCACGTACTGTTCATCTTCTCCAACCAGCACAGAAAAGCCTAGTTGAACCCATGGACTCAAAATGTCATAACTTCTTTTTACGAAGTCGAAATCGAGACTTCTAAGGATCTAAATTGTGTAGAATTGAATTTTCCATAACGTAGAACCATTAGATCTCGGATAACCAAGTTAAAGAGATCAAAACCAAAAAAAATCGAAAAAGTTACAAACTTTGATCTACAAGAATCTATCCATCAAAACCAAAAATGGCAAGTTCTAAAGAAGCTTAGATTCAAGCAAGGAAGAGAATTAAACAAATAAACTTGTGATCCATCATGAAGCAAGTTGCACTTGCCTAGGGTTTCTTGGGTGTAGGTGGAGAGAAGTAATGGAGAAAAAAATAGAAATAAATGAAAGTTATGGAGGAAAGAGAGTAGAGTTGACTTATATATCAACCCACACCATAATGAACCAAACCAAAATGAACCAAGCCAAGCCAAGCCAAGCCAAGCCAAGCCAAGACAAGCCAAGACAAGCTGAACCCAAATAAACCCAGGACAATTAAACCAAGTGTCACGACCCGCACCCTGATTAGGGGCACGAGTACGTGGTTACGTCCAGCCTATGCCGCAAAATCGATGGTAGAACGCTGTATAGGTCGTCTATAAATACTACAACTAGACAAAATATAAGGGCACCTGTCATCTTCGCACGGAGGTATAATATGACATAACTCAATCACAAGACAAACTAGGATAGATAGCACGAAATGAAAATATGATAGAAAGGAAAACTGGAAAGGGGTTCAATATCCAACACAAGCTTAGAGATATAAACAACAATACAGAGTCACAAAATATAATATAAAATACTACAGTCTGAAAATACTAGCTGGACCGCAGCCCAAGCAAACCTAACTAAGCTATACTAGTCCAGGTGCACAAAGTCTAGTGGCTCAACTACTAGGTCACAGTCTTGGCCTAAGTCTCCATCTACTCTGACCCCATAGTAGGTCGAGCAGTCTACCTCAGAATCATTTGTAATATATCAACGGTATCCTGTCAGGAAAATGAGCAAGTACAAACACTAATAACATTTTCATATAAATTAACAAATTCTATAAGACAATCATAATGAAATACAAGACAAAATCAGCAGAAAATATATAACAGGATATGAGTACTGAATATCATAACATGGTGAGAAAAGTACTGAATGTAGAACTGAGTAGGATATATGATGTAATAAAGTAAATATAAAACGTGCCATGAATTATTAGAGCATTATGTGATCGGCTTGGGAAATAAGACAGGTTAACCACTTGGCCCGACAATAATAAGAAAATTACTGAAAAGGGTCATGCCGGCCAACCAAGATAACAAGTACAAGGAATAAGATCTCGCTACACCCTACGTGAAGTGAGAGTGGCGCGAGCACAAGAATATAGTGACAGGATGGTATTGATCACATAACCCCTAATAATTCTCCATCCTCGAGTAGTATAATAGATCCGGACATGACACGTCATGACACGGAATTCCCTAGCTACTCTCCCTCGGGGATCGGTGCATACAAGTACTAAAAACAAGACAAGAAATATACCAATATACCAAGAAAATCCAGGAATAATATCTCATGTCATGATCCGACGTATATTAGTCCGTGAACCTTCGTGTCGAAAAATCAAGTAAGACAATACAACTGAATCGGATATAGCAGATATCAAGACAATAAAAATTATCAGTAAATGTACTCGCCTATGGTCGTGAGCTGATAAGGTGAACAGATGCTCAGAGTAATCACAGACCTAAAGATGAGATACCATAAGTCAAAACAGGGTTTAATAATGAAAGAAAAACTAATTAAGTCATGATATGCAAGTCTAAGTCAAAACTAGGTCAAACTAGATCACATTAGGCTAAACTAGGTCATACTAAGTCATACTGAGCCAAACTAGGTCACACAGAGTCATACTAGAACAAACTAGGTCATATGAAGTCAATCCAAGTCAAACTAGGTCAATCTGGGTCAAATGTTGACTTACAGTTGACTTTTGGTCAACTGATCAACTCTAGGTCAACCCTAGGTCAAACTAGTCTAATGTTGACTAACTATTAACTTTTGGTCAACTGGTCAACTCTGGTTGAGTCCGGTCAAGTTCTAGTCACTTTTAGGCTAAGTTTGACTTTCGGTTGACTTTTGTTGACTTTTGGTCAAAACGGTCAACCGTGGTCAAAACTAGTCTAAGATCACTAATCCTAACCATTCCCAACCAAGACAATCAATTTTTAACCATATCTTAACACCTTAGACTCATACCTTAGCTTCTAGGTAATTACCCTAACCTTATCTATTACCCTTCGTAAAGTATTCCCAATACCTTGGCCCGATACAAAGGCAACCCTTCATAACCTTGGTAGACTGACCTAGGCTTCTTAGGGTAGCTAGACACTAATCTATCTAGATATTACCAATCCAGAACTCTAGGTATCTAGCCCATCCAGTCCATCTTATTTCCATGTTGGTCACTCTCAACATTACCTTAAGGTATCATGAGACACCCTATTGTATCTTGAGATACCACCCTCCTAACACTATCCAACTATACTAGCTCACCACTCCACACTCCTAGTGTCTTAGAGTATCACACTCACAAGTGTTGGCACATTTTATTTTGAGTAATTAACAGCATCTTCGTAGTTTAGTCTTCTGTTCTTCAGATTCAAATATTCTCAGAAGATGTACTACATGGAGTTCTTCACTTCCAGAGCTTCCTCCTTCTTCCTTGAAGACTGTAGCAGTTACCGGCGTTCCCTGCTTAGAGTCTTCGTGTCTGTAATGATCTAGGTATATCTGTAAACACTAAAGGATGGATGATAACTAAAAGCACAAATCGAAAAATATGTCATTCAGAGCGGCATACCGGCGGTATGCTTCGGCATACCGGCAGTATACCATTTTCGTGTCCAGAAAAGGTTCTGTGACAAAAAGCGGCATACCGACGGTAAGCTTCGGCATACCGGCGGTATACCGTTTTTGGACTCCAGAAAGTTGCTGTCTCGAAATGTCGGCATACCGACGGCATGCTGCGGCATACCGACGGCATGCTGCGGCATACCGACGGCATGCCGTTTTTAGCAACACAAAAGTTGCTGTGATCAACTGTCGGCATACCGACGGTATGCTGCGGCATACCGGCAGCATGCCGTTTCTAGCAGCTCGAAACTTTCTGTGACATTCTATCGGCATACCGGCGGTATACCGAATTTCGAATACTTAGTTTTCGATTTGGTCTGACACGCATTAATGGCCGCATTTAATGCTCTTGAACGGTCATAATTATGACCGTTACTATTTGGCCGGCATACCGGCGGTATGCCGCGGCATACCGACGGCATGCCGGTCTGCCTGCATTTCAGAGCATTAAATGCCACCTACTCTTGGTTTTCTTATAAAAGGAAGCTCTCTCTCTCTTGAGCTTCTTTACCAACTCTTCCATAAATTTTCCAACAACCAAGAGCTCCACCATTAATACTCTTCAAAGCTTTTCATTGTCATCCTCTCCCAAAGTGCTAGAGTATTAAAGAGTTGTACATTTCGATCTTCACGTGTTAGAAGATCAACAAGTTCTCATTCTCTTTTGTTTGAAGTTGGCGAGCCTTCGTAAGAAAACTTGTGTGTAGAAGTTGGCGAGTCTTCGAATCCAAACTCGTGTTGAAGTTGGCGAGTTCTTCGAATCCAAACTCGTGTGTACTATTTGGATAATAGTGGATTAAAGCCGGAGAGAGTTCCGGGACTGGATTGCCTCAAAAGAGGATACCAGGATACATCCTTGCGTTTGCATTTGATCTTTCTACTCTTTACTTTAAATTGCCTTTATTGCATCAATTGTTGTAGTTTATATTTTATTTCCCTATTCACCCCCCCTCTAGGGTTCTACAATTGGTATCAGAGCCTCGTTCTCTTGATTTGGATTTACACCCTTGAGTGATCCATGGCCTCTAACCCTAGCGTCAACACGTTTCACAATGAGGGACACTCCACAAATAGGCCTCCCCTATTTGATGGTACCAACTATAACTACTGGAAGATTAGGATGGGCATTTATCTTAAGTCCATAGATTTTGATTTATGGGATTACGTGATAAATGGCCTTCCTACTCTTTCCAGAGCTATTGAGGATATTGCTTCTGACACCCTTCGAGAAACACTTGCCGAAAACATTAAGAAGCTTGCTTGTCGAGATGCCAAGGCAATGAATGCTCTTTACTGTGCCCTCGACAGTAGTGAATTCAACCGGATCTCTACTTGCAAGACTTCCAATGAGATTTGGAAGTTACTTGAAGTCACACACAAGGGAACTTCACAAGTGAAGGAATCCAAGATCAGTAGACTCACGCAAGAATATGTTTTTTTAAAATGAAGCATGATGAATCTATTGCTAGCATGTTTACTCGTTTTGGTGACATTATTAACCCTCTCTCTTCTCTTGGAAAGGAATATCCCGCTCATGAAAAGATAAGGAAAATTCTTAGAGGATTGACGAAAGCTTGGAGTCCTAAAGCTACCGTAATCATTGAGGGGAACGATCTAACCGTCATGAACCTAGAGACCCTCATGGGTAAGCTAATGACTCACGAGCTCGACATGAAGGATCAAGAGGAATCCTCTATTCAAGAGAAGGAGAAGGAGAAGACCAAAGAAAAAGAGAAGACTCTCGCTCTCAAAGCTTCAAGGTCCTACTCCAAGGATAGCTCCGACGACAATGAGTCGGATGACGATGAAGAAATAGCTCTCACAGCTAAGCACTTCCGGAAGTTCTTAAAGTTCAACAAGGCCAACCGCTCTAGACGGGACAATGAAGAAGACCCGACGTGCTATCAATACAGAAGACCCAGACACATCAAGAGGGATTGTCCGATGATACGAAAAGACTCAAGCAAGTACGAAAAAACTAGCAAGGGAAGCTCATCCTCTAGAAAGTTCGCCAACACTAGCATTTGGTGTGAAAGTGACGCGAGCGACTCCGATAATGACAAGGAGTGCAAACACAATGCCAACGTCTGTCTCATGGCAACCGATGAGGTACTTGATGATTTTTCTTTAAACACTCTTACCTATGATGATTTGGAGAAAGCCATTCTTGAGTTACATGAAGAACACAAAGGTGTTCGGAATAAATACAAGAAATCTCTCAAGGAGGTTGAAGCGCTTCAACTTGAAGTAGAGAGGCTCTCAAGCATCATCATTGATGTGAAGGGAAAATCTCCTATTTCCGACACGGATGAAATAGAGTCTTTGCGACTCAAATTTCAAGAATCTCTTGACACCATCAAGAAAAAGGATGATGAGATTCAATCCATGAGAAGCTCTTATGAATTTGCCATGCGCAAATGTCAAGATGCTAATAGAAGAGAATATTCCACATCTATTAAGTATAATAATCTTCTTACACGAAGTAAGAATTTAGGTAATAAGAATACCACTCACATGCATGCTCTAAGACACCCTCACACTCATCACAATGCTAGGCATAATCATTACATGAACACTACACACAACTCCTTTTCTAACACAAGAAAAGGACCCTTTGTCAAGAAGAACACCTCTCATCATGCTTTTTACTATCATCATAACATTCATGGTAGAACTTCTCACACTAGAAACTCACACATGCACAACACTCACACTTCTTCTTCTAAATCTTCCTTGATGTGCAATTATTGTGGTTTGGTGGGTCACACTTCTAACTTTTGTTATACAAGAAAACAAGTTGACATGAGAGTTCTTAAGTGGGTTCCTAAGACTAACACTCATGGACCCATAAGATCATGGGTACCAAAATGTTCATCTTCAACTTATGTTGTAGGTGACGAATCCTTCTCATGCTAGAAGCAAATGGATTCTCGATAGCGGTTGTTCACGGCACATGACCGGTGATGCTTCACTTTTTACAACGCTATCGATGAAGAAAGAAGGACACGTCTCCTTCGGTAACAATTTTAAAGGTTATATTATTGGAAATGGTAATATCGGTTCTCCTCCTTATCCTTGTATTAATAATATTTGTCTTGTTACTAATCTCAAGCATAATCTCTTAAGTATTAGCCATCTTACCGATAATGGTTATGATATCAAGTTTGTTAAACTCAAATGCCACATTACCGATAGCTCCAATGGAACTACTGTGTATGAAGGCATTAGAGAAAACAATATTTATGTTCTTTATCTTGTTGAAGGTACTAACAATGACAGGTGCCTAGTTGCAAAGAACGATGAGAGTTGGCTTTGGCACATGAGGCTTGGACACGCCAACATGGATACCATCTCTCGCCTCGCCTCCAAGAAGCTTGTACGAGGACTTCCTAGCATCCCTTTCAAAAAGGATATGGTATGTGAAGAATGCGAGAAAAGTAAGTTGACCAAGTCATCCTTCAAATCCATCAACTCTGTGAGTACCACTAGACCCCTCCAACTTATTCATATGGATCTCTTTGGGCCTAGTAGAGTAGCTAGCCTTGGTGGCAAACTTTATGCTTTTGTTTTAGTTGATGATTTTTTGAGATTTACTTGGGTTATTTTTCTTGCTTGCAAAAGTGATATCTTTCGTGAATTTGTTGCTTTTTGTAAACGTGTTCAAAATGAGAAAGGTTTTTCTATTAACAAAATTAGGAGTGATCATGGAGGTGAATTTGATAATGTTGATTTAAAAAGATTTTGTGAAAAGAATGATTTTGGACATGATTTTGCTTGTCCCCGTACTCCTCAACAAAATGGTGTTGTGGAGAGAAAGAATAGAACCCTTGGCGATATGGCCCGGGTCATGTTAAACCAATATAAGCTCCCCCAATATTTTTAGGCGGAAGCCGTTAATACGGCGTGTCATGTTATTAATAGAGTCTTAATTAGACCTATTACTAAGAAGACTCCTTATGAGCTTTGGTTTAACAAAATTCCTTCTATTGAATATTTCAAGGTTTTTGGTTGCAATTGTTTTATTTTGAATACCAAGGATAACCTAGGCAAGTTTGAAGAGAAAGCCTATGAAGGGATATTCCTTGGATACTCTACTCATAGCAAAGGTTTTCGTGTTTTTAATAAAAGAAGTCTTGTTGTCGAAGAGTCAATCAATGTCTCTTTTAACGAACCCAACTGTTCTACATTCTCTTTCTCCGAGGATATTGATGACATCTCATTTGGGTTGGAGAACTCCTCTATTGAGGATCGTCCTTCTTCATCTAACAATGAAGTTGTGACCCCATCAAAAGAGTCTCCTCCTCTCGAGCCTCCTCCAAAGGATCTTCCAAGAGAATGGAGATTTGTCACCAATCATCCTAAGGAGCTTATCATTGGGGATCCTTCCTCAAGTGTTAGTACAAGATCCGCCACTCGTGATTTTTGTGCCAATGTGGCTTTTATCTCTCAAATAGAGCCTAAAAATGTTCATGATGCTTTCCTTGATGAATATTGGATGATAGCTATGCAAGAGGAGCTCAATCAATTTGAGCAAAGCAAGGTTTGGGAACTTGTCCCAAAACCTAGCAATCATCCCATTATTGGTACTAAATGGGTGTTTCGCAACAAGCTAAATGAAGATGGGTTAGTGACTCGTAACAAAGCCCGATTGGTTGCTCAAGGCTATAACCAAGAGGAAGGCATTGACTACGACGAAACCTATGCTCCGGTTGCACGTCTTGAATCCATTCGTATGCTTTGTGCCTTTGCTTGTTTTAATGACTTTAAGCTATTTCAAATGGATGTTAAGAGTGCTTTTCTTAATGGTATTATTAAGGAGGAAGTTTATGTTAAACAACCTCCCGGTTTTGAAGATTTTTAATTTCCTAACCACGTTTTCAAACTCCATAAATCCTTTATGGCCTCAAACAAGCTCCACGTGCTTGGTATGAGCGTCTTAGCTCTTTTCTTGTCTCTCACAATTTTTCAAAGGGAAAAGTTGACACCATACTTTTTATTAAATCACATGATGGGACTCTCTTATTGGTTCAAATTTATGTTGATGATATTATTTTTGGTTCTACTAACAACACACTTTGTGTAGAATTTGCCAAAGTTATGCAGGAAGAGTTTGAAATGAGTATGATGGGTGAACTCTCCTTCTTCTTGGGGTTACAAATCAAACAAGGGCCTAAAGGAACCTTCATCAATCAAGCAAAATATACAAAGGACCTCCTCAAGCGTTTCGACCTTGACTCATCCAAATCAATGAGGACCCCTATGGCTACAACGACCAAGCTTGACAATGATGAAGATGGCACATCGGTCGACATTCGTAAGTATAGAGGTATGATCTGTAGCTTACTTTATTTAACGGCTAGCCGTCCGGATATCATGTTTAGTGTTTGCTTGTGTGCACGATATCAAGCCAATCCAAATGAATCATATTTGAGTGCCGTTAAGCGCATTTTTTGTTATCTCAAAGGTACCATTAACATGGGTCTTTGGTATCCGAAATCCTCATCCTTTGAGCTTCACGGCTTTTCGGATGCGAATTTTGCCGGATGCAAGATTGACCGAAAAAGCACTAGTGGCACATGTCAATTCCTCGGGAAGTCCTTGGTATCGTGGTTTAGTAAGAAGCAAAACTCTGTTGCTCTTTCCACCACTGAGGCAGAATATATTGCGGCTGGTTGTTGTTGTGCACAAATTCTTTGGATGTCACAAACACTTTTAGATTATGGCATTTCTCATTCTTGCACCCCTATTAAATGTGATAACACTAGCTCTATCAATCTCACGAAAAACCCGATTTGTCACTCACGCACGAAGCACATTGAAATTAGACACCATTTTCTTCGTGACCATCAGCAAAAAGGAGATATCCATCTTGAATTTATTGATACTACCTATCAATTAGCCGATATTTTCACTAAGCCTCTTCCGGAAGATCGCTTCTCTTTCCTTTGCCGTGAACTAGGCATTTTATCTTTTGATCCTTAGTCCCAGTCGACCGGCACACCGACGGTATACTACGGTATACCGGCGGCAAGCCGTTTTTCAAGGCAGAATTAGGTTCTGTTTCGAACGACGGCATACCGTCGGTACACGTCGGCATACCGCCGGTATGCCGGGCAGCGGCGGACAGGCTTTAATTTCTGGATTCCGGCCCACATTCTTTCACTCCTTCATTTATTCCTTTTTACCCTCTTCTATTCTCTCTTATCCATCCCATCAATCTTCAACTCCCATCCCATCACCTCCCTTCTCATTTACTATCCTTTATCTCTTCACATTAACTACCCATCACTTCTCCCCTTTTTCTCTCCTCTTTTTACTCCACCATCATAACTTTCCTCCACCTTTTCAACTCCTTCTCTTTCAAACTTCCTCTACAACCGTTCCTACCTATTTTCAAAATCATCTCTTCATCTTCCTCCTCTCTTTAAAAACCCTCTTTCCTCCCTCTCCTCTCTACTCCTTCTTCCTCCATACCATAGCACCAATCCCTCTCCATGGCCAACCCTAAGCGCCCCCGATCCTCCTATTCCTCCGGGTTCAACCCCTTCGTCCCGGTGGCGCTACCTACCGGCTATGACCAACGCGTCTTCTCCAACTCTCTGGCCGCCGAGCTTTGGTTTTAGCACTTCGCCAATCATAACGTATTCAAAGGACGGGCGATCAACTGGAACCTCTTCCCCGGTCACGTTCCTTTGTTTGACGATGCCGGTCTCTCCTCTCTTCTAAGGCGCCAAATCCCTGTCTACCCTGCTGCTGTCCGCCTTTTCTATTGCAATATGAGAGGGGATGACGACGACCCTTCCGCCATCCAATCTATGGTCAATGACCGCCACTTCCGTCTCACATCTCGGGAAGTGGGGGCCATCTTAGGCATCCCAGACAAAGGGGATGCGTTACCTCTTTTGGGTGCTCTCAACTCCTCGGCGGCGTCCCCTTTCGACGAATTCTGCCGAATCATCTGCAAGGGTCCCAACCCTCCGGCCATCCCGGCCCTCTCTGTCCAGCTGGAGCTATTTTATTACGAGCTCCATCGGATCGTGTGCCACACTCTATTTCTGAAGGGCGGGAACTATGACGTAATCACTGGTGATGCCCTCGTCTACATGTACCATCTCTATGCCCGGAAGCGTTTCTCCTTCCCAAAGACTCTTCTTCTGCAATTCCGGCGTACCATGCCTTCGGGGAAGCAGAATCTCTACTATGGCTCTTTCATCACTCTGCTTATGGAGGCCAAGCAGGTTGACCTATCTCTCTGCACCACGGATGGCGTCCCCTCATATCTTGCTATCTCCCGTACCCTTGCTGGCGCCTCTACTTCCCGTACCTCATCTTCCCAAGAGCAACCGGCATCCACGCCTGCTGCTCCCACATCTACCCCTCCTCCTTCGGGCCGTTATATGCCGCTCACTCAGCAGCATTTTGATATGTGGATGGCCCAGGCGGAGGAGCAGATACGGGCCCACACTCGTGGACTTGGCGCCCTGATCCAGACTCGTTTCTACGATCAGGGGTACTTCATTCAGTGCACTCTTCAAGACCGTAATGCTTTTCTGGATCTTAATCTTCAGGATCCCATGTACACGGGCCCCGCGCTTCTCTGACCCCAATGCCTATGGATTTATGTACCCCGACGGCATTGATCCTTTTGGCGCCTTCCAGCAGGCTCAGGGTGATGATGATGATGATCCGGCTGAGGATTAGGGATGGTCTTCCTTTTGATGGTGGTTTCGGTTCTTGAGTGGTTCTAGTTTTTATGTGTGTTTTCTATTTGTTGTCTTAGTGGTCTTTCGGGGACCGGTTTATGGTTGTTTTAGCTCTTTGCTGTCCTTCGGGGACATTATGGTTGTCTTTTGTGTCTGGCTCTCGTTGTGGAGAGTCTTTTATCTTACTATGAAATGTATGGGTCCAGCATGTATTCACTTTCTCTCTAATATATTCATGCATGCTTTTTCTTTATATACTCATGTCTTTTCTCTTATACAATGTTTCTATTGATTATCCCCATCTTTGACTAAGTGACAAAGGGGGAAAAATCGTATTGAGGGGGAGCTGTCTACCTACGGGGGAGCTACTCCCTGAAGATGCTATCTCTCTCTATTTTGTCAATTATCAAAATAGGAGAGTTTGTTGGCACATTTTATTTTGAGTAATTAACAGCATCTTCGTAGTTTAGTCTTCTGTTCTTCAGATTCAAATATTCTCAGAAGATGTACTACATGGAGTTCTTCACTTCCAGAGCTTCCTCCTTCTTCCTTGAAGACTGTAGCAGTTACCGGCGTTCCCTGCTTAGAGTCTTCGTGTCTGTACTGATCTAGGTATATCTGTAAACACTAAAGGATGGATGATAACTAAAAGCACAAATCGAAAAACATGTCATTCAGAGCGGCATACCGGCGGTATGCTTCGGCATACCGACAGTATACCGTTTTCGTGTCCAGAAAAGGTTCTGTGACAAAAAGCGGCATACCGACGGTATGCTTCGGCATACCGGCGGTATACCGTTTTTGGACTCCAGAAAGTTGCTGTCTCGAAATATCGGCATACCGACGGCATGCTGCGGCATACCGACGGCATGCCGTTTTTAGCAACACAAAAGTTGCTGTGATCAACTGTCGGCATACC
This sequence comes from Iris pallida, assembly GCA_029216955.1. Lineage (NCBI taxonomy): Eukaryota > Viridiplantae > Streptophyta > Magnoliopsida > Asparagales > Iridaceae > Iris > Iris pallida. The sequence goes on along the minus strand of JANAVB010010798.1, from coordinate 257,129 downwards.
GACGGTATGCTGCGACATACCGACGGCATGCCGTTTCTAGCAGCTCGAAACTTTCTGTGACATTCTATCGGCATACCGACGGTATGCTCCGGCATACCGGCGGTATACCGAATTTCGAATACTTAGTTTTCGATTTGGTCTGACACGCATTAATGGCCGCATTTAATGCTCTTGAACGGTCATAATTATGACCGTTACTATTTGGCCGGCATACCGGCGGTATGCCGCGGCATACCGGCGGTATGCCGCGGCATACCGACGGCATGTCGGTCTGCCTGTATTTCAGAGCATTAAATGCCACCTACTCTTGGTTTTCTTATAAAAGGAAGCTCTCTCTCTCTTGAGCTTCTTTACCAACTCTTCCATAAATTTTCCAACAACCAAGAGCTCCACCATTAATACTCTTCAAAGCTTTTCATTGTCATCCTCTCCCAAAGTGCTAGAGTATTAAAGAGTTGTACATTTCGATCTTCACGTGTTAGAAGATCAACAAGTTCTCATTCTCTTTTGTTTGAAGTTGGCGAGCCTTCGTAAGAAAACTCGTGTGTAGAAGTTGGCGAGTCTTCGGATCCAAACTCGTGTTGAAGTTGGCGAGTTCTTCGGATCCAAACTCGTGTGTACTATTTGGATAATAGTGGATTAAAGCCGGAGAGAGTTCCGGGACTGGATTGCCTCAAAAGAGGATACCAGGATACATCCTTGCGTTTGCGTTTGATCTTTCTACTCTTTACTTTAAATTGCCTTTATTGCATCAATTGTTGTAGTTTATATTTTATTTCCCTATTCACCCCCCCTCTAGGGTTCTACAACAAGCTCTATTAGGATACTAACTTATCTAGTACACTCACTAAACACACCCCACTAGGCCCACAACTCTCAAATCTAACATCTCAATCCTAACTAACACTAACATATAAGCTAATAATTCTAACTAACAAATATCTAACAACTTGCTAGCAAACTCTATCTAACAAGGGCTAACTAATAAAGGAAAATGGCTAAATGGAAGGGGGCCAATTTCTAAAAGAAAAAAAGGGGTTAAATAGGTTAAAACTAATGGCTAAAAGGCTCAAAAAGCTGCCAATAAGCTGCTGCTTACTGCAACTGCTTATGCTGCTGCTTACTGCAACTGCTTGCTGAAGCTGCTGCTGCTGCTTATGCTGAAAGCTGTTTGCTTATGCTTATTGCTTATCACTTATATTATATATATATATATATATATATATATATATATATATATATATATATATATATATATATATATATATTTTATATTATATATATATATATATATATATATATATATATATATATATATATGTATATATATATATATATGCAAATTATATATTATGATACAATATGATACATATAAGAAAATGTAAAGACAAGCAATAACACATCTCTAACATGTAAAAATCTAAGATTAAAATATGTATTAAATTATTTAAACACAAGTGTGTCAAATATTGGGGGTTTCCCACATGGACACAACAACACATCAAGGACACTCCTAATATCTCCAAATGGACACGAAATGGACACAGATGGAGACACCACCATGGGCGTCATTCCTATGGGTTCAAATGATCCTATATGCATGAGAGTTCAATTTAAAGGGTAGATTTTACCTTCCGGGAGGCAAAATCTCAAGGACTTCCGATACGGCACCGACACGAAGGGATCTCCAAATGGACACGAACCAATGCCAAATCCCCCCAAACTTGGCTAGCACCCTCTCTTCATAGAGTATAGAAGAAATGATGAAGATTTGATGGAGGAAATGATTGATTTGGAGATAAAATCAGTGGAGATTTCTCTCAAATTTGGGGAAGAACAAAGGAGAGAGAAATTTGTGGCTAAGAATGAAAAGAAAGTGACTCACCCCTATCCCTTCATGGCCGGCCATATGTGGCTATGTGTCCCATTTTGAAAAGTCCAAAATGCCCTCTAAAATCTCCTATTGGTTCGACTTAAATTAGGGTTTTGGTTTGAGGCTAAATTAGTCTAGTTTGAGTCTCTAATCGACCTAACCTAATCATGAATATTTAGTCTAACTATACTACCTTAAATATTGTCATGTGGACCATGTCTAACTAATGAATGGGTCCCACTAGAGTCAAAGCTACCCCGGATCTCCGTTACAAGTCGGATTGAGTTGAAATTTGAACCCGACTCAAATAACCCCAAAACAATATCACAAATAATAAAATAAATCCAAAAATATTCTAAAATGAAAATGATCAAAATACTCCTGTTCTTGAAAACTGGGGGTGGCAAATCTATCCACCCTTAAAAAAATTTTGTCTTCGAAATTAAAACAAAGCGATCACAGGAAACACATGCAGAAAACAATCCCATTCAAATACTTTCAAAAATAAAAAAATCAACAATAAAAAATAAAAAAATCTCTTTGAAGCACATCAAACACTTATAAATAAAAACTGATACGTGTCCGATACTGACACGAAACCAACACAAAATCACTGCTATCAAAAGTCAAAATTAACAATCACCAATGCAATAAATATTAAAATAATTCAAGAGGTCAAATGACCAAAATACCTTTAGGCTAGTAATGACATTAAAAATATCCTAATCACATGGTTAGGCTCTAGGTCAAGCAGTCTCTAGGGTTTCACTAGCAACACATCAAAATCACAAGTCATGGCTTTAATAGTTTTAAAATGACAATAAAGAAAATTATGATGCTCACAAAATCATGCAGTTCGAGAATCATATGCGTCTGTCCAAAATCATGATACTCAGAATCTTCGTCATGCTAGTGAGCAAGGCTACGATATTCACAGAGTCCTCGACTAAGGTACATACCTCTAGAATCATGGTATTTAAAATTTTCGCATTACCGCATGCTTGGCCGCAAAAATCTTAAATTCTTACACCCGAGAAATACGTCCATAATCCGACTATATGTCCTCACTATGCCTGCTAACATGACCATAGAAGACTCTAAAATCCTATAATCGAGGCGACCTAGCCCATATGATTTATCTCAGAGGAAAAATCAAAATTATATCACAAGAATAACAGAACAAAATTGATCAATTAACAAGGAACAAATAGAATCGAATTTCAAGACAGGTATAAGGAGACAAATGCGGGAATGGAATCGAAGATTGGAACCTACAATCTGCCCTGCTACTGCCTGTGTGTCCTCGACTGTCATGGCGAAAGCTCGCCCCTGCTGGCCTCCCCTAGCCTGCTGTACTCTGTCCTGGCCTCCTCGGACTCCACGAGCATGGCAATCCTTCAGCTGGTGGTCGGGCACCCCACAGTATAGACATACGCCCAACCGATTCCTACAAGCCTTTCAACTGTGCCCCGGCTTCCTGCAGAAGCCGCACGGAGTAGTCTGCCTCTGGCCCTGTCCTGGTTGCTGGTGGATACGTGTTGGTGCTTGCTGAATCTGTAACTGAGGCTGCAGCTGAAACTGCCTCTGCTGAAAGTGAGGGCGCTTCGCCGGCCCCGTACTAGAGCTCGCTCCGAGAATATTGCTGCCCCTCTTCGACTTAAGGTCGAAGTCCTCCTCTGCTATCTGTGCCTCCATCAATATCTGCTTGAAGGTCGTATCGCGTCGCTCGTTAGTACGAGTGCGAACCGCATGAATAAGGCCCCTCCGAAACTTATGGGCCTTATACCCCTCATTCTGGATCAGATCTAGTACAAACCTACTCAAACGGAAGAACTCCGCTGCATACTCGTCCACCGACGAGTTCCCTTGCACTAATCCGACGAATTGGGCCTCTAGAGATGTAAGAGCCACGTCGGGGTAGAACTTCTCATTGAAGAGCCGCCTGAAGTTCTCCCATGATATACCCCTTACTGACACCTGAGGGTCTGTCCGAAACTGTCACCCACAGTTTTCATGAACAGGGGTATTTTCGTTATTTTTCTACTTTAGAGTTATTTTGAGTCGGGTTCGAATTTCAACTCAATCCGACTTGTATCGGGGACCCAGGGTAGTGTTGACTCTAGTGGGACCCACATATTAGTTAGGCATGGACCACATGATATTATTTTAGTTAGTGGGTTAGACTAATTATTTGTGGATAGGTTTAGTTAGATTAGAGTTTTAATCATGACTAAAATAGCCTCAACCATTAACCCTTTTCAAATTTTAATTGAATAGATTAGTGGGGGGTATTTTAGACATTGCATTAGGGGACACCTTAGCCCATTTGGCCGGCCACCTATGGGGGGATAGGCATGAGCATTAGTTATTATCCATTCATTTTCTCTCTCTTGTTCTTCCCCAAATTTTAGAGAAGAACCCCTATTGATTTCTCCACCAAATGCATTCATTCTTCCACCCAATCTTCGTCTTTCCTTCTCTACTCAAGCTAAGGGAGGAGCTAGCCAAGTTTGGGAGGATTCGGAGCTCGTTCGTGTCCATTTGGAATTCCTACGTGTCGGTGTCGTATCAGGAGGGTTTTTCCTAGATTCGATCTATCGGAAGGTATAAATCTCTTCTCCTTTTCATTCCTATATGCATATAGGATTGTTTTGAGCCCATAGGAATGACCTCCATGGTTGTCTCTCCATTTGTGTCTATTACGTGTCCATTTGGAGACTTCTAGGGGTGTCCTATGTGTGGTTTTGTATCCAAGTAGAAAATTCCTATTTGGTCACTTGTATTTATATATATATTGTGTAAATGATTTAATTAGATATTAAATCACAAATTTTATGTTATTTAGAGAATGTGTTCTACAATGTATCATTAGTATCATATTCTATTTATATATGTGTATATATATATCATTGTTGTTATATATATATTTGTGTCTCTATATATATATATATATATTGGCTCTCTAATGTATATAAATATTTGTGTCTTTATTTTGTGTTTGGGTGTGTGTAGGAATTTCGGGAATGAGAATGGTGGAAATTGGTTTTGGAGTTGGGTTAGTGTAGTAGTAGTGTGTATGTGTGTTTGTGATAGAGTATAGTGTTTGAGAGTGGGATTTGAGAGTTAGATAGGAAGAGAGATTAGAGATGATAAAGGGGAGTGTGGGAGTGAGTAGAGAGTGATAGAGAGGAATTTGAGAATCTATTAAGAGTGATAGAGGGATAGAGAGAGTGGGATTGAGAGAGGATTGAGAGGATGGAGGGGGGAATGACCTGTTGTTATGGACAGCAGTTGGGAGAAAATCAGTCCCCACAGGGGACTGATTTTGAAGGCTGACAGTCCCTACAGGGGACTGTCTTAGAACAGCTGCTTGGGCAGCAGTTGGGAGGGCCATTAAGCCCTTAGAGTTCAACCTATGTTAGCCATATATAGTCCCGTTCCAGCCCCCAAAGTTGACAGCCATTAGCAGCCATATTAGCCCACAAACCAGTCCTTAACAGCCACATTAACAGCCCTACATTTTAGCCTATACAACCACAAACCAGTCCACATATCCACCCCAATTCAGTCCACTAAACAGCTCCTATAACAGTCCCAATTTAACCCTATATTCAACCCATTTGACAGCCTAATGGTAGCCCTGAAAAACCCATTTGGACAGTCCACTTTGATAGCCCATTTAGCCTCCCATTTTACATATATTCACCCATTAATTCTTTCCTTTGTTTTCCTCTTCCGTTCATTCACTAAAACAATTCATTCATCCACCCTTTCCTCCATTCATTAGATCACTAAATAAAATCATACACTCAAATACTCATTCACCCCATATCCACCATTCACCAATCCATACATCATCATTCTTCCATTCATTCATGCATTCAATCTTCCACCAACTCATTCACATATCCATTCATTCATTCAATTTCCAATTTCATTCCATCCTTCCATACACATCCATATCACCATGCATTCATCCACTCATCCTTTCCAACTCAATCCAGTCCCAAAACCCTTTGTGTTGTGTGGGTGTGAGGTGGTTAGCTAGTATGTTAGAAGATGAGGTAGTGTTAGGATATACATGGTAAGGTAATGTTGGATAACCAACATGTATCCTAAGATGGACTAGATATCTAGGAAATCCATACTTCTTGGTATGTAAACCCTAGATAGGATATTATCTAGCTACCCTAAGGAGCCTAGGCTAGTATCTTGAGAATTAGAGGGGTTTCCTTTGTAATGGGCAAGGTATCGGGAATACCTTGTTAAGGGTAATGTAGGTAATTACCTAGGACCTAAGGTATGAGTTTAACAAATTAAGATATGGTTAGGATTGGGTTCCCTTGGTTGGTAATGGTCAAAAATAGTGCTCCTAGACTAGTTTTGACTTCGGTTGACCATTTTGACCAAAAGTCAACGGAGAGTCAAACTTGGCCTATAAGTGACTAGATTTGACCGAAATGAAACTAGAGTTGACCAGTTGACTGAAAGTCAACAGTTGGTCAATATTAGCCTAGTTTGACCAAGGGTTGACCCAGAGTTGACTCAGTGTTGACCAAAGTTGAGTTGACTTTTTGACCAAAAGTCAACTGTAAGTCAACCCTTGACCCAGATTGACCTAGTTTGACTTGGATTGACTTCCTGTGACCCTGTTTGACCTTGGTTGTCCTAGTGTGACCTAGTTTAGCTTGGTCTGACTTGGTTTGACCTGGTTTTTGACTTAGACTTGCATATCATGACTTAAATTAGTTTCCATTTCATTATGAAACCCTGTTTGGACTCATGGCATCTCATCTTTAGGTCTGTGATTACTCTGAGCATCTGTTCACCTTATCAGCTCAGGACCACAGGCGAGTACATTCATTGATAGTTTTCATTGTCTTGATATATGCTATATCTGATTCAGTTGTAGTGTCTTACTTGATTTCCAGACACGATAGTTTACGGACTAGTATATGTTGGATCCTGTCATAAGATGTTGTTCCCGGATTACTTGGTATATTGGTACATGACTCGACTTGTTACTTGTACTTGTATAGAGATAGACTTGGGAGTGGGCTGATCACCTGCTTTTGAATCCCGTGTCATGGCGTATTATGTCTGGATCCTGTATACTATTCGGGGATGGAGAGTTATTAGTGGTTGTGTGATCAAATTCCCACTTGTTCTATACACTTGTACTTGTTACTTGTTCATAGTATACCCTCGCCTTACGACGGGTAAAGCCTTACCCTACTTGTTCATAACTTTCCATGGTGGCCGGCCTTACTGCTCTGTTGTACACTTCTTTATTGTACATTTGTTCATAGCTGGTCAGATGGAAAGTCTGATCATATTTTCCCAAGCCGATCACATAACGTACTAATAATTCAAGGCACCTTTTATATTTATTATCATAGGAGGCTAAGTTCTGTTCGGAAGAAGGGTTACAACTCCGGTCCTTGTTTTGTTTAAGGGTTGTAACTCGGCTTTCGGATAGTTCCCAAGTCATCCTATATATATTGTCATCCTAATCAGTACTCACATCTTGATATATATATTTTCTGTTGATTTGTCTTGTATTTTATTATACTGTCTCTTATAAAATTTGTCATTTCATATGGAACTGTTGTTAGTGTTTGTACTTGCTCATTTTTCTAACAGGATACCGTTGATATATTACAGATGATTCTGAGGCAGATTGCCCGACCTATTATGGGGACGGGTTAGATGGAGTAGACCTGGACCGTGGCTTGATAGTAGAGCCACTAGACTTTGCACACCCAGAGTAGTGTAGCTTAGTTAGGTTTGCCTGGACTGCGATCCAGCTAGTACTTTCTGATTATAGTATTTATATTATATTCTGTGACTCTGTGGTGTTGTGTATAGTTTTGGGCTTGTGTGGATCTTGAACTTATTTCCTGCTTTCATCCATCATATTTTCTTTCCATGTTATCTATCTTAGTTTTATTTTATGATTGAGACTGTATTGCTATGTCACCTCCATTCGGAGTGTATATACTGTACATGTACCTTTATCTGTTTAGTCGTAGTATTTACAGACCTTATATACAACATTCTACCGTCGATTCTACGGCATAGGCTGGATGTAACCACGTGCCCGTGCCCCTCATCAGGGTGCGGGTTATGACATATTTTTGTGGTGGCCCATGCAGGTCTGAGTCGCAATTAGTGCGATCTCGTAATGGTGCTCGACTTAGAGTACTAATTACGAGCCTGCGACTAGGACGTAGGATCTAGGGTATGATAGGAGTTACTCAATCACATTTTAGGAAAAATTCTGATCTTTTGATTACCATGACAACTCTTCTTGCATTTGAATTTAATTGTCCTCCTTTGATAATATCTTATCTTATGCCATATTGATCTCTTGGGTTCAATTCGTCTTCAGGATGACAATGACTCGTTCTCAAGCAGCAGTGCCTAGTGCAGTTCCAGAGAGGTCCGATCCAGTATGTCTTCCACCTCCAACTATGGGAGTAAAAGTCGAGAGAGCAGTAGCTGCAGTTCCTGTCCTTCAGTCGGGAGCAGCAGCGGCAGTTCCAGGAGGTCTTCCACCTTCGGCTGCGGGAGATGCAGTTGAGGGAGCTGCCACCTCAGTTCCTGCCCCTCAGGCGGGAGTAGTAGTGACGGTTCCATGAGGTCTTCCACCTCCAGCAGCGGGACCATCCATAGTCATTCCTAATACTCCCACCGCCACCTCCGCTACCGACTGATACTCAGCAGATGATGGCCCTTCTGTAGCAGATGTTGCAGACCCAGAGCGCACAGACAGAGGTGTTATGACAGAGCATGGAGAACTCCATCAGCTGGCGATGGCAGCAGTAGAGAGGGTTATATCGGGTACAGTCCAGGGTGCTCCAGTTCAGCAACAGGGTCAGGGGAGGCCTGGTAGACACCTAGATTTCAGGAAGATGAACCCGAGGGAGTTCAAGGGTACTGAGGGTATCCTGTACGCGGATGACTGGTTGGAGGATGTCTAGCGGAGCCTGGAGTTAGTAGAGGTCCCAAAAGGGCTTTAGGTGACGTCTGCAGCGAGCCAGTTTTTCGATATAGCTTTTACTTTGTTTCGTACGGATCCTCGTGCGTCGGTGAGGGGTTTGACTTGGAAGAGCTTCAGGACGCACTTTAAGGAGAAGTTCTACCAAGATGTGGCCTTGACTGCTTTGGAGGGACAGTTTGCCGGTTTGGTGCAGGGGAACTCGTCAGCAGACGAGTATGCAACGGAGTTCTTCCGCCTGAGTAGGTTTGTACCAGGTCTGATCCAGGATGAGGGGTACAAGGCCCGCAAGTTCCGGAGGGGTCTTATCCATGCAGTTCGTACTCGTACTTCTGGGCGACGCGATGCGACATTCGAGCATATTCTGATGGAGGTGCAGATCGCAGAGGAGGACTTCGACCTCAAGCCGAAAAGGGGCAGAGATGTTCTAGGAGCGAGCTCGAGTGCGGGGCCGACGAAGTGCCCTCATTTCCCGCAGAGGCAATTTCAGCAGCAGCCTCAGTTATAGTTTCAGCAGGCACCAGCGCATGCCCAGCAGCACCAGGGACAGGGACAGAGACAGGCCATCCAGTGTGCCTTCTGCAAGAAGATGGGGCACACTCGGATGGTTTGTAGGATGAAGCTGGGAGTTTATTTATTCTGTGAAGCTCCAAACCACCAGATGAAGAACTGTGCTGCCCGTGCAGCCAGACAGGCAGGTCAGGACAGAGTACAGCAGGCTAGAGGAGGCTAGCAGGGACGTGCTTTCGCCATGACAGTTAAGGGCACTCCGACAGTAGTAGGACAGATTACAGGTTCCAATCTTTTGATCTCATTTCCGCATTTTCCTCCTTATAAACTGTCTTGAAATTCAATTCCATCTGTTCATTGATCGTTTGATAAAATTTTATCCTTGTGATGTGATATTCTTCTGAGATAAGTCGTATGGGCTAGGTCGCCTCGATTATGAGATTTTATAATCCTCTAGGATCATGCTAGCAGGTATGTACCTTAGTCGAAGACTTTGTGATTATCGTAGCCTTGCTCACTAGCATGACGGAGATTCTGAGTATCATGATTTTGGACAGACGCATATGATTATCGAACTGCATAATTTTTCTGTGTTTACTTTGTTTTAATTTTTGAGGATAAATTCTTTTAAGGTGGATAGACTTGTAGCCTCCAGTTTCTAATTGAGAGTAATTTTAAATGTTATAATTTTAGTCATTTAATTATTGTCATTTAATTCATGCTTTGATTTTGGAGATTTTAATCATTTTAAGTTTTAAGCCATGACTTATGATTTTGATGTTTTACTAGTAAAATCCTGGAGACTGTTTGACCTAGGGCCTAACCATGTGATTAGAATGTTTGGAGTGTCATTTCTGGCCGAAGGGTATTTTGGTCATTGGACCTCTTTGATTTTTTTGATATTATTGCATTGGTGACAGTTGATTTGGCTTTTGATAGGTGAGATTTTGTGTTAGTTTCGTGTCCATGACGGACATGTAACAGTTTTTAATTGCAAGTGTTGTTGTGCCTTAAGAGATTTTTATTTTGCTAATTTTTTTTTTGGAAGTATTGAGTGGGATTGATTTCTGCATGTATTTCTTATGATTGCTTTGTTTTAATTTCGAGGATGAATTTTTTTTAAGGTTATAGATTTGTCACCCCCAGTTTTCATGAACAGGGGTATTTTGGTCATTTTTCCACTTTAGAATTATTTTAGAATTATTTATTTATTTATGGTATTATTTTGGGGTTATTTGAGTCGGGTTCGAATTTCAACTCAATCCGACTTGTATCGGGGACCCGGGGTAGTGTTGACTCTAGTGGGACCCAAATATTAGTTAGGCATGGCCCACATGATATTATTTTAGTTAGTGGGTTAGACTAATTATTTGTGGATAGGTTTAGTTAGATTAGAGTTTTAATCATGACTAAAATAGCCTCAACCATTAACCCTTTTCAAATTTTAATTGAATAGATTAGTGGGAGGTATTTTAGACATTGCATTAAGGGACACCTTGGCCGGCCACTTATGGGGGGGGGGGGGGGGGGATAGGCATGAGCTTTAGTTATTATCCATTCATTTTCTCTCTCTTGTTCTTTCCCAAATTTTAGAGAAGAACCCCTATTGATTTCTCCACCAAATCCATTCATTCTTCCATCCAATCTTCTTCTTTCCTTCTCTACTCAAGCTAAGGGAGGAGCTAGCCAAGTTTGGGAGGATTCGGAGCTCGTTCGTGTCCATTTGGAATTCCTATGTGTCGGTGTCGTACCGGGAGGGTTTTTCCTAGATTCGATCTACCAGGAGGTATAAATCTCTTCTCCTTTTCATTCCTACATGCATATAGGATTATTTTGAGCCCATAGGAATGACCCCCATGGTTGTGTCTCCATTTGTGTCTATTTCGTGTCCATTTGGAGACTTCTAGGTGTGTCCTATGTGTGATTTTGTGTCCTAGTGGGAAATTCCTATTTGGACACTTGTATTTATATATATATATATCTTGTGTAAATAATTTAATTAGATATTAAATCACAGATTTTATGTTATTTAGAGAATGTGTTCTTTAATGTATCATTAGTATCATATTCTATTTATATATGTGTATATATATATATATATATCATTGTTGTTATATATATATTTGTGTCTATATATATATATATATATATATATATATATATATATATATATATATATATATATATATATATATATATATATATATATATTGGCTCTCTAATGTATATAGATATTTGTGTTTGGGTGTGTGTGGGAATTTCGGGCATGAGAATGGTGAAAATTGGTTTTGGAGTTGGGTTGGTGTATTAGTAGTGTGTGTGTGTGTGTTTGTGATAGAGTAAAGTGTTTGAGAGTGGGATTTGAGAGTTAGATAGCACTACCAAAATTTATCGTTTTAGCGACGGCCACATCCGTCGCTAAGACGACGGTAAATACAATTAGCGACCGAGTACCGACGGATATTGGTCAAAAACATCCGTCGGCAATCAGCTCGTCGCTAATAACCTTCCGTCGCTAAGTTGTCGTCACATGACGGACTAGCGACGGATACTCGACGTTACAATACGAAGCCTTAGCGACGGATGTCCGACGGACTGTCGTCCACTTCAGCTTTTAAGTACTGAACTGTGTAGGCTATAGCGACGTACATTTCCGTCGGTAATCCGTCGTAACAGCGTATCAGATTGTATCATTCCATCGCTAATGCGTCGCAAGGCGTCGGTAATTAACGACCGCTTTTCGACGGATTCCTGACGGACTATCCGTCGAGCAGGTTCTGGAAAAGCTTGGCATTTCCAGCACCATGGCGACAGAATCGTAGTCGCTAACCCGTCGCTACGGCGACGCCACAGCGACTGAGTTCTGACTGATTATTCGTCGCCATGGTTCTGAAATTGTCATGCATTTCCAGAACCATGTCGACGGATTTGCCGTCGCTACGCCGTCGCTATTTAGAGCAACTGATTAGCGGCTGTCTACCAGTCGCCCTGGCGACGGCCTTTCCGTCACTAGTCCGTCGAAGCTTATACCACCAGAACGTTACCGACGGATAATCCGTCGATAACCCGTCGCTGCCTGGAAACATTTTAAAAACTCCAGATAGCGACGGATTACCCGTCGACAACCCGTCGGAAACTGGGAGTATCCGTCGCTACACGGTCACTAGTCCGTCGCTAACTGGGTTTTTTGGGAAAAAAATTGCAGCACTTTCCCTGTTCACAATATATGCATAAACCAAACCAATATATAATGCACACCAATTATCCAACAATCACACAGACCAAATAATAATGCAGTCACATTATCCAAGAATCACATAGACCAAGTAATGCACATACGAATTTAATGCACACCAATTATCCAAGAATCATATAGACCAAACCAAATTAATATAAAATAGACATCAATTATCCGAAAGAGTAACCAAATCCAGTTATATCGAGTCATAACAATATTCAATTTTT